>OZ038478.1:95474341-95509341 GCA_964036315.1 Acanthosepion esculentum
AACATTTTGAGTGATAAGTTAATTGAACTTGTTGTGAGCTCAGATAAAAAAATTAATTGGTAGTAAAGACTTTAACCCAGGCAAAGGGAAGTAACTCATATTAATAATTCATGTAAAACCGTTGAGGTTTATAAATATAAATATTGTACCTGTTATGAAAAGTTATTTTCTTGTGTTCTTTCTCTTGTTTGCTTTTTGTTTGCTTACACATTCGTAAAGTAAAAAGTGTGCAGGTTGATTTATGCCGTCAATACCGCTACAATCATACATGATGAAAAAATGCATGAAACATAATAAAAGCAAATGTGTTATTATTAAGAAGAAAGATCAAAAAATTATTTGATGTCAAAATTATGTTTTTTGTCCATTTTAAAACCTCAGAAATTTTTATTAAAATCCTGTTTTTCTTCTTGAATGTGGGACCATAAATTTGTACAGGAAAATACATTGATTTGGAAATTCATGTAAAAATCAGATAATTGTCAGATTTTAATGAAACTACAGAACTCATTCAGAAATTACTTTTGAAAGATTTCTTTTCAGGAAATCTTTGTAAAAATATATATATTTTTTTTACATCTGTTACCGTCACTTATTTAATTTTATGAAATTTTGAGAAATTCTTTTTTCTATATTAGTTATAACAACAAATTGTTGGCAAATTAAAATCAATAAATTTTTTTACATCAAGCAGGTCCTGCAGTTACAGAAAATTTGCTCTGAATTGTAAAATGAATAGTGCAATAAAACTAACACATTATTTAATTATAAAATTTTTTTTGATGAATAATGAATTTTAACAAGAAATATTTTAATTTAAAAAAATTTTTAATTAGAATGATTTATAAACTTTTAAAATTTTGTATTAATTTGTAGTGGTTAATTGATATTGTTATTAAATTAAAACTGTATTTACTAATCATAAATGGAAAAGCTTACTACAATTTAATCCAGCATTTTAAAAATATTTGGAATTTATTTTATGTGTGTATAAATTTATCAATTTTAATAAATACAGACCTCTATATACAACATTATCAGAAAATAAAAGCAGTAACTATAGTAAATTTAAAATTTATTGATAATTTTCTAACATTTCCTCAAGAAGTGTCTTTGTAAAACTATAAAGCCAAAGTACCTAAAATTCAATAAAATATTAGAATGCTTAAAATATTTAAAAATTACTGGTTAATAAAAAAAAAATTATATAAAATAGGCATTTATGTTGTATTTGTATTGTAATTTCCTTTCATACTTAAATTTCTCAAACATCAGGGTGTCCATTGATGTCATAAAGGGACTTACCTCCATGTTAAAAAATTATTTTACATGATATTTTAAACAAAAATATATATATATGTCAATTCAGATTAATTAAACTTTAAATCAGCTAATTTTTCTCAAGTAACATTTCAGAACAGTATATTTCATTTGTGAAAGATTTTTTAATAGAGATTTATGAAGTGTTGACAGATTAGTTAATATGGACAATTTTATAAATTTTACTGATAATCAAAAAAAAAAAAATAATTCTAATCAATTTAAATTCTGTTTGAATACAGTAAAATTTTTCGCTTATTGAAAATACTAAATTGAATTATTTTTGTGGGTGTGTATCCATGATCCAACATTGTTAAATATTAAACCCACCTGCATGGCTTTGGCTTTCTGGAATAGATTCTTCAACATCTTTAACGCTGATTCCACTTTGCCATTAACTTTGCTGTTGTAAAAGTTAGAAAATTCATAGTCCTACCCTCCAACTCTCTATCAACAAAATTTGAAAACAAACTAGTTATCCATAACACTAAGATCTTTACTGCTACTTCCAAAACAGAGCTCTAGTTAGGAAGAAAAATAGATTCAACACCACATCAGATTAGGACATGAAATGCCTGCAATTTAGGAAGAGCTACATTGGTGAAACATCTGGAAATCTAAAAGCCCACATCTATGAACATAAGAGAGAGCTATATTTGGATAACTCTTTAAAGTCATTCATTACACACTGAATCAAAACAGGCTGTACCTTTGATTTTATAGGAAATACTTAGAGGGAATTCTGATAAATATTTTGCCATCTATAAACACATGTCAAATACAATTTATTATATCACCAACTATTATAAAATCCATATGTACAGAATTTAAAATATTTCTGCCTACAACCATAATTGGTGTAACTTAAATTCTTTCACTCTCACACAAAGCATCCCCCCAATCAACATACAGACAACCACCAAACATAGATGAAAATACTTACACGTATACACATCTGAATCCTGCATAGACAAACTAGAATTATGATACACATACACACATGAATTATACACACAGATGGTGCCAGGCAGGACAGATACATGTGATGTCTGCTTAACCAATTGTCCCATGATTTGACGCATCGTCTTTATAGTACTCCATGTTAATTCAAATTGCTCGCAATTTTACATCATGTGACCTGCTTAATCTACGTAAGTGGTGTCCCACAAAACAAGTTCCCATAAAACATTTTTCCTCTTTTGAAAAGAGACTTTTTTTACTTCAAGGGGAATGAGCAAGAGATGAGTGACCAAGGCATTCATTGAGTAGACTTCTCTTTTGCCTTACAGGGATTATTCTGCCTCCTCAATATTTTTTTCTTTAGCCTTTCAGCCTTGTTGGTGTCCTGACTATTCCTCACTGTGTCCTCCTGATGAGGTGTTTTCAGGGTTCTCCCATTGTCTAGGTTTATATCTGGTGGAGGTGTCAAATTCACTGCTATGAACTGATTTTCTGAAGTAGTAACTAGGGGATTGCCTTGGACTGGGTATAACTGAATTCCTGTGGATGGAGTTGGAGGTGCCTCTGCAGTTTTCTTCAAATCAACTCTGTTTTGTCAGTGCAGCTCCCTATTGATGTTGATGTGGTATGACCTTGTATCCAGTTGCTTGCTCACTATTTCTTTTCCCAATTCCTTATTACATGTGGTTTCACCTGCACAACTGCCCTTGGATCTGGCAAGGATCTGACTGAAGTAGAGTTCCTGCTTTCTACCTCCTCAAGTCAATGCCTGTTTTATATTTTTGAGTATTTCCAGTTTTAGAAGGCCATTTATGGTTGGTAGAAGAGTTTTTGTTCTTGATATAAGCTTCAGTGCCAGTGATAGAAAACATTTTTGTGGATGTGTTTCCGTGATCCAACATTGCTAAATATTGAACCGCCTACGTGGCTTTGGTTTTCCAGAAGAGATTCTTCACCATCTTTACTGCTGATTCCACTTTGCTGTTGTAAAGGCTAATGGGCTGTGTAAAACACCATTTCCTCACAAAAACAGTAAGCTCCTGGTTACAAAATTGAGGTCTGTGACAACTTGGTCTGGGATACCGTATCTTGCAAAATGATGCTTCAATTTGGTGATCACTGTCTTGGTGTCCATACTGCAAAAGTGATTGATCTCCCAGAAATATCTCAGGTAATCGACTGTACAGAGATAGTCTCTGCTCTCAAATAGAAATGGGCCCACTCCAACTTTTGCTCAGGGTCTCTCAGGAATTTCATGAACCATCAGAGGCTGTACAATGTTTGCTACTTCATATTTCTGAGATGTGGAGCATTTTGCAATGTATTCTCTGATGTCACTGTTCATGTTTGGCCAATATAAACATTGCAGTGCTCTTTGGCATCACCTTTCCACTCCTAAATGGGAAGAATACAGATTTTCCTTTAGAACTGCTTGTAGATCCAAAGGAACTATTACACGACTACCCAAAATATTAGCCCATACTGCACAGTCATTTCATGCTGAAAAACTGAAATACGACCTCACTTCTGGGTCGAGGTGTATTTTTTCATCTTACCATCCTTTTAATATGACCCACTGCAGTTGCTGCATGGATTGGTCATCTCTGATTGTTTTTCGCCAATCGGATAGCCTTTTCTCTGTCATGGGAATGTACTCTGCTTCCTGGATATCATTCTCCTCATTTGCACCACTGACACCATGGATGTAGGCTCTTGAAAGCGTGTCTGCAATATACATCCTTTTCCCCAAATGATATAAAACTGTGACACTGTATCCCTGCAGGTGCATCAACATGTTCTGCAGATATTTCGGGCACTTTTTCAAGTCCTTTTCCATTATAGCTTCAAGAGGTCTGTAGTCGCTCAGAACAGTAATGTGTTGGCCAAATGTATATTGGTGAAAATGTTCACATGCATAGACTTCCTACAAGTAATTCCTTCACATACCAAGTTTCTGTGATGGTAAGGGCTTAACTGGTATAAGCCAGGGGTTTGCCTTCTTGGAGCAGTGTGGCTCCTAAACCCTTCTCACTCGCATCACACTGGATGACCTGGGGTTTGTTGCGATTATAGCATAATCAGCACAAGTGCTTCACTCATCATCTTAACCTTCTCAAAATCCACCTTGTATCCCCAAGACCAAGTCCATGGAGTGTCTGTCTTTGTAATAAGGAGACATCACCTCGGAGTTATGTGGTAGGAATTTTGCCAAGTAGTTCACAAAACCTCCTCACCATTGAACTCCCTTCACATCTGTTGGACAAGGCATCTTCCTAATGGCTTTTATCTTCTCTGAATCAGAGTATAACAGTTCACTTATTATTACATGTCATAATAAAGACAGAAGTTTGTTGCAGGTTTACTTTGTGGGGGTTTAGACATATTTCCTGTTCCTGGCATCTCTGTAAGAGTCTTTTGAGCTTTCTGTCATGGTCAGCTGTCGCTTCTTCCATTGTTTTTCTTCTCCCAAACACCAGAATATTATTGGTCTTGTTTAACAATCCCTCCAGATCAGATATGGCCTTCTGAAAGATTTTGGGTGCTAGAGTCTGCTTTCCTCATCAAGCTTCAGATGCCAAAATCCATTGCCCAGGTCCAGGGTGGAAAACACTTTACCATTAGCAAGTTCAGGCAACAGATCTTCAAATACTGATAACTGAAAATGCTCCCTTTTCAGAGCCTTGGGTCTAAACAGGCCTGCAGCTTCCCATTTTTCTTCATCACCAGTGCTAACATGCTGACCCATGCTGTTAGTCCATTAACTGGTTCAATGACCTCTTTTTTCACTAGTCTCAATATTCTTTTCAGAGTTTTGATTTTCTCCACGGACTCTTCTGTATCTCCTTAGCGACTTTGTGTACTTGTTCCAGTCTTAAAACTCAAGACTGTTGAGCATGATTCTCCATTAATTAGCAGATGTCACTGCACTTCTGCAACTCTCTCTCACTTTTAGCAAATCCGCTTCTATTTGGGGGTTCCATGTCCCCAAAACAATTTGGTCATGTATTATCAATGCCACACAGTTGTTGCAAATGTCATGTTTTTATTAGTATCCACAACACAGTTATAAATGCTTCCATACTCTTAGACTCTTCTTGTTTCCTTATGTGAAACACAAAACACTTGTACGTGACATTAATTTCACCAACTGCATACCTGTGAGACGCTTCAGGTATCCACTGTTCATCAGGTGTTAGGAAATGAAAACCATTATATACCGCTTGAACAGTTCTCAATTTTTGGTTAAATTGCCATTCAAGCACAGGGACTGGGGTGGACTTATGCCTGCTACTGGCCACTGAGCATGTAATTCATTTCCATCCAGGTCCATCATCTTTTCCTAGAGACATGTGGTTGGAATTTTTATAATATCAAAGCAAGAACACGAAAAATAACGCTTTTATCTGTTTCTTCTTGCACTGTTATATTTTCCCTTTTGTTGTTTTGTCATCATTGAACTAGTGTACATGCTCAATATCACCTATGGCCACCAACACTTGACCACATGAGTTGACATGTCTGTCTTTACAGTAGCCTGTGTTAATTCAAATTGCTCACACTCCTATATCATGTGACCCACTTAACAAGTTCTCATGAAACACCAATGTAAAACAAACAATGCAAAAATAAGTATACCAGAATTTTCTTTTCTCCTCCATATTTCATTTTCTGATGAAGCTTGAATAAAAGTGAAATATGTTAAATTTATGTTTCCTATTTGTTACTCATCCTATCATATATATATATATATATATATATATATATATATATATATATATATAAAAGCATTAATTCAAATTTTTTTTATTTAAACAAGAAATATGTAAAAAAAATAAGAAAAGAAAAGGAATCTGTATCTATAAATGGTATTCTGTTAGTATGTCTGTGTGTCAGTGTGTTTGTCACCTTGTTACCTCATCCTGAGCAAATGTTTGTCCGATTGGCATGAAAATTCACACACAGATTGGAAATTTACAGCATTCGTACTTGATATCTTCGGATTTTTCGATTGTTTCTCCGATTTTGGAAAAAAATCGATAAAACCGATAGGGGGTCGAATATTGATTCGAAAAAAATTCATCAGTTTTTCAGTGATAGTTTTCACAAATTACAAGTGATATCCACCAAACTCACGTTGAGCAATGTCCTTACTTATAGTTTTGAGGTGCTGTTCTTTGTTTTTAAAAACTGATATCAGTTATCGGAAAAAATTGATAAAATCGATCAATTTGGGACATCCGATTCAAGTTCAGTCTAGCTGATTTTTGGCTATATTTTTCGCAAATGGCGAAGAATTTTCTCAAAATTCACGTTGAGCATAGTATTTACCATCTGTATTGAGGTGATGACTTTCCTTTTCAATATCGGTTTCAATTATCGGATAGAAATCTTTTGATTTCCCATTCAAATCGAGTTTACCTGAATCTGGCAATGTTTTTCGCATCTTGCTTGGGATTTTGATTAACTTTATCAGCTTTAGTTGTGACAATTAAAAACTTTTGCGCTTTTTGAGCTCCTTTGTGACCAACTAATCCCTGAGGGAAGTCAATACAATCATGTCTTCATCGGAATTTGCGAATACACCAATCAAACGTATGTTCAACTACACTACAGACTGTACAGCTGATTGTTATTCACACACGCGTGACCATGCTTCACATAGTGGTATCTCATTGGCTGAGTGCAGTACGCGGTTGCTGATTGGTGTTCGAGACCCTAGGACGCTCGCTGATTGGCATAACTGATTAGCCAGTAATATGTCGCATTTGAACCTGCTGTGCACAGCTGTGGGACAAAGGTCTCACTTCTGCTCCTGTTACACAGCCAACTGATCATTTCTCCTACCGCAAGTCGTTTCTTACATTTATGTTTTCCATTTGTCTGTTTAACTACATTTTTCCAACTACCATAAACAATTTATTCAGCTGTTTCTACTTAAATACCTGCGTTCCCGATTCTGGCTCACGCTTTGCAATACTAAGTTAGACTTTATACTCCTGGAATTGAGCAATCCTAATCAACCGCTACTAGCATCACTTTTCCCCATGCCGCCAAAAAGGAGGGTACGTCTTAGCCTTCAGTCTGCAAGAGCATCCACTATGAGGGCAAGAAGGGCCGGCGAGTCCCAGGAGCAGACTACAATGTGACTATCACAGGCTTGACTGGGAAAGCTGCCTACAGAGCTTCGTTGTGATCAAGGCTGAAGAATACACAACGGTCGAGAATGAATGCACAGGCTGCAGCAACTTCCTCTGCATCGCGGGCTTTCAAGACTTATCATCAAAGACTTCTTTGTAACATAAGAAATGCTTCTGCCACTGCGAAATCAAGAGCAATAGAGACACTTGACCGCAGACGCACCCGTCAATCCAGGGGCTCTGCTGCAACAGTGACCGCTAGAGCTGCCGAGACACTGCTCTGTAGGTCTGTGCGAAATGCAAGGAATGCTGCCACCACTGCCAAGTCAAGGGCAGCTGAAACATTTGACCGCAGACACGCCCATCAATCCAGGGATGCTGCTGCAACAGCAATCACTAGGGCTGCTGAGACACCACTACGTAGATCTGTTCGAAATGCTAGGAATGCTGCCACCACTGCCAGGTCAAGTGCAGCTGAAACATTTGACCGCAGGCGCGCCTGTCAATCCAGGGATGCTGATGCTAGGTTGAGGGAGTCCGAGACAGAGCTGCAGCGGGCAACCTGCAATGCCTGCAGCAACTTCTACTGCCAGAAACTCCGAGGGCCCACAGACTTTCAAGGGCTGCTACAAACATGGCCGCTGTGTGCTTATCTCAAACTCCCCAAGCTCGCCACATACGCCTCGATGGCAACATTCAGCGCCTTGCGGCCGCCTGTGCTGTTACCTGTCGCAGTGGCTCTTTTTGGTTTTTCTTGGCTTTTAATTACAACCCTGGTATTAACTTAACTACACGTGACGACATCAATATAGGGTCCATGATCTGCGTTTGCCAATTCTGCAACACCCGCAAATGGGTCGGGGAACCTGCCGGTTTGTGCTGCTCCTCTGGCAAAGTTCGACTGCCGCCTTTGCATGAACCACCTACCCCGTTGAGGGTACTAATAGCCAGCTCCCATCCCGACTCCAACCATTTCCTTAAAACAATTAGGCAATAAAACAACTCCTTTCAAATGACCTCATTTGGGGATCAGGTGGTTCGAGAAGAGGGCTGGATGCTCACTTTCAAAGTACAGGGGCAGGTATACCACCGAATTGGGTCTCTGCTGCCTGAGGAGACTTCTATGCCTAAATTCCTTCAACTGTACTTTATTGCAGACTACAACCTACATGCCAAAACCCGAATTGGTATTTTGCCGCTGTCGGGAAGAATTCCTTGCAGGTACGTCATACTACTACTTCAGGCCATGCTTCACGAGGTTAACAGCTACATTCGCAGTTTCAAATATGCTTTGGAAAATGCTCCCTTTCCTTCCTTCAGCATTGTAATTGATGCCGACAAACAGCCTCATGATGAACACAAACACCGCTACAATGCTCCTGAGTGCAACGAAGTGGCCGCTATTATACATGGAGAGCAAGACCGCACTCGCGATATTGTCCTCAAATCAAGAGGCGGTGCTCTTCGCAGGATTTCAGAGACTCATCAATCATATGACGCATTGCAGTACCCTTTACTTTTCCCTTATGGTGACGATGGCTACCACTTCGGCATTCCCCGCCATACTCCGGGTGGCCAACTTACAACGTCTTCCAAAGCCTTATCATGCAAGGCCTTCTATTCATACCATTTCATGGTTAAGGACGGAGACTTCAACCTGCTTTATAGATGCAGGAAGCTTTCCCGCCAGTTTGCAGTTAACATGGCCGATAAGATAGAATCAGAGAGTCTTTGTTTTATATATAATTATCAGAAACAGCTGCGCTCAGACTCCTACATACACTAACGCGACAGCCTTTGAAATTAAGTCAATCCCAGCGACCTAAGGAAACTGCATTCTGCCCTCTACCTACACTTGGGGGCTGCATTACATGCATGAACGCATGCAGGACGCTATGACATATGTTAGGCAATATGGGCAGTCAGACTTATTTATAATGTTTACCTGCAACCCCAAATGGGTTGAGATAACGTGTGAACTCCTACACAGGCAGAATTACACTCAGACATGACATTACCGCCCGCGTCTTCCGCTTAAAACTGGGAAAACTTATGGACTTAATAGTGAAGGGCCGAGTCCTACAGTGAAAACGCAACCACTATTTTACATTGCCAGAATTAAAAATCTTGACCGATTATGAACGGTTGGCAGTCTTCGGGTAAGGACAGAGCAGCAACACAGCAGTCACCTATTGCAGTCGGTTGCTCTTGAGCTCATTGATTTTGTTACCAGTGAGATTCCCGGCCTATCAGTGACCTCAACAACTGCGGATACGTGCATAAGTTCAATAATTCAAATCCCAAAGCAATTTAACTACATAAAACCCCAGGCAATGTCGGGGTTTACTGCTAGTACACCTATATTTTGTAAAAACTAGAAAATCCAGAATATTCTGATATATTAACTTTTTAGGTCATCTCTGACCTCGGAAATAACATTGCTACATTATTTTTTAACACTCTGAGCCAAAAGATAATAAAAAGAAATAACAAGAGAGTATAAGAAGACAAGTAAATTATGAAAAGAAGAAATAAACACAACTTCTTACACATGTGCAAACATGCACACATACAAGTGTACTCACACATGCATAGGCATGCACACACACACATACATACATACACAGACAAAGAAGAAAAATCAACCTAATGCCAATAAACAAACAGATAAATTATTTTTTTTAACTTAATATAAAAATAACGAAGACGGAAAATTTGACAGACATTTGCTGATATCTCCTGATGAATGAAACAAACAATTACACAAAAGGTTTGTCTACAACACCCTGGAGTAGAGGTGCTGAATATAACATCAATCAGCTAAGTGTCAAATTTTATACTTGTATTAATCATATATATATATATATATATATATATATATATATATATATATATATAGGATGTATCAAAAATACATTTATGAACTCAAATCCTTTATTTTGAGTTATTAAGTTTAATGTTTACAGTTGATGCTGTGCTGTTAAATGTACAATCCAAGATACAATACCAAAATACTTTTACAAAATTTGGGGGTGGGTTCTCAACACCAAAACAAGGTAAAATGTCCATATAAACATATGTTCAAAAGCCATCAACACATCAACTTCAAATGTCCTCCACTTGCTTCTCCATGCACATGTACACATCAAATCATTGACTGGTGGACCCTTCCAAATAGTACCACATGGTGTTGAATGGTTTCACAGGCCCTCCCCCATGACATGTTGATGAAGTGTCTCTGCATTATTAATGTCTGTTGCATAAACCAATTGGTCCCACAGATAAAAATCCAAAGGATTGAGGTTTGGGAAATGTGCAGGCAATGGAACCGGTCCTCCCCTACCTATCCATCTTTCATGGTAGATGTCAGCCAGTGCATCATGAACAATGTGACTAAAATGTGCTGGAGCCCCATCATGCATGAACCAGATGCATCTTTGAATTAGCAGGAGTACATCCTCTAGCAGAAGTGTTTTCAAAATAAAGTCCCTGTAGACAGCTCCTGTAAGATATGCTGGTAGAACAGATAGTCACCTAAAATTCCAGCCCACACACACATTAATTGTAAACTGATGCTGGTGCCTGTATTGTACTATGGAGATTCTGATCTGCTCACAAATGTTGGTTGTGTAAATTTGTTATTCCATCTCTTCCAAATGTTGCCTCATCCATAAACAAAACTGAAGAGACAAACAACAGATTAGCAACTTGTGCAATAAACTATTGGCAAAAGTTCTTCTGTGGTGAGTGATCAGAAGGCGAAAGACCCAGCACATGTTGCAAATGATACGGATACAGGAGCTGCTCTTGAGGAGATGTACAACATGTTAGGGTCACTTGACATCTGCTGATAACTGGATCATCTCTGACAGCCTATAGAATGTGTTCTTTGTGGTCAGGTGTACGAGCAGATCTTGGTCTTCCTTGATCCATAGTTTGTGGTGCAATGGATCCTGTCTCAGCAATGCAATGATAAACAGCAGCAAAGGTTGGCTCAGTTGCCTTTGGTCTAGAAATGCAATCTGATACGGTTGTGCAGCCTTGTGTCCATTACCATTCACATGACCATATGTAAAAATCATATCTGCCTGCTCACTTTATGAATATCCTGCCATTGTTAAACAGAACACTTCTCACTTAACTAACTACTACACACGTTAAACCTTGAAAGACTAGCCACAAATGTAAATGAATAACAATGTAATCTAGTCTACATGGCAACACAGTGCCATCTACCATAAACTTTCTTTAAACTTAATAACTAAAAAATTTGGATTTATGGATACATGTTTATATGGACTTTTCTCCTTGTTTTTGTTATACTCCATCGCATTCTGATTCATTCTGCATGCTGGCCGGATGTGACCACCACGAAGGCAGAAGACGAAATAACAAGTCATTTTCTGCGCATTGGACCAATCACGAATGTTTCCTCCAGCAAAAGAGACACCCCTTGGGACGACCAGACCGGCTTAAAAACAGGCCACTGGTCATCACGCAGGGCACTGCTGCTGCTGCCATGACCTCATCACCATGACAACAGAATTGCAGACTAGCCACCATGCAAAGCACTACTACTGCCACCGTTGCTGCCTTCACTGAACATGACTTCACATCTCAATAATCATCAGCATTTCCTGGCTTGACCTACAAACACAGCCATCCAATTTCAACTCAGAACAGCTCTACCTCGACTCGTTTTCAAAGCATTCCCTTCAGTCAATGCAGTGACCTCCGTCCCACAAAACTGGCCTCCCCACACCCGCCATCACCTTGGCCTAACTTGACTTGTTTACAAGGCATTCCCTTAGCAGTTGCCCACAGCAACATCCACTCCACAGAACAGCTCTACCTTGACTCATTTACAAGGCATTCCCTTCACAGTCTACACAGCGACCTCCGTTCCACTGAACAGGGCTACCAAGACCATGCTAATCCGACATCACCCCGTTTCAATACAACAGGTCAACCAACTGACAAGACGACCTACAACTGTGACCTTTATCAACCAAACGTGCACCAACTGTATCCTGTGACCTCGGCCACACTGGCATAAGAAATGGTTCAACTCCCAACACTACGATCGCTATTCCTGTACTCCCTACCAACAATAAACATTTCACTCTAATCATCGTTATTCCTTTCTCTCACTACCATACACTTAATATAACATTTTGGTGTGAGGACCCCCCCCCCCAAGTTTGTAAAAGTATTTTTGATACACCCTGTATGCATACACACATGAACAGTAAGGGAGAGAAGAAGAGACGCAGAAGAGAAGAGAAGCATGAGGCAGTTTCTCATTTGGTTGCTATTCACAAATTGAAAATCAACTCCCCCTTTGGATTACTGTATAGAATGACATGACAAAGCAGTCGTCATGTGACCACAGGACTTGTCTTCCACCAAAGGGAGATAAGCACCTTCTGTATCCCTACAGTACTAGATTGGCAACAAGGCCTAACTGATTTACAATTGACTTGACTTGATGCAACTGTAAGTTCTATGCTAATAGTTTTTTCTTTTGCATTCCTCACTTGTGGAACTCTCTTCTGACTCCATGCTTTCCAGCCAACTTTGATCGTCAAAAGTTTAGATGCAATTTCAATTATTATCTTCTGATTCTTCTTCTTCAATTGTACTCGCTCCTTGACAGGGTTTCTCTTTTCCTTAATCTTTTACACTCTATAACCTCTTGTGTCTTAATGGCTTTACTGCCTTGGAGTGAAATGATTAAAAAAAAAATCAAAAGCATTCATTACACTAAAAGGCCAAAAAGAAAACTTCAAAACATGCAGACTCATAAACCCAACTAAAATAAATTATGTGTAATGGGATTGGTTTAGCTAATATGTAATTAGCATAAAGAGAGTTAAAACTATAGCTCACTGACAACTTTGAGTCAGTGTCCATAGAATATCTATGGCTACTATGTTTGATCATCATAACAAAATTGTGTCACCTGACAGAGCTCTGCTGAACACAGAAGAGCCTGAAAATGTAAAGATCTGGATAAAATGCTTTGAGGAAAGTGGCAGAATAAAGAAGTTACAAGATGACCAAACACCTGGACAGAAAGAAATCAAAGTTTGTAAAAGTATTTTTGATACACCCTGTATGCATACACGCATGAACAGTAAGAGAGAGAAGAAGAGACACATAAAAGAGAAGAGCCATGAGATAATGGGTAGTCTTAGTTGTCAGCACCTGTGGAATTTTCACAGCTCCAGTTAGTTTTAACTAATTTTTAAGTATGAATATGAAGAAACATTCTCTTTTAACACATCTAATACATAGTTTTATTTTTTCTGTGGGCATAATTCAAAAGAATGCTGAAGAATCTGCACTGAATCATTTGAATTTATAGCAACCAAGGCCATAATTTTTGACCCCATGCATATCTTTGTAATTTTTTATTTTAACATCTGCATGATAAATGATTTTTTATATCAATGAGTAAAAAAAAAAATGTCATTGTTTACATATTTGCATACTGTGTAAAATCAATTTTGCCGCTATAACTTTAACATTGTAATCATTAAATATCAAATGGACACCTAGAAAAAGTTTTATACTAGAAATAAATAAATAAATAAATGTAGGCTTTTAAGAGGTTACTGTCATATTTGATAGAATTTATGATTATGTACAAAACAAAATAGAACAAATATAATACAGAATATCAGAAAAACAATGAAATATTTCATTAGCTTCTATGTTAATTTATTGTGAAGTGACTGTGTAAATTATTTCATATCCATGGCCTTATTTAGAAAATTCAGTGTCTCTTCAGGACATAGGCAATTATGACTGTTTATAGATTTCTTTATTATCTAGGAATTACCATGCATTCTTAGAAAAGAGAGTGAATTGGTTTCCTGTTGCTCTCTCTCTATTGTTTTAAATTCAGAGTTCTCCTAGAATGGCTGCCACCCAAGGCTAGAGAGCCTAGTTTACTCTTAGGAGGTCAGAGTTAGCATACAAATGATAAAAATGCTCCATTTGGAATATAACATTATTTGATATTGAGAATTAAATATGAATTAAATTAGTGTAAGCACAAAATATATTAATGCTATAAAGTTAACATAATACAGAATAAATTATTTGAGGAATTATTCAGGCACATAGGTTCAATGATCTTTCTTGAGCCATTATGTCATATTCAGTATATATTAAACCTCTAATTTCCTACTGAGCCAAACAGCAAAGATAAGGATAATAGTGTAAATAACTCATTGAATAACAACAAAACTTCACCTTGGAACTTTGCACAATAAAGAATTCATTTTTGAAGTTTGTTTATTTATACTGTACATTTGTTGTTTATATATGTAACCCATGTTTTCTATCAGTTTATTTTTCCCCATTTTTAGGTGCTATGGTGAGGAACAGTGTTTGTGTAAGTGAAATTACTATGCAGCATAGCTGAAGGAGAATTTATGATTACTGAATTTCGGTTTAAGGTCCCTAGTTGGCCTTCAAATAGGACATCATTGATTGCTTTTTTGGCAAAAAGTTGCTGTACTGGGTCCATTTTTCTCAATTCACAAGCCCATGCAGCTCCAAGTTTGTCAAATTCATCCTCTGATTCCCGTAATCTTTTATAAGGCAATAGTACTGTGTCGTCATTTTCTTCAAACTTTGTCTTTTTCTTTAGGAGTATTGGCTTCTTTATTCTGGATATGCAGGAGTCACTCTGAAACAAAATAGAATAATGCATAAATTTATTAAATACAAACTCAAATTCATTTTTTTTGCAATGTTTAATTGAAGCAGATTGTCTTGGGTAACTCTGTTGCACCCTGTGTAATTCCATGTTGCATACACTAGGGGGTCTAGGTTGGGAATACCTGATTGAGATCAGAAGAGACAACTAATATATTTTTTTTAACACACATAACTTTCACCATGTGCCTAACTGTGCTTATTCACTGTTTGGTCTCTAAAAATTCAGCAAGCATTGATAAATATCAATAAATGCAATTTTTTTTCCATATAGAGGAATTCAATGATATACCTCTGATTTACATGCACTTTCATATCAAATGACATTTTACCAGACTGACGTTTAGCTGTTATATATAAGGCAAAAAAAGAAAATTATGTGTTATTGGTGAGAAAGTTCAATCTCTACTGCCAGACCAATATCAGCCTCAGATATAAAATAGGATGCATTACTTTTGGAGCAACTCTCATAGAACAACTGAAACTAAAAAAGATTTCATTTTGTTATCTATTTCTCTCTGAGTAGTATCAATCGTAGCACAGTTCTCCACGTTATGTTTAGCAAACAGGTTCGCTGACCATTGCCCTTTGTTCACCGTCTGCTCTCTATGTTGTCATTCTCATTTGCATATGATACTACACCTCCCTGAACTGAAAAGGCTGGACACCCTTGTTTATTCTACTACTATTTCTGATTACTTTTATACTGTGATCTCCTTCCTCTTTTCTTTTTCTTAATGGTGATATTGGTCTTTCTTCATTTCCTTTTTCAATCTCATCCATCTTTTCACTCTCAGTTTCTTTCATTTCCTGCTCTGTTCCATTTTTGTGACTTTCTGTCTCTTCTTCATCTTGATCTTCCATTTCCACATCATCCAATTCATTTCTGCTTCTGAACTGATCCATATGTGCTATTATATTTTCCCCCTTTTTCTCCAGTATAGCCGTGTTGTGTTCTTTTTGTACCAAGAAATTTGCTTGTTCTGGCTCAGCCTCTTTATTCTTTCTATATCATACCTTTTCTTTTGCTGAAAAGGACATAGTTATGGGGGCTCTGATTTGTCTGCCCATTAATCTGAAGGGCTCAGCTTTCTTCCTGCATGTGGAATGGATCTATAACTGAGAAGCATTTTTGGTAAATATACTTCTAGGCTTTAATTAAATGGTGAGAATGCTTTTAACCCCATTTTCACCATTTGTACCATTCTTTCCGCAATATCATTAGATTGTGGGTGATATGGTGGTGTCTTGTATGCGATACATCCTATCTGTTTCAACCATGTACATAAATCCTCATTGCAAAATTCAAGTGCATTGTCAGTGACTAGTGTCTGGGGTACTCCATTCCTTGAGAACATCATTCTTACTACTTGCTTTATTGTGGTGGCTTTTCTGTCTTTTACTCTGACAACCTCTGGCCACCCTGAATACAAATCCACTAATACTAAGAATAATCCCCTATCTTTGACATGGGCATGATCCATGTGGATCCTAACCCATGGCTCTGCTTCCTTGGGCCATGAGTGAATTTTTCTTTGCTTTTAATTTTTTATTTCCACACATTTTGGGCATCTGTTAATATACTCCTCTACATCTTTTGAATACCCTGGCCACCAAGCTTGTAACTTTAGTCTTTTTTGCGTTGCTATTATGCCACAATGCACGTCATCATGCACTCCTTTTAATATGTCCCTCCTCAGTATTTGTAGAGCTACAATTATATCTCCATTGCATATTATAACATTTTCTACTGTCAGTTTGTGCTTCGTTTCTTTAAAGAGTCACTCTGTCATCAAACAATTGCTCCATACATTATTTCTTATTCTCTCCACTATTCTGCTTAATACTGGGCCTTGGTCTGTCTATAAGAATGTCCGTTTCAACCCAGTGTATTATTTTGTCTTCTGCCTTTTCCTTTTTTTCTTCAGTTTCATTCTTGAAATACAATCTTGATAATGCATCTACATGAGGGATAGTGTTCCCTTTAACATATATTATGTCAAAAGTGAATGCCATGATCTTTATCGCCCATCTCAAAATCCTTGACAATGTTACTTTTGGCAATTCTTTTCTCGGGTTAAATATGAATTCCAATGGTTTGTAGTCCAATTTTAATTTATTAGCCCCAAAAAGGATTTTAACTCCTTTTTATTTGTTGGAGGAGCTATTTCTGTTATTTTCTTTGTTAATCTCTGGTCAGTTGATATGCCTTCTTTCGATATTTGATATCCTAAATATGATATCTTCTTGCAGTCAAAACTACATTTGTCTTTGTTTATAGTCATGCCTATCTTGTTCAACCTCACTAAAATTTGCTGTTTTATATTTCAATTCTTCTCTGGTTCTTGCCCCTACACATATATTGTCCTGGTAAATTATCATATTTTTTATTTTTCCCAATAAGACTCTTTCAATCGCTTTCTGAAAAATATGACCCAACGTCATTACCCCAAATGGTAAACACGTCCATCTTAGCAAGCCTATAGGGGTGCTTATCGTAGTTACTTCCTTGATTTTTTCATCAATTTTTATTTGGTTGTATGCTGCCTTGAGATCAATTTTTGCAAAGTGTTCCATTTTCGATAACTCGTGGCTTGCAGTTTCGATATTTGGCAACAGAAAAGAGTCTGAACATATTTGGTGATTTACCCCTATCTTGTAATCACCACAAACCCTTAAATCTCCGTCAGATTTCTTTATCGCTACTATTGGTGACGCCCAATTGCTACCACCATGAGTCACTCTTTCTCGTATACCTTGTTGTATCATTTTGTTTAACTTGGCCACAACCAAAGGTAGGATATGAATTGGAACTTTTCTCGACTATATATTTTGGGTGATAATTCTCTTTTAGTCGAATACTTGCTTTATAGCCTTTTAACACTCCATATTTGTGCTTTCATGGAATTGATTAATTTTTCTGTATCCACTTTTAACACATCAATTTCTAGTAATCTGTGATCTTTTTTGCATTCTACCTCAATAATGGGAATTATTTCAAAACACGTATCCATTTCAAAATTGCCTTGAAATGTACCCATTATTTTTATAGTTGTTCCATCAAATTGCTTCAATTAGATGTTGCTTTTTTTTAATTTAAACTGTCCCAATTCAACCAAAAATCTTTTGATATCAGCGTGACTTCACTGCCTGTATCAACTTGCATGTTAAATATTTGGCCATTTATCTTTATTTTTTCTCTCCTTTTTTGCATATTCACTGTAAATATTTCAGCCTCTTCTTTGGAGGGGGGTTGGTATTTTTTGTATTCTTTCTATTTTCTTTTTGTATTTGCATACATTCTTAAAATCTTTTTTTTTTTGCAATTTAAGCATACTTTTCCTAATGCAGGACATTTGTACTTGTCTCTCTCATGATTTTTTCCATGGTAACTACATTTAATTATAGACTTGGTTGTGCTCATCCTGTGTGCCTCAAATTCTTCTTTTGATTGATTAAATTCCTTAATCAACTCTAACTGTTGTAAAAATTCGACACTAGCCTCCAAACCCATGTTACAACTTTGTAAAGCTTCCAGTATTTTTTGTCTGTGGTTCTGGTTTTGCAAACCTTCAATTATTCTGAGAATTAATTCATCTTCTATGGTCATTTCCCCAGTTCAAACTCACAGTACTTAGCACGTTCTTTTAATCTATGTAAGTACTGTATAATGGACTCATTGTCTTGTCTCTAAGAACTTGGTTCTTTCAGCAATGACCAATCTTTTCTTTGGTCTTATGTTCTTTTTTATAACTTTGACAATTTCTTCAAATGTCATTTGTTCTAATTCGCTCAGGTAACACATTGTCAAAAATTTCTTCACCACTTCACACCCAGCAAGAGCAAGAAATAAATCCATTATCTCATTTTCTCCTCCTTCAGTTTTGGTATCTCTTGATTTTTTTACTCTTGCAAATGCCGCAAACATTCTGATCTATGTCTCTATGTGTTCAGGATCTTCCAGTGCATACAAGGATCCTATCAGCGATGCCAGTGTTATGTTGTCTATTTCTCACTGAGTATTATCAATCATAGCACAGTTCTCCACGTTACGTTTAGCAAATGGGTTTGCTGACAATTGCCCTTTGTTCACCCTCTACTCTCTATTTATGTTGTCATTCTCATTTGCATATGATACTACACATTTCTTAGATGAAGCATTGTACAGTGCTATTAATTTATCGAGTAGTATTTCTTTCATCTTAATTTCAGTTAATTCTTATTGTAGTTTTCAGTTTTCCTACAGTAATTAACAAACAATGTGGATTAGAAAGAAAGAATTTAAGCCTAAAAACCTTTCAGTTGCAGTTATTCAACTATATAGCTACTTCTGTATTTAACCATACAGCTATTTCATTCAATTGCAGTGATCCAACTGTATAGTTAATCCTTATTTAGTATATATTAAATTAAAAAGCAACAGAAACTTAATGTCTATATAACAACAGACATACAAAAAAGATGAGCCTTACACATTTAACTTTATGGCAGATATATTTCTACTGTCTTTCTTTATCATATCTGATTGCAAAAAACTTTCTATGTTCTTTTTTTTTTAATCAATTCACTCCAAGTAAGGTAATAATGCCACTAAGATGCAAGGGGAGCTATTGGGACCGAAAGAGAATGAAAATGTATCACTATAGTGATTTTAGTGGGAAGGGTTAATTTTGTTATACCAAGAACTACATAAACTAAATCAAAAATTAACCTGAAGAATATTTTGTTTTTATTTTGTCTGCAACATATCTATTTTTTCCTTCATAACACAGCTTTGCTGTAGTTCAAACCAACACTATGATTACAGATGGTACTCAATCCCACCAGCTCTGTGATCAAGAAATGCAACATGAGCAGAGAAAGATGTGGACCGAAGCGGCCAATAACCAATGACCCGTTGACCAATGACAGTATCAACCAATGTGGGATTGATTCTGCAATCAACGTATCATCCTACGAAACCTAAGGACCGAGTCATCTTCTGTTATAGGCAGCATGTATCATGTGGTCACTGCTGACCAAGTTGACACAGGATCATCTGCGGTGTTGAAGAAGGCTTACCTACAGATACATGTTGACAAGGCATCGCAGCCCTTTCAAACTGTGCTGATCAAGGACAAAAGGTATTGCCTTATGCAATTAGGTTTTGGCTTAAATGCAGCACCTCTCATTATGTGGGCTATCATCGACTTCATCATGTCCCAGAATGCATCAATCAAAGATGACACATTAGCTTACATAGATGAAATCTTTTGTCAATGAAGCCTTGGTTTCTGTGGCACAGGTGAGTGACCACCTATCCAATAAAGCTATCAGTTGCAAAGAGACTGAAAGATAGGACTAAAGTATTGGGTCTGCAAGTTTCAGAAGGAGAATGGTACCCTCCGATGGAAGCAGGGAACTCAAATCCTGGACTTTCCTGACCTTCAATCACAGATGATGATCTTGCACCTGATTACTGACTCTGCATGCATTCATTGCTGGATATCAGACACCCTGACTGGAAAGGCATATATAAACATGAGAACAGTCAGTGAGATGTTAAGGTGGTGACTTTGCGCACAGGTTGACAAATATGCCTTGATAATGAATGTGATGCTGGTCAAATCTGTTCTAAATCAAGCAGACTGCCTCACCAGAGTGCCCCAGAGGTGGTTGGAGCTGTACAAGAAAGGAGTCAAATCTGTATCTGATGCGCCATTGTAAGAATGTTGAGTAAGAGTCTGGTGGCTAACATTCACCGACAAAAGTGAGCACCTGGATGTGAAGAGGACACTATTTTGTCAGGCCTATAGACCCTTCACTATCAACAACAGTCGCAGAGTCAGTCATCAAGAATTGTGATGCTTGCCAATCTATTGACCCAGCACCAGTACATTGGCAGAAAGGAAAGCTGGGAGTGAAAAACAACTGAAGCAGGTTAGCAATGGATATCACACACTATAGCAGTGGACATTTCTTAACCCTTATTGATTGTGATTCATCTCGCATATTGCAATATAGTGACTGCTTCATTGACAAGACTCCACCAGTGTCACTAACCAATTAATATCAATCTTTTTTTTATTGGGGTCCACCAACCAAAATCTTAACTGACAACAACACAGTTTTCACTTGTGGGCACTTCAGAAAATTCCTCAGTGACTGGAGTGTGCAGCTTCGGTTCTGATGTGTTTATGTGTTGTCTGGAATGGTATCGTAGAAAGGGGTCACAGAAGTATTAAGCCACTGTGGCTAGAAAACAGTTTTCCATACCAGAGGCAGTCTGCTGGTATAATGTTGCACCTAAGGACAACTTCTCACCTTCTACAGTGCTGACTGATATGTTGCATAAGTATCATGTCCATGTATGGGGTATTGGTACCCAAACCATGGAATACCCGAGGAGCATATGAGATGGGAGACATTGTCTGGGTTAAGATTCTGCCAGGGAACCAAGTTTAAGGCACGCTGCATAACCAAGGTTAACAGTTCATAGTCAGTGCAGATTGACAGAACTTCTCATCATGTGAAGGACTTAAATCTCTTTAGGCGATCATACTCTCAATCTGAACCTGGAGGTGATTCAACAGAAAGTGAGCTGTTAGTCGATGAGATTGACTTCACCAGGTGATTCTCTTAATACCAGCAACGTGAAGTCTAGCACAAGAGAACATAATGAGATCTGGGGAGGGGGAAGTGTAGTGAACTACTGCAGAGGACAAAGAGGCCCAGGGTCGCATGAATTTTTTGCAACAGTCAATGTAACACTAGAGAAAATGACTTACATCCAGGACAAAAATGGATTCAGATGTGTCAATATCCCCAAAGGAAAAATGACAGCTTCACAAGTCACACATTTAAAATAGATAGATCTGGCAGTTGGATAGACTCTTGCAAAAGTCTCTTTTAACATGTAAATTAGGGCCGTTAATCAAGCTATAAGTGCATAAAGAGGCAACAGACAGATTAAATGTGACTGCTGTAGACGTAATCCATTATTCCACTGTCCTTATACAAAAGCAAAAATGTTGGTACTGCATTTAAAGACCCAATGCCTGATTTATTTGGAGTCAGGTGAGGGTACGAGTAAGAATTTGTACACTAATAAAATTGGTTCACATCATTTTCATGCGAACTGCATCCCCTTGATGGACATATGTATACTTTCAAATCATTGTATGATATGTTCAGAAAATATTATTTTAGTTAAGGAATTTATTTAAACATTTTCAGTAGAAAGACAACAGCGCTCACTATTTTTAGGTATTAGGAACAAATCACGACAATAATATTGTACAATAATAATATCAATTGAGTAGAGGATCATTTTTTTATTGGTAAACTTATGGGTACATAATCCCAAGACTATTTAAAAATCAGACGCTTTTAAGTTTTAAAAATACAATAATCTGTAAATAGTGTTCATATATGTATTTGATGTTTTGCTATTTACCGTAATTCCCCCATGTATAATATGCATTTTTTTAATAAAAAATAAGCAAAATTAGGGGTGCGTGTTATGCACAGCTACAAAAAAATCTTTAAAAAATTTGTTTCATAGGTCGATTTCAGTTGTGAAATGAATACTCACCAAAAACATATGAAAACTTGACACTAACATTCAGCAATTGCGACCCTATAAGGGTGCCAAATATATGTACCTAACAATACTTACAAATGTAAAATAAAATAAGAATTATCATAAAAATAAATTAGAATAACATTATTCTATGTTTAAAACCATATTTTGTGAAAAAAAATACCCTGAGGAAAGTTTCAAAGCCTCTCCAAATTGGTGCTAGCTACAGGTTCATGAAGGAACAAGCTGTCCATCCGGAGAAGAACTTCAGTTGCACAGAAATTGCCTCATGATCAAGGACATTAAATTCCATTGATTGAACTGATTTCTTTGTTAAATATTTCTTAGACCAACTCTTATTCTGTTTACTTTTTAAGCACAATTTTAGTTATGTATATCTAACTCAAACTACATATAGATCCGGTAGATTGCACATTTTATCGAACAAAAACAGGTTAATGAGTCTGCGCAGTACGCACAATATAGGTATTTCCGTTTCCTCTTAGAATCATATAGGAAATTTTGATAAATATCTTCAATTACAGCTTGAATAAGAGCAGGAAACGCTGGCCGTAATTAATTGGAGAGGTAAAATAGGATTTGATAACCAAACAAGGGGTGCGTGTTATGCGTGAGTAAAAGCATTTTCAGCACAATTCTAGGAGTGCGTATTATGGATGAAGAAGACGTATTATACATGGGGAATTACGATCGAAAACAAATGATGGCTCTCTACTAGTTTAATTTTTATTTTCGATTTCCTCTCTTATTACTACTGGATCGATAGAACAAAAAAAGTTTCGATACAAGTGTAAAAAGTTAGTGCATTCGCTTGTTCTTTTCTTATTAATTAATTATTATGATTTGTTGTGTATATTTGCAAATATATGGTGAGATTTAAGCTTTGAAAGTACAAATAATCGCTGATTTATTATTAAGAGTCAGAGAATGAATGTTGGACAATGTGTCTGACAGTATCGTACAATTTTTTTTTTTTTAGAGTAAAATTATTTTGTTTGAGTTTTAAAAAGTCAGTGGAAGTACTTATTTATTTTTACCTGTCACTTCGTATGTATTTTTTAAATTGTACTCATTGTTGTGACAATGACATGATTCAGAAAGAAAAGAAGAGCTTGCTTGGTACATTGAATTTCATAACAAATAATTTGTTCAATTTTCAAGTATCGACTTACAACATAAAATTTGGTCATTTACTTATTTAACACAAAAAATGAAAATGAAAAATCCGTGAATAGTGTTCAGTGTAAACACTAAAAAAGCAGAGCGTTTTTGAAAACAATTGTCAGCAGAAATTAAAAGAAAAAAAAATCTGAAGTCCAATTTTTTTTTAATATTTTGAATTTGGACAAAGAAAGGACATGTTAGTTAATTTTTTTTTGTTATACTTTTTAAAAACTTTTTGCACTACTACAGGGAAAACATTCTTCGCTGGTGGGTTACAACAACCGCGACATGCACAATCAAAATTAAAGAAAAAAGTTGTAAGTAGTTAAAAAAAATGAATCATTCTTCCTGTCTGATACTTTTTAGGAGTTTTTTTTCATTTGCATTAGTTTGATGCTAATTTCTACATTTTTGCATTTTTTTCCGATAGCACAAAACACGATCGTAATACAAAAAGAAAAGAACAAGCTAAGATAAGGCGAGAAAATTAGTCCAAACGTATGAATTCATGAATATTGTATTGATTATTTGTTTGTACACACACACACGCGAGCTTTCACGTGTACACACTGATTTAAACACTAAATAAATAGTAACATCGTAACACTGTTTTTTGTGTAAAAAAACATAAGCCATGATAAGCAACAATAAACATTTTTTATTTAGATTTATTTTGAGTTTGACTGTGTAGTTGAAAACGTCACAATATAAACAAAGTGAACTGAAACAATCAATATTCAAGCTGTACTAAAGAAAAATGAATTGTAAACTACATGTTGATTTTATTTAAAAATTCATAAAAAGAAAGTATGAGTATCAAATCCGAATTTTATTTTTTAAATAAATGAAATGTTTTATTTTATGAAAAGAAAAATGTACTAGATTACATAATTTAAAAAAATGTTTTCAAATTCTATTATTGATTCTGTTAACAAAAATATTTTTAGCGATTGAATTAAAGTTGTTTTAAAACTTTCTTTTCAACTTAAAGAGGAGAGTTTCAAAATGTTTTACTTCAGTTATTCATTCATTCAATTCATTATTTTCCAGTTTTTTAAGAAATTAAGCTTGTTCTGGATTCCGTCTGAATTTGAATTCTCGGATATAAAATCTGAAGTTTATTTATTTCGATATCATACTTTGAAAAAATAAAATGTAATTAAAAATGTTTCGAACACTTATTTTTCTTTTTCTGAAGGGTTTTCAATTGGAAAAATGAAAAATGCAATAATAACATCAACAGCATGCGCTGTTAAATTCCCTTGGCTTATTTGGATGCTAAAAGAAAAGTTAATTAATTCAAAAAGGGACATTAAAAAACAAGTTTTTTTTTTTTTTTTTTTTTTAAATTTTACCAATTCTTTTGAATTATTTACCCTTTAATTTGATAATTGTGAAAGATAATTAATTTCTTTGTTGATTAATTTGGTTAGGGGTTGAACAGCCCTTATTTTTTAATTTAATTTTTTTTTTTTTGCATTGTCAGCATTGACATCAAAAAATAGATTTTTTGTTTTGCAAATTAGAGACTTGTTCTCCAATTATTGCTTTTAAAATTCGTATGTGGTTACTACTGAGATTGTTTTCGTTGTTTTACTTTTTCTTTTCACTCCATGGTAAAAATATATATTTTTTAAATCTGGAAAGAAAAACGTGCACCTAACTAACAGCAGTATTAATCATTTACAATGCATTTTTTGCAGATATGAGACGAACGGAATAGAAAATTGCCATCGAGTCATCAAATTTCAAATTTGACAAATTAATTAAAATGAAATGTTTTCTCCTAACTTACCTCTGAGTCATTTTCATCATTTTCTTCCATGAAACTGATTGTTTGGGTGGACATTTCATGATCGATTAAGAATAACATTTCGTCGTAATACCAAAGAGTAGGAATGTAAACCTCTTCGGCACCTGGCTTTTTGGAATCAAAGACTTTCTTTACTTCTTTCCGAAAATTCGTGCGTAAACTGTTAAATTTCTTTTTAACTTCTTCCCGGGTGATGTCCGGGTATTTCTCTTGAAATTTCGTCACAAGTGTGTCATAAGCATCGTTCTTCTTAACTCTGTTGTTGTATTCAGGAGATTTCACTTTCCACAGAGCTGGCAATTCCCTATAAAGCTTAATACATTCGAGTAAAAACATTCGTTCGCTCTCTTTGGTCATTATGTAGTGTTGGAGAATTGGATAATGAAAAAAAAAAAAAATGAAACGAATCTCGAAGTTGGATGTGTTGCCGTCTCAGCGGCCAAGCATACACACGGTGGAGTTTGTATTTGTCTCTAAAATATTGCGCAGTTCACGTATTTGCACAATATATTGAGTCAAACGCTAGCATAATGATAAAATGTACATTGTGCAATATAAGAGCGCAAGTCAACAGAAATATGAACAGGTCAACGAAACAGGAGCAGCAGTAGCAGCAATCATCATCATCACTTTGAGTTGAAAGTTAGTGGCATCATCATTGCCATCAAAAACGTCACCTGAGACCAAATCAGTAGCATAAAATAAAAATGTCCTTGTCATCATTGTCAATAATAAAAATATTAAGGAAGAATAATTAATTGCAATGACAAATATGAAACTACCATAACCCCCATCACAATCATCACATTTTAGTAGAATGAAGGCGGGTTACAGTCGGAAATACCATCCATCATCATCATCACCAGTATTATCAGCAATAATATATCATCATCATTAAGGGCAACATTTAAACATGTCATCATCACTATCAGTCAAGTAAATTAATTATTGTCAGATGAAAATAACATTTAAAAGTGTAATGTACCTTTTTAATATTTAATAAAAAGTCTACATAGCATTATCATCTTTTTAAGGGAGAACGAGATTACCACCAACATTGGTAAAAGTAAACTATGAAAAGAAAAGTGGTACCAATAAGAATTTTATTTTTAAAAATCACCATTATTATCAAAACAACAACAGTCATAATTATAAACAGTTATTAGATATGAGAAAAATGATTATTATTATTAATTCTTAATGACATTAATCGGTACTTCTACTAGTAATGATAAGATAAAAACATTGAACACTAATAACATTGAAGAACATTAGCAATCTTCAAAAATGCCATATATCAGCTGCAGCACAGACAGCTGAGCTGAAAACGTAAAAAGTAAAAACTAAAGAAAAGGCCATCAAAAGTACCATCATGTAAATCTCAGTAAAAATAGTACTAAACAACAACATAAAAATATCATTATCATCATTCCTATTAAAAGCAACAGTAAATAATGTCAGCATTACCATCACTATAATCAGCAAAATTTAATCGTATCATCATCATCATTATTATTATTATTATCCACCACCGACCTTAACAGTAACCCTTTACTACCGTAGTATTATTATTACCATCATCAACAGCAGCGGTAACTGAAGCAGGAGGAGTAGTAGCGATGACGTAATATCATCCGATGGCAACATCAGTTTCTGATTGGTCAACGTCTCGTGGCGTTAGAACTCACAGTGTAACAAAGATGGCCGACTCGCAGCGTTGGTTAAACGTGTCGGCGGATACTCTGCCTGATCTGGGACCGGACCTTACCACACCGATCGATATGGAAAATGTTTTACTTAATGGGATCGACGGTAAGACTCCCTACAATTTTAATAAGGAAGGGAAAATTTATGCCATTCTGTCTTGAGCTTTTTATCCCCCGCCCTCCTGTTGAGGTCGAAGGGAAAAAAAATCTCACTGTGGTTACAAAATGGGGGTTCAGTTTACTTTTAAGAAAATGAGCTTTTGAGTTGGTCTGTAACTGCCCGTTTTGTTACTTGTATCATTCTCTTTCTTTATTACTTGTCGATACATTGAAGTTAAATAATTTTCCGTGTTTATATTTCTTCGTGATTAAAATAGTTTCAGACATAAATAAAGAAGCTCTTTTAGAAAAGAAAAACAAACTCTGGGACTTAGTGGTTAAAAAAAATGATGGTTGGTAATGGCGAATTCCAACTCGTACGTAAATGCGCTACGTCAGTAATCAGCCCATTAAGTTATTTATTTATTTTCTGAGGTTGGTTAAAGAAATAAACAAATTCTCTTTGAGTATCCGTACATATCACTGTCTATTTTAGATGCGTGTCTACCTATGTTGACAATGTCTGATTTTTTTTTTCTTTCCCCACCTTTTTTCCTCAGTGCGTAAGTTTTTTATTTTCTTGATTACATCCATTTTATGATTTTATTTTGATACTGATCTTTCGTTTATCATTTGCAAGATTGTTTTATCATGATTAATATTTTACTTTGACTTGTAAATTTTAATGTATTTTTCTGAACTGATGACAACGTCTGTAAGGTCAGTTATACAGTGTGAGAAATGACCATGGTGTGGGGAGAAGCAGCTCCTTGCAAGCAACATAGAAGGGGATTCCATTTAACGTTTCATCTATTGGCATTTTTTTACACTGCAAAAGTAGCAAGAATACATCAATGTATAATAACGTTAAAATTCTTTATTGTGCATTTTTAATTTCTAATTTTATTGTAAAAAAAAAAAAAAACGCAAAAAAGCCGCTTAAATTGGTGCTAAATATTTGTTTACAAACTTTGCGTAATTTTATTTGTAATCGAAATAAAATCCGCATTTTTAAGTTTTAAATAAAAAATATAACTACGTTATTTAGGTTAACGGAATGCCTACCCCATCCCACCCATCCGCAAAAAAAAAAAAAAAAATTAAGAGCCAAAACATCTTATTTTCGCTTAATGCAGCTTTTATTCATGAAAATTATTTCCATTAAAAATAAACTCAGATATCCTAACTTTAAAATGTTTATTTTCGTTGCATAATGGAATTCCGAATGCCTGTCTTGGAAATTTCCTTATAAGTGCGAAAAAAATATTTTGAATGAAAACTCGTACATTTGACATACTTCAATTAAATACATGTGCCTTGGCTTGACGTTTCAATCAGTTGTCATTTTAGAAGGAAAAATTGACTTTTTAGTTTAATAAACGTAAAAACTACCACTTTAAACGTCTGAGATTTCCAGAGACATTTTTAATTTTTTTTTTTACACACTTTCAATTCTTATTGAACAGTTCCGTTTTATAAAAGTTTCTGAAGTGTTACATTTTGTTGTTTATTGAAACCAGTATAGCTGTAATGACTCATCACTGAACTTAATGATTTTTTTTTGCCTGACAGTGATATTCAATATCTCATAATTTACCAATACCATTTTGTTTCTCGATCTTTTTCCCATTTAGACACTCAGATGTAATTAAAAACTAAAGCAATGTGTTCAGTAGGTACAAGTTTAGTTACAAAATGTTTTGGTTTGTTTCTTAAGGTATTTATTGTCATAAAAAAATCTAAATCTTTCAGGTTCAGCGGTAAGACAGTTGAAGAACTAGTTTGCTATCTTTAACTTTCTCAGTCGACATTTTGATATCGCCCTTGGAAAACTTGTGGTTCGAATAAAAAAAACAAAAAACTATAGCAGCCAGCAATTAAAATAACTGCTGCTTCATTGCAAATCACAAAAAAAGTCTGTTTTCGAAAGTCCCATTTTTATACTGGATGTGCGGGATGGCGATTTAATAATTTCATGTCTTGAACTAAAAAAAAAAAGTTGTTGAAATTTTTTTGATAACTTTTTTTTTCTTACTAGCTTGAAAAATAGTAGTTTGAAAGGAAATTATTTTCATTGGTGATACTAAGATAGAAATTATTTAAAACGAGCTTTAAAAATTACATTTTTAGATCTTTTTTATTTTTTTCAATTTACTTCGCATAGAGTAGTAGTAAGTAGACTTATCATAAATCCCGGTATCTAACTTAGATAAACTAATTGCTTAATTAGTCATCGTAGTTATAGTTGATTTGTTTGTGTATGTCATCCCTAAGTCGTCTTCTTAGGGATATCTGATCAATTTTATGAAATGAAGCCACATAACAAGCAATGATACAGGCATTCCCAGGTGATACCAACCAAAATATCATTTTTGCTCCAATAATTACTTTTTTGTTGCTGTTTGTTTTTAGTGTTGTGATGATTAATCCTCGTGTTTGCTTTTTAGTTTTTACTCTTCATTTTATCAGTCATTATTTTTTAGTATTTTTAGATGAAAGATTATTTTTCCTTAAATTTAAAACTAATTTGAATGGATTTATTTATTTCATTAAAAAATATGAAAGAAAATATTTTGTTCAATCGTACTCCAATGTAGCAAAGAAGTTGTTTTTGGCAGTACATCACGTTTAAAATTTGCTACAAATGACGTAACGCTCATCAGTTTGAAATTTAATGCACTTTATTTTGTAGATCAAGGAGACTTTATTTATTTTTAACAAAAATGATAACAATTATTTGCTAAAATAAAATGATTTTTAATTTTATATTTAGCTAACTTAACATAAAATTTAATGAGTTTTCTGGTTAAACGGAAAGTACTGAACTTAAAAGGCCAAATATATAACTTATTTTTTTACTCATCAACAAAGTTCACTAAAACATTCCTAGTGGACTTTGATGGGTAGAGTTGTCGAAACTATTTTTGACTTGACTTGTTTCTAAGTTTCATCGATATCTTAAAACTTTAGAAGTAAATTACTCAGCTGCAACGTTTTCAATCTGGGGCAGTGTGTGAACACGATTGCAATTTTTCAATGAGTACTGTATATTAGTTGGAAGCTGTGTCAATTATTAGAATATTTTGCATATTAGGTACCTCCGTGGGATGGCAAAAAAGAGCATAGCATGATGAAAAAGACGCCAAACTTGACGAAAACAAAATTTTATCGTCTATGTTCATGTTATTATTAAAGAGGAAAGATCAAAGTATTTTTTTACATTTTTTTAATCGTTCCTAGCACGTCCGAAATTTTCGTTAAAAATCTTTTTCTTTTTTTTTCTCATCAAAACTGGCAGATAATCATTTTCAATCATTTTTTTTACATTTTATAAAAAAAATGAAAATCTCATTTTGAAATTCTTTTAAAAATCAATTATCATTTTTAAAAACATATTTTAAGAAAATCAGAAATTATAATGTTTATTTAAAATATTTTGAACCAAGCTTAACTTAGCTTCTGCGCCGAAAAGATGTAATTTGAAAATAAAACAAAGCCGGTCATAACCTTTCGGGTCACTTGACAGGTGACAAAAGACATTTTCATGACGTTTAGATAGCTTACGTGAGGATAATTCTTTCTGCGGATGGAGAGAAGTGAAGTTATTTAGATTTAAGTGAACAAATTATTTACCTCGTTATTTTTAAGGAAAACTTTCAGCGCTCTAATTTTTTTTTTGTACTTAGCTTTCACCTTTATGTTTACGATGCTTTATGGAAAATATTTTATAAAGAAATTAAAATAAGACTTTTAAGACTAAGAGTGAGATTAAATTTCATAAGAACGGTATCTAATTAATTTATAGGTACTTTTCTTATGAAATTTTATCAGAAGTGGACATAAAATACTATAATTTTATGTACATTTATTACATTTTACTGTGTTATTTGTATTTCCATTCATTTTATTATTAATTTTGATATTTCATTTATGGAAAAATGTCATAACTGAGATTAATATAAAAATAAGATCATATAAATTTCATAAGATGATACTGATACTTGTAGGTACCCTTCTCAGTTGAAATTGAAAAATCAAATTAACTTCTTCACACGTTTCACAAAAGTAAAGGCCTTAACAGTGGAGAACAATGCTTTACTCAAATAATGCAACTTAATTGTATTCTGGTTGGTCTTCTGTACTTTATAATTAGAGCCCGATTATAAACACAGAATTACATTTCTTAATTACTGTGGATCTTCTGATTAGTCAAAATGATACAGTTTACAACGCGCTAAAAAAGATCATCTCATGAGGACACTTATGAAACCTGATGCGGCTTTTAACTAATTTTATATTTTAATAACTTAAATGTAAAAATCTATTATAATTAAAGAAATAACAAATAATTGTATTAAAAATTCATTTTTCTTGAAAAAATTTTTGCTTTTAGAAAACATTGTCCATATTCATAAAAACAAGTAAAAGCAAATAAAACCATTTGAAATTAAATAATATCTTTGTTTTATTGAGTTTTGTATGTTACAATTCAGAGCTGATTTTCAGGTGGGGGGGGGGGTCAATTAAAAAAAAAAAAAACATTTGCATTCCTCAAAGCCTTGTACTTTTAACTATTGTAATCACTAAATGCGATCGAATGTCTTAGAGTTTTCATAAAATTAGTTATGGGGGGGTAAATATAAAAAAAAAAAATTCTGCCATGACTTAAAAAAGAAAAAAAAATATTTATAATAATTTCCATCATCTATGAATAGTTTCTGAAAGTTTCATTAACTTCCGACAATTATTTATTTTTATTTTTGCAAGATTTTCCAAATTAATGTGTGTCATAAAAAAAAAACGTGCTAAAATTGTATGTTATTTTAGTAGTTCCGGTGATAGAAACAAGGTTTTTTTAATCAAAATTTAGAATGTTCTAAAAAGTAAAAAATTTAAAAAATAATTTAAAATAACTTTGGTCTTTCATCTTCATAATAACATAAACATTTAGACGCTAAAATTTTGTTTTCGTCAAGTTTGGCGTCTTTTTCATCTTGCTATGCTCTTTTTATTTATTTATTTTTTTTTTTTAAGCGATTTAATGGAGGTACCTATAGCATATTTATTTAATGCAGAAATTTAGTAAATGTTGATTTTTCTTAAAATATTTTGCTAAAGCTCTAACTTATCAATTTTTGTTTGTGTTTTTTGTATGTTTATCGACTTTAAGAATTACGGGTGATATATTGGAGGATTTTATTTTTTTTAATTTTATTTTTTTTAGGAATATGAAAATAATAAATAAATAAAATGAAGTAATACTTTTTATCCATTACATTTTTCAAACTATTTGACGTCATGAAACATTTAACTGCACTTTTAAATTAGGTCTTTTTAATTATTTTAAGAGTATTTAATAAACAAAAGTACTGCTAAAAAAAAATAAGGAGAATTGATAGATTTGTTTATTGATTGCCTTCACTTTGCATTCTTTCAGCTTTCAATATGATCATAAAATATTCTAGACACCCAGACAAAATTATTAACCTTCCTTATAGGGAAATAATTCAGAATTGTTGAATTATTCCGTATTTGATCTTCTTTACAAAAAGAAAGTAATCTAGCAGTTGTGAAAATAACAGATGAAATAAAATTCTTTTAAAATATTTGCGGTAAAAATGGATTTGTTTTTAAAATTTAATTTGTATGATTTTTACTTTACAGTTAGAAACATTTTTTTCATTTTTATCAAATCTTTTTTACAATTATTTTGAATTGTCTAATTCTTCCCTAATGCAATTTTTTTTTTTTTTTTTTTTTTTTTTTTTTGAGAAATCTTGTATTTCCTCCTTATGTTAAATACAAAAATTCCATGTGCAATTAAAATATTGTATTATTATTATTATTATTTGACATAAATATTGAGTTACTCTTTAAGATTTTAAATATTCAATAACTTTGAATTTGATAATGTATCAAAAATGTGTAAGCCTTTGATAAGTCAGTCTGTTAAATATTGTGCAGTCTGTTAAGTAGTGTGTATAGCTATCATTTGGGAGTATACATTTTAATTTTGTCATTAACACTGTCAGTAATATCAACATAATGAAGCATATACACTTTTGCAATTTTATATTTTTTAATGATCAATCCTCAAAACTGTATGTACCTGTTTTTAGACTTTGATGTGTAGAAAAAATTTATCAAGACTGGGAATTTCTAGTTTTATGTTGTTTTTATATGAATGTAATGAAATGTTTTCATAAAATTTACTGAAATTAATCTATATCAGAGTTGATTTTTATAATATATATATATTATATATATATATACACACACAGACTGTAACTAACTGTAAAGTTACTCTAATTAAACATTTTGAAAGTTTGCTAAAGATTTGCACAGTATTTATTTCTGGTAGATAATCTGATTGTATTAACATTTCTAGCTTGTTAATTCAGTTACAAAGTTAGACCCTTTCCTATCTTGCTAGTACCATGAACCAGCAATGTATTAGGTTGGAACAAAAATGATCTTTTTTTTTAAACTGCACTTTAAAACCCCATAACTTTTCATGGTAAGCATCATTATAATAGACACACCATTGCCAACGGTCCATTAGTGATTTATTTCATAATGATAAAAACTGACAAACTGCCAGAAGTGGGGCACAGGCCTGATGAATAAGGAGGGTTTGGCAAGACTTTGATGCTTAACTGTTTTGTTGGGTGGGTTGTAAAATAAGGTCTTGCATTATTCTGCAGCAGGATAGGCTTTTTTCTATTCATGACTGCTGGCCAAAATGTTTAACTTTGCTTCAGTTTCATATCATAAAAGGCTTATTGTGCAGGCTTGATTATGTTGCAAGTATTCCATGAAAGCACTACTAAATGGTCAGAAAGATTTTTAGTGGATGAAAATTTGATTTTGGCAAGGTTGAGGTGGGAACAAGCTTGTCAACTCAAAGCCATGTTTAACATAGATAAACCACTTTTCATTGATGGTAAGTATACAATCAAGAAAGGGTTTTGTTTTTTTAAATGAGTAAACAAATTGCAGCAATCTTTTGATCAATCAAATCTTGGAGTATTCACTTCTGGATTTTCTTTACTTTACCAATTTGTACCAACCTCATATTTGCTCCCAAAACTTATTTTATTGGATATTAAAATCATCAGAAGCAATTTTTTTTAAATCAATGAAGCACAGTCTGTTCTGAATCTAATTCCAGCTGCCAATCATTGTTGATATTGCAGGTAGCTTCAACAGCATGATGATTGAGTTTGAAGCATATTGACATGAAAATAACATTTTTCTTTACTTTGGTGCTGACACAAAATAAATTTAAAATGAAAAATGATCACACTAATGTAATGAAACCTAAATATGTTGTGATAACAGCAACAAAGATGAGGAAACTAGTGTGTAAATAATAATGCAAATACAGTTTTTTATTTTGTATTATATAAAATGTAATGCTGTTAACTTTTGTTTTCTGAATATTTAGTATTTCACTAATTCTTAACATGATATCTTATTTAGTAACATAA
>OZ038478.1:95514341-95641841 GCA_964036315.1 Acanthosepion esculentum
GCTGCAATCACTTTTGTATTGTGTAGAAGAGATTGTATCCTGTTATGAACTTTTGACTAGCACTTTTTTTTTCTTTTTTTTAAGTTACTTTGTGTTCTAAGCAATATTTCTCTTCACCTCTCTCATTAATATTTAGTGTGCTCTAGACTTTAAACCTGGGTTTGGCATATCAAAAATTTTAAGAAAATAAGGATGCTCACAGGTGCCACATGTAACACACCAAGCAATTTCAAATGGCACGCAGCTGCAAATGACATCACAAAGTCTGAACCAATAACTACTACAATGCAAAGAAGATATTCTGTTTTAATTTTAATATATATATAAAGTATATATGCTATATATTACTATATAAAATATATTGTAGAACAGGTATACTGATCTTGACTTGTATAAAAATACGTATGCTGTTGGCACATTGAATAATTTTAAAACCCTAAGTCGGCACATAGTTAGCAAAAGGTTGCTGACCCCTGCTTTAAACCACTTGAGCTCTCAAAGCATCAATAACAGCTCCAAAATTATATCTTCTCCATTTGACTGCTATTCAGAGTATCAGTGAACAAAATGCAAAATTATATTTGTCTTGATAACACTATGAAGAATTTGTTCTCTGAGCCAGATATATTGATTTTCAGATTAGATCAAGTTCTAAAGTTAAGTATTTTTAATATTAACCTGTATATTTTAATTTTACACCATCAAAATGATCTATTTTTCTTGAAATGTTTTTTCTAAATATATAAGAAATATGCTTAAAGAACATTTTTAAAATGTTAAATTCTATTATAGAAAAAGGATTACTTTGACTTGTATACATTGGATTGGAAGCTGTAGTTCATCCTATTTAACTCTTTTGTCTCTCCATAATAAGGGAGTTTCTCTTGAAACTATTAACTTATTTTCTTTATAGAGTTGAAATGGGGTGGGGGGCATTCCATCTTACTAAAACAGAAATGACAACATAGATGAATAAAAGTGATTTTAGTTTTTTTAGCTTTGTGTTTATTTCTTTGGAATTAGCAAAGTAACCAAGTACCAGTTCTTATTCTCTTGACTAATTTTGACAATGACGAAAAATTAAATTTTTTTTATTTTACTGTACTTTATTTACAGATTGTCTTATGAAAATAATTTTCAGTCACTGTGATATGTTAACGTTTTCATATCACATAAGCTGTTTTCATTATGAGGAAAAAATGTATTTTTTTTCTTTTAATAACCCTTGTATCTCATTTCTCCAGTTTATAACTTAAGTCAAATTTAAATTCAGTTTGTGAGCTGTTTACAAACTAGCTCCTCTCTACCATCTATATCCTGTTATGATTATACTCGGACTATGGTTTTTATTAATAACTGGTTTGGGCCATTTTCATGGGCAGCAAATACAATATAGCAGGTTCATCTGAAAAGGTTTTAAAAAAAAAGTATTAATTAATTTGGGTTAACATGTTAGCAATTATTTTGAATTATATATTTAAAAAAATCTAGACTTCAGTATATTGTGTACTTTAGTAAATTTCTTGCAACTAATTACTGCTTAAAGAAAATTCTTTTTTATAATACTGCTTGCAACTCTTCATTATTTAAGATGACTTCTTGGTCTTTCTTTGAACACTGCACTAGCATTACAATCTTTCTCCAATAATTAGTTTATCAGGCATTGCATGCTATCACAAATCTAATTAATAAATTTCTGATAATAGAAAGTTAATAGAAGTTATTTGAGTTTGTTGCCTTTTTTTCTATCTCCATTCACATGCATTCATGCTAAATTGCATTAAATGTGTGAAACCCCTTACTAAAATAAAGGATAGGAAAATACTGTTACTTCCAGAGTCCCTGTAACGAGCAATAAAGCAAATTTAAAGAATTTCTACTTATTGCAAGATTTACTTGGATATTATGGACAAATATGCAATTTCATAAATGCATATTAAATAAGTTTTAAATTTCTACTTACTTGCTTTTATTGAATTAATTTGCATATTAAATTTATGAATTTATTAATGCATGCACAAATTCACCCTAAAAAGGGTATTGTCCACTTTTAGATCTATGAAGTTTGTATATGAGAATCTATAACTTTGTGAATTTTGTTACTTTCTAAATAGATAAATTATTTTCTCCTTGGTTGATAGTATCTTTTAAAAAGCTTCTACAAGAAATTATTTTCTCTGAGAAGCTTTCATTTCTCTTTGTACTGATTAATGTAGGTACCTCCACAAAAATAGTGATAACTAAGGTTTAAATTAATTTTTAAAGCTTTCATTTTAGTTTTAATTGAAAACTAAAGGATTAAATTTACAGTTTCTAATAAGTAAAATACTCTGGTTTATTTTAAGTAGAAATTATATTTATTTTTTTAATTTTTTTTCTGCAGTAACAAAGTTGTCCATTTCAGATATTTGTAAACGAGTTAGTTCTCAGTTTTAAAAATCTTCCAAAAATAAAATGTATTTTTCTGAAACTATTTGAGGAATATTAGCTGATTTAAAGTATAATTAAGTAAATTATAAATAATTATCTGATTTGAAACTAATATAATTTACTTTAATGAATTTTTTAGCCAACAGTAGCAGTGTTTGACAAAGTGATAACAGATTTAATGTTGTTTTGTTGTGACTTTATCTGTAAGACATAATTTAAGAAAATTACGTGAGCACTTTTTTTTTAATATAATTTTTAAATACTCAATGTTAAAAATTTAGGAAGATATATTGCATAATCTAATATTTTATTGAATTTTAGAAATTTTGGCTTTAAATTTAAAATAGTTATCACGCTTATTTTCTGATAATGTTGCATACGGTCAACTACTTATGAAAATTGGCACATCCATACAATAATAAAAAATTAAAAAATCTTGGTGTGTGTGATGATTTGTATTAAGCTTTTCTATTTATGGTTAGTAAATATAATTTACACTTAATATTAAAGGGTGAAATTAACAAAAAACAATAATTGTAAAAAAAAAAAAAAAAAAAAAATCAAATTTTTTTCTTAAGGCTATTTCTAAAAGCAATTAAAAGCTTTTCTAATTAAATAATGTCATAGTTTTAGTGTTTTTTTTTGTTTTTCTTTTTAAAAAATTTGGAGCAGATTTTTCAGTAAATGTGTAACCATTTGTGAAAAGAAAAAAAAATGATTTCCTTTCTCTTTTATTTTAAATCTAACATTATTTCTTATAAACATTTAAAGAATACACATGTTTTAGTAAACTTTTTCTTTACTTTTTTAATGTTTCCCATCTGGAAACTAGCCTGTATTACTGTTTTTAATTTTGGAAAATGCTTTCAAGCCAAGCATGTTTTTCCTGTTGGAAGGTGTATTTTATTAATACTTGATCACTAGGTTGCTAGGCATTAATTTCACTGTTTCAAAACAGTAGGATATCTATTCAAATACATGTAACACTAAATATGACATTTATTGTAATAAGTATATTAAGGAATGATGCAAATTTAAAACTACATTCTAAAGCTGCATTTCAGCTGCATTTTTACTATTGTTATATTTCATGAGAAGTCAAGTATTATGTTAAATAAAATGTAAATTTTTAATCAGTTTTATAAAGAATGCAATCACAACTGAAGGTTCCTTGCTGCTGCTAATACTTAAGATAAAAATTATGAGTACGAGAAAATGATGTCGGTATTATTAAATGCTAATTTGCACTAATTTTTAACTATCATTGTGGAAATGTATTTGATTTGTGACAATTTTAAAAGTTTATCAATAGCCAGGATCAATTAAAAAACAAAAAAAACTTGAATTATTGTTGACATTTGAATTTTATCTATATAAGCTCTTATACAATTAAAATGGAAATTTCCTATTTGACTAGTTACCAGAAATAATAAAGTTACAACACACTAAAAGGCAATGCCAGTACAATATGTATAAACTAAACTGTAGTAGATAGTCTGATTGAATTTTCATAGAAAATTTAAAATTAAATAATTTAAAATTTTTATTTCATTTTCAATCTTATTTAGTGCAGTCTTTTCAATCTTATGATGTAGTGCAGTCTCTCTGAGCATTAGGTGGTGAAGCAGGTGTCATGTATGCAAATTTTCCTGTTGTTCAATTAGAGCTGTTTGAGAGAGAGTTCAGATTGTGGGCTTGCAATATGTTAGATGATCATTTCAGAGAATTGCTGCACCAGTTGGCAACAGTGGTATGAGGAACATTCTTACACCTGTAGACCAGGTTATGGATGACCATATAGTACAAATGTTTGCCAAAATCAATGCATTATAAGAGCAGCAATGGCAGACAGCACAGCTTCCACTGAACAGATCAAAGCAAATGTGACTTTAAATAATATAACCATTTATGCAAATTTTCAATACAGTAAAAATATTTTTATTGTAAAAATTCTTTTAACATGTGAACTATTTTCTACTAATTTTATATATATTTAAAAACAATTGGATATAAAGTCTTAGTTGATGCTTACATATTTCATTTTGAGTTCTAAAGTGCAAGCTAAGTCATTCAGCTGCTGCTGCTTATAGTTCAGATATATTGACTCAAAAATGGTTCTTAATATTGCATTACAAAAACACTTACTGTAAATGATGACATTTAATTTAGATTTGAAAGAAAACTCGATTTTAATCATGAATCTTATTTCTTGAATAAAAGTACCATCTCTTTTGAATTGACATTTTTACCTTTCATGTGAAGTCAGCATAAAACTTGAAAATTAATATATTTTAAATGTCTTGTTTCTGGCAAAACAAATTTCATATATAACTCCTTGGATAGAAAACTCATATTAAAGTTACAGCTTGTGATCTATTTTACCATCTTATGAATTTTAAAGTCTGGAGTAATTCATGAATTTAACTGAATAAAATTCTAATTTGTCAAATTAATGCTGATTGATAGTAACAGTTTGATAATTTTTATTTATTTTTATTTTAGATATGATAAAGTACATGTACCCAGAGGGACAGAATCTATCCGAACATGATTTATTTGATGGGCAACTCAGTTTAAACAACATTAAACCTGATCCTGATTCTGAAGTGCTACCTGAAGAGATTGGTTCTTTCAACTATATTAAATCAGAAAAAGATGACTCTGTGACATCTATACCTACTCAAACCCCTACACCAGCCGCTTCAGTTCCAATTGTATCTCCTTCCATTCCCAAAACTGAAGAAACAACAAATCTCCCTTCTGATGTTTTCATGAATTTAAATGATGAAACTCTTATGAAACTAAAGGCCTCACTTTTTGCTAATCAAAGGAAAGAAGAAATTAAAACTCAACCAACAGCAATGGAAGTTACACTTACAGCAGTTACACCAGCAGTAGTAAATGCCATGTCCATTTGTCAGCCACAACAAGCAGTCCAGCCAATGATTATTAGTCAATCACCACTGCAGGCAGTTACTGTTACTTCAGCCACACAGCATCCAATTGTTAGCCTTGCATCCACACCATCTCTGACATCTTCACAGGTAAGAACACCTAATAAATTTTTTTTTTTTTTTTTTTTTTTCATTATTTACCTATCAAGCAGTATTTAAATGAACTCTTGTGGAGGGCTTTTGATTGGGTCTTCATCACAATAGGTAGGAAGGAGTAGACGTGGTAGGCAAAAATAAACTACAGAAACAATCAAAATTGATTACTGCATTTAAGTATTGCATTAATATCTAAGCTTACCTTTTAAAAGCTTGATGATTATTCTTCTGTCGCTACTTAATTCAAAGACAGTTTGATGTACATAGGTATTTACTTTATGTATGAACAATTTTTTATTTCATGGGTGACTTTTGCTGGATTTCACAATTAATTTCAGTTATTTTCAAGTTATCAAAATTCTTATTGTACAAAAAATCACCAAAAACAATCACAGTAATGAAAACTTGGGAATCCAAAATTTCAGGATTGTGGGCCGGAATGTTTTTAATTTGCCCACAGTCGGCCTGATTACAAAATGGTATATGTTGGGCTACTGCCCAGAAAGTGTGACACACTGACATTTGTTTTATTATATAGAAGATTACCCATCTCTCAATAACCTGTCTTGAAAGTTCCCTTATTATAGACGCAAGTTTGATTAATCTTTTAGAGCCAATCAAGAGTTTTATTTATATTTACTTTCTTTTGAGTAATTTATAATCTATTTGAGTTGCTCTGACCTATGACATCTGATAGCCTAAATGAATGGCTACTCCAACATGGTTTTTGAAATTATTATGGCCTAAACAAGAATAGAAGAGTGCTGAAAAGTTCTGTTTGACCAAGAAAGCCTTTAAAAAAAATGTTTTATTTAGTGAGATTTTGTGAAGTCGGTTGAGAACTTTTCAGCATCTTCTCATAGTTTGCCAATGTGTGTGTGTCTTCTAAAAAACATGGTAAAAGTATTAAAAAATTTATTTTATTAGCTATATACAAAATAACAATTTGCAAGTCAATGTGATTCTTTGTAATTTTACTTTTTAGGATGAGAAATTGTCAGAATTGTTATTTAATCTGTATATTAGTCCAAGAATAGAAACTTGCAAAGATTTAGTTGCCACATCTTTGGTATGTCTGCTACATGTATGCTACAATTGATGTTTGACCATGTTATTGTTATACCAAATGCATTCTCTTGTGTAATCTTAATGTGAATACTTTTTTCTTATTTAGCAACTCAATCTATTGCTTCGACAGCAGCAACAGCAGCAGCAACAAATTGCGGCAGCAACTATTGCAACAGTTCCTCAGCAAGTTGCTGCAACTTCTCCCCAATCTCTTTTGCAGCAACAACCAGTTATGGCAACAACAAATACTGTTCCTTCTTTGCAAACTGCAGCACCAACAACAAATCAAGTCAGCATGCAGCAATTACAACCGGTACAAGCTTTTGTAATCCGTCATTTCCTTTTTACATTAAAATAAAATTAGATATGTCATTCATAGATTAATTCTATATTTAAGAGAATCTGACAAGGTTTTAGTAAAATTATAATCAATATGAAGGTTTAGAATTAATGATACAATATTAATGAGAAGTAATAATGTTTAATACTGACAATATATTAAAAAGATTACAACATTTTAAACATGTGTTGAGACATTGGATTTTATAATAATAATATTGTATATACTCTGTATAAAATGATTTGTAATGTAAAAATGAACATTTTTAATGTTTCAATATTATAAACTTTTTTAATATAATGCTTTTAATTATTGATCTTAGTAACTTGTCTACAAGTATTAATTTGTGTTTTATTTATTTCAGTTACTCTTGCAGTCACAGTTAATAAAGCCTGAAGTGAATGGTAATGTTGTCACATTGGCCAGTCCATCTGTTACAGCAGTATCTAATACACCCTTAGTGACCAGTGGTAATACAATTCTTACAACAAGCATTCCCCTTCAAATGGTTGGTGAGGGTGACAAGCTTCCCATAAACAGACTAACTAACAGCCCTAAAAACAAGAACAAAGGTGAAAAGAGAACTGCCCACAATGCCATTGAGAAACGTTACAGACTGAGTATCAATGACAAGATAACAGAATTGAAAGATTTGGTTGTTGGCACTGAAGCTAAGGTTAGTATTTTTGCTAGTTTCATTTCATTCACAACTGATGGCTGAATTTTCATATGTATAATTATTTTCACTATCCATTTGCTCTAAGGTATTATTTTAATAATGTTTTATTTTCTTAGTCACTGATTTCACTTAAACATAGGTAAAAAAAAAAAGTTAATGTTAAATATGTGCCTTTTTTTTTTTCCAATTCTCATTTTAGTGTGTGTGTTTTGTTTTTTGTTTTGTTTTTTGTTGTTGCTGTAGGATTTATATTATTAATGGATGTTTGGAATGTCTTTAGTTTATCCAGACTTTCATCCCACAGAATGAAACCGTCATCTAGATATTTTTTCCAGTTTTCTTTTATGTTGCAACTGAAGTAATTCCCATTTCATTCATTCATATATATATATATATATATATATATATAGGTACCTATTGTGTATTTAGGCAGCAATCCTTCATTTATACATGTTTCATTAAAGATGGCAGACAAGGTACTGCAATTAAGCTTTTTATTTAATTTTTCTTTTCTGGACACAGTGTAGAAACTACCGAAATGTTCTGTTATTCCGAGCACTTTCAGGTATACTTTTAGCCATTATCAAGGATGAATATATTTTTGCTTTTTAACTGGGTGTAAGGGGGGGGGGGTTTCTAGAGTTATACAGATATTTTATTTTTCAAACACAGCATATTGTGGTCATGTTCTTGGTTAATATTTTTGAGTGTTGGCTTTTTCTTTTTTGTTATTAAGGCTTCCTTTCCTTTTTTTTTCTTTTTTTAAATATACATGTGGATGAGGTTATTATGTTTGTATTTTTTACTAGTATGTTTTGGTCTGGTAAGTTTCTATGTGTTTAAATGGCTCCATCCTTGGTAATGTCTACAAGTTTACACAGATATCTAATATGTGTGTGTGTGTATTTTCATGAAAATTTCTTGTGTATTCATACTGGTAAATGTTAATACTGTTTATTATAAACAACATTTACTTAAATATTTGTGTCTATATAAATAACGTATAACAATAAAATATATTAAAGTGTATGTGCATATATACAGGGTGACCCCAAAAAACGAACTTTTTAACAATTCAATAAAACCAAGAGTGATGGAAGAAAAATATTTAATTCATAGTAATTGAAACCTTAAAACCTTTGGTCGAGTTATGTAAAATTTACTCTTGAGATAGCCCCACAAGAAAAAATCACAAACGGATAAATCTGGCGATCTAGGGGGCCAGACAACGTTACCGAATCTTGTGTCATATGGTTACCAAACATTTCTCATTACTAAAATGGCGAAATGTTTACTTGCTCAAGGTCACTGTCTCAGTGTTGCCACTTGCTCATGTCTGGCAATATGCACTTCAAAAATTCCCGTTTTTTGGGGGTCACCCTGTATATGTGTATGTATGTATGTATAAAGATTCAAGAAACAGCAGATTTTTATATATAGTGCTCAATATTAAAAATAAATAATTTTTATAATGAAAAATTAAATTTAATTTCAAAGAAATAATTTACAACTGAAGAAATGAAAGATGAAAACAAAAGTAAAATTTCATGAACTTGTGGATGTAAAAGAACCTTATATTCATGAAGACGCATGTGTACAAAATAAATATTGTTTAAAACCAGAACCCCCTGAAAACTGGAAATTTTACCAAGAAACTTCAAAGTTGGGATAAAATTGATATTTAAAAAGAGGGAGTGAGAGGGAATATATCATCGCGATCTTTATTTATATATATATATATATATATATATATATATATAATATATAATCTCTGACATAATATATTGTAAATATTTACATTGTTTGGACTGTCGTCGTCTTTATTGTCACATTCAAGATGTTTAGCTGTTGCACGCTCTGGCCTTCTTTAGGTGGTATTTGGTAGAATTTTGAACTGGACACTTTTATTTAGTCCACTAATTCTAAGTACCATGCCTTTGAATGTCTTAGTTTCAGTTAATTTGCCTTGATATGTTTTGTTCTCTTCACAATTTAACCACTGGTCCATGTGTTCTTGTAGGTAAAATATATCTTCAATTAAAATTGTGTAAAATAATTTTAACATTAAAGTAGTCAAGTGCACTTTTGAGATGGTTAATTTATGTTCAGTTTGAGTTTTGATATTTATTAATTTTTACACGTGACATTTCTACTACTGGATGTATGTGTTATATAATGAAAGCTATGAATAATATTAATAAAAGTAAAAGAAAAACTCGTTAAATTGATAGTCATTTATTGGATTATTTCCTACAAAATTAGAAACTTTTAGTTGTGCAGTTAGAATTAAAACTGAAAGTAGAAATGCAACACTGGTGATATAATTTTAAAGTAATAGTGTTACATTTTTTTAAATTTAAAAAAAAAATTTTTATCTTTAAAATGATATTAATCTAATTTCAGTGAGTTTAAAAAATTTTCATACAACTTTTTTTCTCCTATTGTTCAGTTAAATAAATCTGCCGTGCTACGAAAAGCCATTGACTATATCCGCCACATACAATTAACAAATAATCGCCTAAAACAAGAAAATATGGCTCTCAGACTTTTAGCTAAGAAGCAGAGTAAGTATTTTAAATTTTGTTTCATTATACTTTGCTTATTTGCTGTGATGACTTGCGTTTATTTATTCTTCATATTAAAATTTTATGTCTCATTTAATGTATATTGAAAAGATAATTAAGTCAACATGTATAGTCTAACACTAGAATCATACTTTCTGTTATTCTAGTGGATGTGAAACTCCAGTTATCATTACTGTTACTTCTGCATATAAATGCTTAACCTTATTTTAAAATTAATTATTTTATCATATCTATGTTGAAACCTAAGAATTTTGTTCATCATTTCTGATATATGCTTGTTCACAAAAATGCAACCCATTTATTCTAAAAAAAAAAAAAAAATTAACTTAATATTGCTTCTTTGGACTAATCTTTTTAATTTTCTCAACATTATGCTTATGGCAAAGTTGAGGTATGGGATAGACTCATCCCCAAAGGCAGGTAGATGAGGCTCATTAACTATAACTCACCTCAAGAAAATCTCACACATTTTAAATTTTCAACTTTTTTCTAATGGTGATTTTTTTTTTTTTTTTTTTTTTTTTTTTTTTTAATTTTTTTAATATATCAAATAATCTTGGTGATTGCTAATGGTATTAGGTCATCTTATACAAATGACATTGCCACTGAGTTGGTGTGAATGGATAATTGTTTAATTTTCAGTGGCAAACCATTTCATTCTCATATTGTCACTTAACAATTGTCAACAACTTTTGATTTGTTAGAAACATAAGTTTGGTTGGTGAAGTGAGAAACTTATTGGAATATTAGTAACATTCATGTTAAACTAAATGGCAATATTATATATAACAAAGGAACTGAAATAATATATCTAAAATTATTTCTAGAGGAAGCTTCTTTCTAAAGATATATCTAATTGAAAATATTAAAAGCTCTACAACTTTAAAAAAAAAAAAAATATTTTCAAATTTAGTTTTCATTCCACCAATGGACTTGAGGCAGTGTTGCCAAAACATAATATTAGGAAATTGTCTTTTCTTTTTAAACAAAAATACTTAAATGTAAGTTAAAATTCTCTTGAAATAATTCAAATAGCTCTTTGAGACTCATTTTTATGATAGTTGCCTCATTAGCCAAGGATATCTTGACTGACTGTACACTGCCTCTACTCTGTAGATACGGAAGACTCATTGGCTGGAATGCAAGTGAAGCTTGATCCTGTTATGGTGTTGACACCACCTGGATCTATCACTGGTTCTCCTTCTCGCAGTCCCCCTACTGCTAGCAGTGATAGTGAATTATCTTCTCCCCCAAGTCCACTATTTGATGACTCCTCAAATTCTGGTAAGACTACAATTTCTCTATTGGTGTTGTGCAATTTTCGCTTTTTATTTTATTGCATTTTTTCAATTGTTTTTTAATCACTATTTTAACTGTTGATAGTCCCTTGATTTACACTTTGTGTATGTCTATTTCTAAATGTCTTAATAAAGAGCACATTGCACACTCTTGAATAAACTTGCATTTCAATAGATCTTTATTAACCAGGATTTATTAAAGAGCTCTATTTGACAGTCAACTTGTAAGCTAAATGAACCATGGATAGTTTCATGATTTGAAAATTAAAAGGATAATTTATTATATGTTACTCAGTTTTCCTTTTCTAGTAATAGGTTATTTCTTTTTTTGACAAACTGAGTCTTCATATTCATTAAATGTTTTTATTTTATTTTTTTTTTTTTAAAGATTTTTTTAAGTTTGTCTCACTTTGATAAAAAAATGTCCATCTGTTAAAATTTTAATCTTCAAACAAATGAAAGTTTAATTTCTTTAAACTATTATTCTTGATTAAACTATTACTAATCTCCCTCTTTTGTATATTTAATGAATTATAATAGGGATCATTTGTTTATTGAAAAATTGTATTGGTAATCTAATTCAATTTTTATAGAATATATTTCTTAATAATTCAGCAAATATCACTTGAATATTAGGAAACTTCTACTTGTTAAAAAAATAGTAACTAAAATGAAATGGATTATATGATTGAAGTTAATTGTTTACTATTGTAGTCATTTTGTAATCATTTTTTCCTTCTATATTCAATATACTATAACTAGTAATAATTCTATACTTAGTCATTAACTGCTTGTTAATACTTATGAGTTAGAATTTTCTTTGACCAAGTTGCTTTGTATGTAACTTGTTTTTATGAATATTTCTAGCTTTTATATATTTCTTAAAATTTTATTTCCAAAAAATAAAAATTCTTTATAGAAACCATTACTTAGAAAATATTGCATTCTTTTAAAAAATACTTTGTATTTTCTTCTGCACTAATGTATATAATTAGTGAAGCTATCTTTTGCGCATTTCACCTCAAACATTATAAATTCAAGTTGCTGTTTTATAAATAAATAAATTTACTGAAATTGTCAAAAGCATTGTAAGAAGCATTTGGTGCTATCTGTAATTGTCTGTCGAGTGTTTAAGTCTGCTTGCTATTCTTGGGTACAGGGATGGAATGTATTATGGCTCTAAAAAAATATAAAGCTTCTGTTGGTTTAAAGGCTATTTTTTAATTTTTAAGTGAATTATGTTAAACAAGCCTCACTTACCTGCCATCAAGGACTGTAAACTTCAATGTTTCTAGTTCATCAATTACACTAATTACAAAGTGAATGTTTTGAAATGTCTTGATCTCTTAACCATTCCATTTTATTTCTCATTGTTTTGAAATATTTTTCAAAAGTGATCTTAATGTTTAATTATAACATTTGTGATAATAATACCAATTTTATTTTAGTCTTGAGAAAAGTCTAAAATGTTAATACATTTTTAAAGAATATGAAATGTGTTTGTGCTCTTGTTAGGTGTATATAAATGCCTATTTTTCAAAGAAACTTTTTATTAAAAAATCTTAATCTAAAGGTGACCAGTGTAATAAAATTTAAGCTAATATTCTATTTAATTTTGCATTTATTCTACTTAATTTAAAATTAACTAATTAAATAATGATTACAATCTCCTTTCAATTTTAGTTTGTGAAACTTAATTCTGTTTTCATTTAAACCATATTGATACAATAATTTCCAAGGATTAATAAAATCTAATCCCTTGGAGATATATACATATTTCTATAATTACTGAATGTCTACTAACATGTATGATGCATGCTATTTTGTACTTTTTAATTGAAATTTTGGATGTTGTGATGATGAATGGTATTTGATAATTTTTATTTTACACAACTATTTTGGTCAAGATATCCAAAATCAAGTGGCTTCCTATTTAACTTTAGTAAAACTTATTCACTTTTGATTCTCATCCTTGCTTTGTTCTTAATCCCATGTTTCCAAAGCTATATCATTTTTTTTATGTCTACAATAGCTGCAAAGAACAGTGCCTTACTCTTCTATTTTTTTGCATTACAATGACAGTTTCTCTGGTTAGTTTTGGGCTTCATAAAAAGGTGCAGATCTTTTCATGAAATTGTTTACTCAGCTATACTTGTTTTGTAAGAACTTAACCAATGAAAACATAGAGGCTGTTATTTGTTTTTCAATTTATTTTTCTTTATTCTCTAATGTATATTGCTTAATCATCATAGGCCTTTAAAAAAAAAAATTACAATTTTCTCTAATGAAACTTAAATAATGTGGTTCTGTTCTAAAGAATGATAAAAAACAATGAATGACATTTGTAAACACTTTTTAAAATCTTTCTTTTGTATAAATATGTTCAAGCGCAAGTGTTTTATTAACAATAATTTATTGGAAATGAAAAATTGCATTTTACTATGTCAGCTCCTCAAGTTACTTTTCTTTTTATAGTTAACTTATATTGATATTATTCTTCACTCTCTCCTACTTCAGGGAATGATGGTCCGATGTTTGATATGAGTGGCATGCTGGACAGGTCCCGTATTGCCACTTGTATGTTCATGTTTGGAGTCTTGGCTTTTAATCCGTTTGGCTTCTTCCTAAAACCTGGCTCTCTTTCATACTCTGAGCCATATCTTAACCCACAAGAATATGGTCGAAATTTGCTGAGTGTTAACACAGGTTCGTATATCTAGTTTCTTTAAAAAAACGTGTTAAAAAAAATTAGTCATTTATTTTGCCAGCTATTAATATTTTGTCACCAAGTGATGTAAAAAAAAAAAAAAAAAAAAAAAAAAAGTTTAGTATTCTCAAAATGCTTTTCAAATTTTTTTTCCTTGCTTTCTAAAAAAAAAAAAACAAAAAAGCAAAACTATTTATGGCATCTATCTAAAGCAGTGAGAGAGATATACAATTTGAAATTGGGTTCCTTTTTTACCAATGTAATTTTACAATTTTCATCAATACTTTGTAGGAATAAAGATGCATTGTATTTTTAAAAGTATTTGTTATATTTATTAATCTAATTTCTTTTTCTTTTTAAAGATAATATGGCTATTGGTACATTCTGGCCATTCCTACCACAGTTACTGAACACAGTGTTTATCCTCTTGATGCTGATAATGTTGTTTGTGTATGGAGAGCCAGTCAAATCAAAGAATAGCCAGGCTTCAGTTACTTACTGGAGACATAAAAAGCAATCTGACAAGTACATCAATCAGGTCAGTCAGTTGTCTGTCATTTTAATGCTCATAGATGAAATAATTAAACAATTGTTACATTAAAAGGAATTTATCTTTTGCCACTAACCATAAAAATAATCTAACTTCCAGATTAACATCAATATTATGATAATGTATTGGCTAAGCACGATAAAATTGTTTTTTTTTTTTTTTTTTTTTTAAGATATAAATCATGTGTCCTTTATTTTTCTGTGGCTTTTTTTTTTTTTTCATAAGATGAGCAGATTATCTTCATTGAAATAAGAATTCTGTCCAAATTTTATTTTATTTTTTTAAATTTTTTTTTTTCATCCTGACTATTGACTCTTTTATCCTCAAAAAAAAAAAACTAAACTAATTCTTTTGGTAGTCATCTTTTTTAACAACTTTTAAATACATGTGCAATACAGTGTGACTCAAAAGTGTTTGCACCTATAACATTCCTAGAATATACAAATTTAAACAATTGTAATGGCTTGTGTAAACATTAGAATAAACATTTAATTTAAAATGACATGTCCAACGTGACATAAAGGTTTAATTAACAAAAATCTCTATATTATTATTTATTTAAGGATTTCTATATATTTCAGGTAAATCAAAAATGTTTGCAGAAATCTTGAATTTTAAAATAATGGCTCGTGGGAAGATGCTTACTGCTGATGAAAAAGGCAAAATATCAAAATTACTCTCAAATGATAAAACCACACTGAAAATAGCAAAAGTAATTAAACGAGATCATTACACAGTGAAGCAATATGTCATTGATGGTAAAGTTGAGTGCAAGAAGCACAAGGGTTGTTGCTCACGTGCAGTTAACAAGAGAGATTTAAGAAAAATTAAAAGAGCATTCAAGCAGAACTCTCACAGCACCAGCAGAGAATTTTAAGCAAGCTGGCGTTGAAGAAGTATCGAAAGCAACACAAAATTGCATCCCCCATAGCAATGGCCAAACAGCGTTCCCCAATTTCATGCCCTCCGTTGAGCGGAATGGTTGGAAAAGAGGTTGGCTCATTCATTGGGGAACTCCTTGCTTGTGTTTTAAACGCCAGCAAGGCAGTGGTGGAGTGATGTTCTGGGCTGGAATTTGTGGCTCGACATTAATTGGACCATTTCTTGTGCCAGGAGGACTGAATTCAGCTAATTATTGCCAATTTTTAAAAGAAAATTTCATACCAGGGTTGAATTCACAAAATGATGAGTTCTGTAGTAATCTTGTTTATCTGCAAGATAATGCCCCCAGTTATGTGGCACACTTCACCAAAGAGTGGTTGGCAAATCAAGGTTTTACAGGGAACAAGATTATGGTATGGTCACCACAGAGCCCCAATTTAAACCCTACTGAGAACCTTTGGGCCATGGTAAAGTGTTGAGTTTATGAAAATGGTCAGCAATTTTCTAACAAGGATCACCTGTAGAAGTGCATTTTGAATGTTTGTTCTAAAATTACAGCCAGCAAAGTTAAGAAACTCACTTCATCAGTCGATAAACGACTTATCGAGCTTAAGAATGATGGTTGAAATTAATGTGCTCCTTGTGTTTTCATACATTGATATCTAAACAAAGCCATACCAGATTTCATTGGTATATGATACATAATACACCTTTTCATTATTTTGTACAATTGATTTGAACAGGACCCGATTTTTGGCATTGAAATTAAAGTTTGCAAAAACTTTTGAGTCTGTATTATTTCCTTAATAAAAAAAAATCATGAATAAAGTTAATTTTCGTAATTTATTCTAAGATGTAATGTTTGGGTATTGGGCGAGCAGTAAGAAATTAAAATATACAACTTTTTATCCATAAAAGCATATTTTATTAGAGAAAATATGAAATATCAGTATTTGCAAATTCTTTGGAGTCGCACTGTATATCTAAGATTTTTAGTGTTTCATATTAAAGTTTCACCATTATAGGGTGATTATGCAGCAGCTGCTCAGCAATTGCACCTTGGACTTTTAGCTCTTGGACGACCACTCCCAGCATCAAAGCTTGACCTTTTTGCCAGTTTGACATGGCATTGTTTGCGTCAATTCTTGCACCGTATTTACTTGGGAAAATGGCTCAGCAACAGAGCAGGTGGACTGTGGTCAAAAGACTTTGATGAATCGGAAGTCAAAGAATCTGCTATCAATGCTGCCTTAGCATATCACAAGTTGCATCAACTCTATTTGACAGGTATATATTTCTATTTTTAACTAAATTTATCCCATGAATTTCCCAGCCATTAAATTATTTTTCCTTTTTTTTTTTTTCCTTCATCCATTTACTTTCCCTTTTCCTTTCCCCCTCTTCGTCTGCTTTTCCTCCCCCTCTTCGTCTGCTTTTCCTCCCCCTCTTCGTCTGCTTTTCCTCCCCCTCTTCGTCTGCTTTTCCTCCCCCTCTTCGTCTGCTTTTCCTCCCCCTCTTCGTCTGCTTTTCCTCCCCCTCTTCGTCTGCTTTTCCTCCCCCTCTTCGTCTGCTTTTCCTCCCCCTCTTCGTCTGCTTTTCCTCCCCCTCTTCGTCTGCTTTTCCTCCCCCTCTTCGTCTGCTTTTCCTCCCCCTCTTCGTCTGCTTTTCCTCCCCCTCTTCGTCTGCTTTTCCTCCCCCTCTTCGTCTGCTTTTCCTCCCCCTCTTCGTCTGCTTTTCCTCCCCCTCTTCGTCTGCTTTTCCTCCCCCTCTTCGTCTGCTTTTCCTCTCTCCCCCTCGGCTCACCCCTCACTCTCTTTTTCCTTTTCCTCACCCCTCACTCTCTTTTTCCTTTTCCTCACCCCTCACTCTCTTTTTCCTTTTCCTCACCCCTCACTCTCTTTTTCCTTTTCCTCACCCCTCACTCTCTTTTTCCTTTTCCTCACCCCTCACTCTCTTTTTCCTTTTCCTCACCCCTCACTCTCTTTTTCCTTTTCCTCACCCCTCACTCTCTTTTTCCTTTTCCTCACCCCTCACTCTCTTTTTCCTTTTCCTCACCCCTCACTCTCTTTTTCCTTTTCCTCACCCCTCACTCTCTTTTTCCTTTTCCTCACCCCTCACTCTCTTTTTCCTTTTCCTCACCCCTCACTCTCTTTTTCCTTTTCCTCACCCCTCACTCTCTTTTTCCTTTTCCTCACCCCTCACTCTCTTTTTCCTTTTCCTCACCCCTCACTCTCTTTTTCCTTTTCCTCACCCCTCACTCTCTTTTTCCTTTTCCTCACCCCTCACTCTCTTTTTCCTTTTCCTCACCCCTCACTCTCTTTTTCCTTTTCCTCACCCCTCACTCTCTTTTTCCTTTTCCTCACCCCTCACTCTCTTTTTCCTTTTCCTCACCCCTCACTCTCTTTTTCCTTTTCCTCACCCCTCACTCTCTTTTTCCTTTTCCTCACCCCTCACTCTCTTTTTCCTTTTCCTCACCCCTCACTCTCTTTTTCCTTTTCCTCACCCCTCACTCTCTTTTTCCTTTTCCTCACCCCTCACTCTCTTTTTCCTTTTCCTCACCCCTCACTCTCTTTTTCCTTTTCCTCACCCCTCACTCTCTTTTTCCTTTTCCTCACCCCTCACTCTCTTTTTCCTTTTCCTCACCCCTCACTCTCTTTTTCCTTTTCCTCACCCCTCACTCTCTTTTTCCTTTTCCTCACCCCTCACTCTCTTTTTCCTTTTCCTCACCCCTCACTCTCTTTTTCCTTTTCCTCACCCCTCACTCTCTTTTTCCTTTTCCTCACCCCTCACTCTCTTTTTCCTTTTCCTCACCCCTCACTCTCTTTTTCCTTTTCCTCACCCCTCACTCTCTTTTTCCTTTTCCTCACCCCTCACTCTCTTTTTCCTTTTCCTCACCCCTCACTCTCTTTTTCCTTTTCCTCACCCCTCACTCTCTTTTTCCTTTTCCTCACCCCTCACTCTCTTTTTCCTTTTATTAGTATACAGATAAAAGATTGTGCATATGTTACCAGTGCTATCATACTATTTATCAATGTAGTCATCATTGGATTTGCTGGTCTTATTTATATATGAGTGTATAAAAACCCTCCTAAGAGAGTGTGGCATCAAATGACGAGAACCACTATTGCAATAACTGTCATCTGTGTGGGAACCACTACCTGTATATGTGTTTGAGAAACCTAAACTGATAATCTTCTGAAGGGTACAAGTCAGGAATATGCAGTGAATGTTGTAAAACTCTTCTGTCAAGTTGTTCATGTTGTGCAACAGGATGACACACAATGTTCTAAACATCTCTTGGTTAATTTCATGGGCTTCTGATTTCAGAAGATAGTTCCATAGGGATATCACACAATTTTTGCCATCTATCATCTTAAATCAAAGCTTCAATGTCTTCTGTTGCTAAATATATATGCTCTTCTGAATGCATTGCACCAAACTGATAATTTCTTGCTGCTTGTATATAGAAATGTATAAATTGTCTAGTGTGTGTGCGTTTCAAGATTAGTTTTCTCATCTACATAGATACCAAATGAGTATACATAATTTTCTTTTATTAGTTCTTGAGACAATTGTAATAGCTAAGATGATTTAGAATGCTAAGTTGGCGACACAAGATTTTAACTCCAAGCTAATGTTATTAAATTTTAACTTAGAAATCTTATCTGAAAGTCAGTTGAACATCAGCTTACAGCCACAAATATATATAGAAACACAGGTTTTTGTATGATCACTGAAGTTAAGCAATATCAAGCCTGGTCACTACCTAGATGGGTGACTGCTTGTGAATACCAGGTGATGTAAGCTTGTATGTGCAGGTGGTGTAATGAATACTGGCTCGGAATTTTTATAGAGAGGAGTTCTAATTCCAGTTGGGTTTGTTATATTCACTTATTCACAAATACTTGTGAATCCACCTCTTCTCCCTCAGCTATGGGTTAATTAGTAAGACATGTAAGACTAAACCATTATCATCTCTTAAAAAAAAAACATACAAAAAGTTTAGATTCCAGTATTAAATAACTCAGGATTTGATATGCTGTTAAACAACCAACCAAACCTCATTCACCATTAGTCAGTTTTTATAACTATGGTCATAGAATATTTCTTCAGCAATCAGGAAAAAAACTAAAGTTTAAAACCAGATTTTTTTTAATTATTATGTTTAGCTAGCTTTCTGTTTTGTTTTTTTTTTTTGTTTTTTTGTTTTTTTTTGTTATTAGGGGGCGGGATTAAACTCGGTTGAGTGAGTGAGACGGCAATGTCGCAAATTGTATTTTACATGAAAAGATTAAATCAAAACGTACAGGTCAATAATTATTACTTATTTAAAATAAATTGAATTAATTTTGTTTGCTTGAATGAGTAATTTTCTATAATTTGCAGGCCATAACAGTAGTACTTCAGCCTATGGAATCAACTTGGCTTTGTGTGCAGTTAATTTAGCTGAAGCAGCAGGAGATGCATTAGAAGTGTCTGTTCAAGCAGAAATATTTGCCACAGCTGCCATGACCATCCATTTAAATGCTCCTTTCAAACTAAAGTTCTTCTCTGTGAGTATATTTTCTCATCTTTGCTTGTGAATTATTGTAGTTTTCTTTTTTAAAAATAAATTTGAAGTATTTTAAATGTTAATGGAATTCGTGTTATTGTATGGAACAATTATATGTATTGTGCATATAATTTGCCTTCATTTCATATATTACATTTAAGTTTATTCTGTAAATTTAAAAAAAAAAAATTGAGCAATTAAAATAATTTTTCATAATGTATAAAAAGATGTTAATCTGTGTGAGTTTCTTTTTTTTTTTTTTAATTTTCTCAATTCTAAATATATAGAAAATAGTCATTTATAAATTTTTTTTAACATTTTTAGCGTTACTTTTTGAGCAAAGTGCGCCATGCTTGCTCTAAGAGTGGTGGAAAAGTACCTGCTGTAATCCAATGGTTGTGTCATAAAGAAGGTCACCGTTTCTTTGTTGATGGGAAATGGAGCATAAATTTTGATGATAGTATATTTTCCACCATTGAAAGCCCAGGTAAATATTTAAGCATAGGGTTTCTCCTATTTTCACAATATGTTGTTGTAGTAGTAGTTTTTGTTTGTTTGTTAAGGAATTGATTCAGTTAGCAATTTTTGCATTATCAGTTGAGGTATAATTGTACAAAACCTTGCAATACAAAGGATAAATGCATAAGCCAAATTAGTGTTTGCATTTCTAAAACTGCATTCATAAATTATTCTGACTTTTTCTTTACAGATTCTTAAAGAAGAATCTGTAAGGAAAAATAAAATTGATTTCAAGAAAGCCTAATTAAGGATTAATTTTCTGTGATCATAAATAAAGAAATTCTGAAAATATTTTGCTTTTAATACATTATTGTAAAATAGTTATTTCATTTGATCATATAATGATCTCAGTTTTCATTATCAAATTTAAGAAAATTTGGCTGTTTCATTAATGTTTATATTGTAATCAATAATCATACTTTTTTCAGTTGACCCTCTTGCTGCTCTGACCAGAGAATTTCGTGAATATCTTTTGGAGAAATCTTTGAATGCCTTTTTAAATCCAACAAAATCTGAAAGGTATGAATATTTATTACATAATATTGTTATGTCTTGCTGGTTGGGTTGAAGCAATTTAAGCATATAAATTAACTTTTTTGTATTTTCCTTTCTTTTTCTCAAGTAAGAAAAATGTTTAATTCAGCAGTTGACATAAAACATTTTTATTGTATAGTAAATGATTTTTATATACAATATATTTTGTAATAAATGATATTCTTGATTGTCTGGACATAATCTTAGTCTAAAATGTGATCATGTGTAAATAATTTTTTTTTTATAATGGGACACAGGTCACCCACACAATTAGTTTACAACACCCACAAAATAAAGTTGACTGATTTTTATCTGAACCTGAAGCATAGCAGTTTTTTAACTACGCAGTGACTGAAAGGAAATAAATGAAAACTTTTAGAGTCTAGTGCCATTTGGCTGGAAGTTAGGAAATTCTAGTCACAGGCTTATATGAGCAGAGTCAGTTAGAATGGAAGTTAGTTCCAGATTGCATATTAGAGTTACAAGCTGTGAATTATGACTTTAGAGATGGATAGAGAAGTGGTAGGAGAAAGAAAGTTCTTGCTGACCTAAAGGAAGATTTGTTCTGTTGATATGTCCCAGGTGTCACCTACCTCTAGACTGTGCCAAATGAAACTGAATAAACAACCAAACATATTGAAAACAGAATTTGTATTCATTTCTCACTGTAGCAATATTCTCACCTTTCATTCCCTTGTGAATATACACTGAGCTTTTCCCAGTTTTTGTTCACATTAATGCAAACTAAACTTGAAATACAATGTGTAGTGATTAGTGAAAGACTGAGGGGACCTGAGTTTATGCTTATAATGAATTGAAGTATTACTAAATAAATCACATCAGGTTACATACCTATATTTAAACTTATGAAATTTTATTTAATGCTTTAACTGTTCAACCTTTAATTTCCTTCTGTTACTTATATATCTATTTAAGTATTAATAGTTTATTGATAAAAACAGTAAAAGATAAGAATACATATTTCCTAAAATAAAACTAAAAAGATTATTCTCTTATCTAGTCATTTTAGTAATAATTTGACTGGCTGAAGTAATTTCTTCTGTTTAGGAGCAGCCATATTAGTGAAGTTACTCAGTACACACAACTATTGAATGATTGTTCCTGCCTTCAGTCAAGAGACCCAGCAAGTTTGATACAAGAATCTGTGAAACAGTCTGTTCAAGGTAGGAAATTATTTATTTAATTTTTTATAACTGTATTCTTTTATTTTTCTAATAGATTTAAATTCAGCTGCTTTACTCATATGAACTTTTTATTAGCTGAATTATGGAACCTGCTCATTCACAAATAGACTTTTCCAGTTTAGCTGTGCTTTATAAATAAACTGAATTTTCCTCTTTGTGTAATTGTTAGTGAGATCTATATTTGTTATTACTGTTAACATTTGTAGCTTTTCATTAGTACTGATGCAATAATGTTCTCTACATGATTTTTTTCTCAATCTTTCTCTTACTATTAACATTAGATTAAGTAAAAAAAAAAATTCTAAGCTTTTTTTTTTTTTTTTTCTCCCATTTAAAAAGAAAAAAAAATTGCAAATCTCAGTTTGCATGATTATAGTTCTGGTTTCCTCAATTAAATTTCTCTTGACCAGAATTCTATATGAGGTTGTGTGTGTGTGTATGTATGTATATATATATATATATATATATATATATATATATATATATATATATTTTTTTTTTTAAGATGTTTTGGATAGAAACCGAGTTATTTCAAACTTGTTCTTTCAAATTGTGACTCCCCTTCAAATGTTTTATCAGCCATTGCAAAAATTCTTAAACATTCTTAAAAATACCAACAAATTGGCCAAACCAGTCCTATACTAAGTAGTAGCCTGACCCAGAGATAATAATTTTTTATATAAAACATTCTTGTTTGTTTTAATTGATCTTATATTTTTAATCTGCTTAAAACTGTTAATCTAATGTTTCATTGCAATTGTTAATGAATCTATTTCAGATGTTGATGAAGTTGCTCGTTGGTGGTCATCCCTTGTTAATGTGGCTACTTACTGGATTACTGGAGACTATGAGAATGCTGAGAGACATTATTATCTCTTGGATGTCTTTCCAAAGAAACTGATTGCTTCCAAGTAAGTGCATGTGCATTTTCAAAACAATTTTTTTTTCTTTAAATTATATTTGGCAATATCAATAATGCTTTATTTCTTTACTATTCCTCTGTTGGCCATTCATGTGTAGATGGCCTACTACCACTATCTCTCTTATATATAATTTCTTCACTGCCCATCTTTTATTTCTTAAATGCTACTTTATCCCCAGCCAGTCATTAGTGAATTCCAGACCCTGTGCTGACTGGAGGAAAATGCTGGTAGGGCATAGGTTTAGGTATATGTGCATTGGCTGCCATACATTTGCATTATTTCAAATCTCTTATTGTTTGTTGCTATTTTAGTATTTGCATATTTTTTTAGAAGTGTTAAATTTGAAACTTCTATAATTCTTGTAGTTGGTTTATTTATCATAAACTTAAAAAAAACTGCCATACAGTTATAGAAAAGAAGCATATTCAACTGAGCAATTGAGGTAGATTAAAATATTTTCCAGATAAATTGTATTTCTTGCAAGTTGGGTGTGTGAAGTCTAATGATATTCTTTTTACATTGACAAGCACATTGATAAATAGAAGCTTATGTCACAAGTAGGGATCACATTTTGTTCCGCAGCCTGGGTATGTCGATATCATGCATCCAACAGCAACGCCTCTTATAATACGTTTTTGAAAAAAATATTACCCGGTATCTTTTTTTTTTTTTTTTTTTTTTCTTTGAAAGAATAGTGTTGCCGGCTATGTGTTTTTGAAGAAATATTATCACCAGCTGTATGTCTTGGAAAAATAATATTACCAGCTATATATTTTTGAGGAAAAAATATTAACAGAAATAGATTTTTGACAAAACAAAAGTATTACGGGGGTGGGGGGTGATCAGCATTAAATGACCCATTGAAGTTGATGTGCTGTAAAACAAAACGAACCAAACCATTTTGTTCCTGGCATTGCTTGACTGCATGTACACCAATGGCCAATCTGACTGGATTAGCCTGAAGATCTTAATTCTTATTGAAAATTAGAATAATTTAGAGCATCTGAAGTTGTATAATTCGACAACTATGGGATCAGATGATGACTTTAAGAATGGTCTCTTTTTGATCATCAATCTCAAACTTTTTAGAAATTGGAGCCTCTTTAAATATCACTACAATATACAGGGGTAAATAACATAACATCCTTGACTTAAATATTGTTCAAATGTAAACATACACCCAGCTTTCCACCAATTAGCCAATGATTTCCCTATGTTGGATTTCTGTTCTTGTTCATATTGGTGTGCACCAAAAGCTGAAAGAGGGCTTGCTGCATGCTCACAAGGTAATGGAGATGAAAAACAAATGCCACATCGAGAAATGAAATACAAATCCTGTTTCCATTATTATATTTAGATGTTTTGTTCAAGGCTTTACCTGGGTGGCTAGGTAGGTGACACTCGGGACAACTTTTGCTATGTTAATCTCATATCTCAGCTCTTTCTCCCCTACCATCTCCTCACTCATCTACACATCTCAACATGTGGCTGGCAATGCGAACTGGTGACATTGGAACCACAGAACGGATAAGTCTGTCTCTTGCTAAAGGTGACCCAGAATTGAATCCCCTAATCCCAAACATGGCTGTTAATATAGACCAGCATTCAGATATAACCCATTTCCAGTTTTTTGCTTGGTCTCCAAAAACCTCCATCAACTCCTTTACTTCTCTGTTCCCCTTTAGTTAAAGTGGCTGCTGTTTAGAAAAACCAGACTTCAAAAAGTACTATCCACTAGCTATAAAACTGAAATACTTGAGACTAAGATAAAATCAAATCTTCTCTGTGTGTGTGTGTGTGTTTCAATTATAATGCCACACAGAGCCATGCATCAAATTGACAGGGTTTTCTTGGCTTGCAATATTTCTTATTTATTAACTCTTGATTCACCACTCAGCAGTTAGCTTGTGCAAATTGTTTATTTTCTTTAAATTTCTGGTTTTTATTATTTTGACTGGTAATATCTAGAATCCTTAATTATGAATTAAAAAAATTAATAAGAAATTGTAATTTGTAATTTTTTTTTTCTCACTAAAGTCATGGATTAAATAAAATTTATAAAATCTGATGATACTTGGATTTCATTTCCTTTAGTTATTAACCCTATCATAAGTAAAACACCTGACAATATAATTGCAACTTCTAGACTTAGAATTTCAGTGACCTAAATCTGGTAGGTGGACATGTTTAGAACTGTTTTGGTCATCTAGTGCTGGTTAAATCATTATTTTCCATAATTTGATCAGTGTTTAAAAGAAGTAGATGGATGAATTTTTTTTCCTAACTGCAACTGTCATTCTTTATCACCTTTTTGTTTTTCATTTTTTTCTTTTCAGTGATCCACTACCCAAAGCTGCTTTTTTTGCCTACAAAGCTCGTCGTAATTTCTTGTCACTTACTCAGGGTAGTTCTCTTTCATCTTTATTGCGCCAATGTGATCGTGCAGGCCGGCTCCTTCGTGAAAGCTTCAAGTTTTCTCGTACATATGACAGAGCAGAAATAATAAAAGTAAGTATTTTCTTTGCATTTTGTTTTAGTGTTTCTCGTCTTTTATTTTCTTTAGTTTCTTTGCTTTTATGCACAAGACATTCATTTTAAGTTAAGCTTCAAATTGAATAGCAATTGAACCAGTGAACAAAAAGCTGTGGTTTACATGAATTTCTGCAATATATAACAATTTTGCATGACTAATTACACCATCAGATTTTATTATGCAAGATAGTTTTCACAATAAAATTGGTATAATGTTGATATAATTTGCAGGAAGTACTTAAGAGCAATATATCATGTGCATATCAGCTTATGATTAAAATATTGATAACTTTTGAGATGTCAGGTTGTTTTATGCAATCAGAGTGCAATATAAATTTTTTATTTATACATAATTCTAAGATATACAAACTATAGAAACATATTTGATTCTCCAATAGAAGCTTTCCCAAATAAATTATTTTATATGATAATTTAGGCTCCTTATGATTCTATAACTTTCATTGGTCTTTCACATTGTGATTTTGTCAATTTTTACTGTTTGGACTTGCAGCACTTCTATTTCTTTCCAGAAATAGTTTTTCCATTGTTGTATATATCTCTTTTTAATAATGGATCACAAATTCTCTTTATGAATTAATATTGGGGTGTGTAATATGGTGTATTTGAAACATCTTTTATGGCCAGGTGAGCCAGTAGTCATCTTTGCAGAATGTTAAGGAGCATCATTTTGGATGACTATTCTTTAGCTTAAAGCTTCTTGGTTGTGACATGTACTACTCAAAAGATGTCTTGTCCAACTTGTCTGCATTTATCTTGAACCATCTTCAGCTTAGAAGGGACTGGTAATTTTGCTGCCTACAGTACTTGCTGAAAATATTACCTGCCTTCCTCTTCTGTTCTCTTCTAAAATTATTGTTGAAAAACCCAATTTATACATTTCTCATTGTGATGTTTACTTAAGTGGTAATTCGGCTACTTTCAAGTCTTTAACCAACATTATTAATATTCTGCATTTTTTTTTCTGCTTACATTCACAATAGCAGTTGCTTCAAATATTTTGTTGCTAGTCAATCTACTTTTCTTGTCTATTAATATTTCTTAAATTTCATTTGTAACTTTTATAAAGCCTTTTTTTCCCTTCCTTTCCTTTTTCCTCTTGTTCTTGTCAGTGTTTTCAGTTTATTTTTCTATGAGCTCTGTACAATTTTCTATATTACCATCATTCAATAACTTTACAATATCTTATTTCTCTTTTAAGGCTATATCTTTCTTGCATTCTTTATATATGTAAAATATAAAAAATAAATATCAGTAACTACACAATTATATATATTTATTTACAATATGATTAACAACTTGGAAGTTGCATTAACGCCATATAAGTTATTGTAAATATTTATCATACAGACGGATATTGTCAGCTGAAATTCCTATATAATTATATAATAAAATTATATAAATATTTTATCAGTCATTTAATACCAATTTTATTGCAAAAATCTTGACTTGCATGATCTGACATCAGGTATACTCATTATATTACCTTTCTGTATAAATTTGAATTTTACTAAGAGTTAATAATGTGGTCAAATATTCTAAAAATATAAATTTTGATCATATTAACTTATGCAGTTAATATTCACCACTGAATTAAGTACATTTACTATTTTTTTTAAATTTAATTTTGAGTTACCAGAGGAAAGTTAGAATTATTTGTTTCAAATAAATGTTTTGTTTTTTTAATCAATAGGCTACAAATTTGATGTATCTACTATAATATAGTTTTTTTTTTTTTTTTTTTTTTTTTCTCTATGAAGAGTTCAAGTACTCTTTCAAGTGAGCATTTTGTTTTTTCTCTCATCCTTTGTTGAGTCCTTCCAGTGCCTGATATTGATGGCACTATCTTTTGACTGTGTCTGTTTTGCATTGTTAGTTGCATTGCATTGGCTTTGGATTATGCAATGCATACGCAGTGTAATCAGAGACAAGTTACTATCACCTTACTCAACAACAGCACACAACACAGATTCACAGATAGATAACTACTTTCTTATTCATTTTTTTTTCTTCTTCCTCCTTTTTCTCCAGTGGTTCTCAATAAATTCAAAGATTTAAAAATGTTTGACAGTATTGTATTAAATTGTGTATACTTAGGCAGCATATTTTAATTCAAACTGGTTTGGTTAAATAATTTAGACATTATGTCAATTAGTTTTTGTGATCCTTTCAAGTTTGGATTAAGTTTTTGGTAGACTTAGACAATTGAGTAAGAAAAATACCATAATTTTCTTTTGAATAATTTTTATTTTTCCCCAAGTATTTTCAATCTCATCTGAACACATCTTCTGGGGGTTGTCTGTGAGTATGTATATGTTTTTGTGAATTTAAAACATTTCAACTGTTTGGTTTTTTATTGCTTCAACGTTCACATGTGCTTTTGGGGTTTTTTCCAGTATAAGGGAAGTAACCTTTTTTTCTCTCTCTCTCTCCTTTTTCTTTTTTTCTTTTTTCTTTTTCTTTTTTTCTTTTTCTTTTTTTCTTTTTCTTTTTTTCTTTTTCTTTTTTTCTTTTTCTTTTTTTCTTTTTCTTTTTCTCTTTTTCTTTTTCTTTTTTTTCTTTTCTTTTTCTTTTTCTCTTTTTTTCTTCTTTTTCTTTTCTTTTTTCTTTTCTTTATTTTCCTTTTTCTTTTCTTTTTTTTATTCATACGTATATATTTTTTTGTTTTTGCTTATATGTATATAAATTTAAAGTATTGTATTATTATTCTTACGTGGTATCTATTGCTTTTAATTAAATTAGATTATTCAATTGACACAAGACTAATTTTGTAACATAAGGACCTTCAAATTATTTCAACACTAATTTACAAGGGGATACTGAAAGGTTTTCAGCTTTTCCATTCCCCAAATGACCAAATTTTTTTTGTTTAATTCCTTCTTAGTCAAGCTGAGAATTTTTTAGTATTCACTCATACTTCTGTTTGCTTTAAAACCTTTCAGATAAAGATAATGAAATAATGTTAAGTGTTATTTATGAAATAAGTTAACATTATCTTGCAGTTGTTAAAGTAGTGATCTCCTCACCAAGCCTATGTAAGCTTTGTGGAAGTATCTTATAAAAGCTAACATTTACTTTAAAAATCATTGAGTCATGAACTAATAGACAAAGTTCAGAAGTAGATTATCATTGATTTTGGTACATCCTATCAAAATAACAACATATTAAAAACAGAAAAAGTAGCACTTTAATCAAAGTCCCAAATTTATTATATACACACACTATTCATTCACTTATGTACTTCAGAAAAGTTGAGAAAAAAAAAATGTACCTGATGAGTTTTCTTTGAATTATTTCAGAACTATTCTCTAACAGGATTACTGATTAAATAAGTCATTGAAGCATATTTTTAGTAACATTTTCTCCATTTTAGTATTTGCATTGTTACTTTCAGCATTAAAATTTAATTACATTTGGAAATTTATAAGGAATAAATTTACTAGCTAGAGTGAGGAACAATAATAAAAAAAAAATTTAATAACATTTTTTTTTTTCTTTTAAAAAAAATGTGTAACAAATTTAATTCTGAAAACTTTGAGCATGACTTTAATGTACTAACAAATAGGGAACACAATTTTTCTTGTATGTGATTTATAAATTAGTTATTAACACTTTATAGAATACTGTACAGTAAAATGTTACCATATATTAAACAGAAGTAATAAATTGGCTAATGGATATATTGCTTTAGTAATAATGATTTAGTCATAGTTTTAGGTAGGTATGTCCAATATTTCGCTAAAAAGTGGTATACCTTGACGACAAAAGGTCCCCAAATTGATAAAACAATTTTTAAGGTTTAAATATTTATGTTGTTATTAAAGAGGAAAGACCAAAGTATTTTCTGAATATTTTTTCAGATTTTTTAATCCTTCCTATAAATGTTAAAAATTTTATTAAAAATCTTGTTTTTTTTTTCGAGTCAAAAAATTTCGTAAAATCGAACTTATCGACATTTCTGTCGGAAAGATCATAGTTTGTTAGTTAAAAAATCATGAAAAATAAATTACACCTTTTTCTTTTGTTATCTTAGGAAATTTAGAATGATTAAAGTATACTTAATGTAATTTGAAAGAAACATTACTTACATTTTTAGCAGAAAATTTTTTAAGAGAGATATTTCCCACCAGGGTAGTCTATTTTCACAGGCGTTGATTGATGTACGTCAATATATTCACAACTTACGGTACTGAAATTTATTGTACGGTACCGCCAAAGTGATATAATTCGTTCTAATTTTAAGTGAATCTGGTTAGTAGATTTTTTTTTTTAAAAATTCACTTTCAAATTTTTTTTTTTTTTACCTTACGTTTGAGGAAGAATTCTGCACTGAAAATAACATTTAAATTATGAAAGAAAATCAAATTTTACAAGTAAAAATAAAACAGTAAAAAAAATACATTTTTTTAAATTGAGGTTTATTATTTCAGTCATGAAATATTTTTCTGAGAATATAAAAATTACATGAAACACCATTAATTGAAACGGGTTAACTTAATGAAATGAGATTTTATTTCTTTTTTATTAAGGCAGATTTTTTTCTATTTATTAATAATTATATGGCAGTAATATGAGTTTTATTTTATTTATTAATAAAATTAACATGCTAATAGCAGCTATGTTGGTTTTGTTTTGACTCGACAAGTATTTTTTAGTTTGAGTAGTAGCGAGCTAACTCCAGAAAATTTAAACTCCAAAAATCGTTTTAATTGATAATTTGTCGTGTGGATAATAATTCCAAAGTAATGTACAATGAATTTATGCATTTGATTTCAAACTTGAAAATTTGGGTGGACTTCCAAGGGCGTTTTTTTTTTTTTGTAATTGTAAATTTGTAGAAAAATTAATGTTTTCTCCTGCTCAAGTGATGGCTTGCCTTTTAAAGAGTATTTTTGTTTCTTGCCAACTTCCTTCCTTTTCATTACTTGTTCATTAGTATTTCTCAAACTACTTGTACTGTTGCATTTAAATTTGTCTGTTTTTTTACTTGGTCAATTACACTACCAAAATATATTTTAAAATTCTAGGCTTGAAGGAATAGTAACTTTTATTGGTATCATCCTCTTCAGACTTCCACTTATTTATACTCCCTTTTTTTCAAAACGGATTTATTCTTGATTATTATTGGGTTATAAAAAAAAACTTTCTGTACTTGAAAAAAAACTAAGTTGGAACTTTCTTTGTTTCAGTTATTGATGCTAGATATTTGAGACTTTTAAAACTTGCAGGATAAATTATTAAAAAGAAATCACTTAACTATTTCAGCTTTGAATAGTAAACACACAATGCTAAATATAGTGACAAAGCACTGAACACTTAAAATTGCAAAAAGAAACATTATTTAACTTCAATTGGAGGGTGTTGAAAAGTTTTTTGAAGAAATTGGGCCAAGATCTTTTCAGTAGCCTCTATTATTGATATATATATATATATTTTTACAAGTTATTACTTTGTTAGGATAGTTTTTCATTTGTAATTTTTACTTTTAAAATGTATTTTCAATTTTTTTTCCTCTCTGTCTTACTTTGTTTCTATATACAGGTATACCTTGGGTTACATCGCTTGGAGTTAAGTCGTTCTAAGTTATACGTTGTTTGTCAAAAAATATATGGAAAGATAAAAATCAAGTTTAAGTAATTTTATTTGTCTTTACAGTCTGTCTGCATCAAATATTGAGGTTGTAATATCACTAGAAAAGAGTTAAAAGCACATAAAATCATGTTACTGTACAATAAATAACAAAATTATATAAAATCATATTAAAATGCGTACATTTACAGTAAGTGTTAATATAATCATCATAAGTCCTAGAGAACAAAATATGAAAATGTCTGACTTTGTGTTGCTATCTTATTAGTGGTCTTTAAGAGCTCAATATTGGTGTTTTCCACGGTAGTTCCAATATCTACCATTTGCCGTTGTTGTCAGCAACACTAGTGATACCCATTAAATTGAAAACCAGTTTAATTTAGGCATACGGATAGTATCACAGCTGTTTAAAACGCTTGTTTTTGTCATGTAGGAAAATCCAATATAGCGCGTAAAGGAAATATTCGGCGAAAAATCCCGTTCGTCAGTAACGTTTTTAACACCTCATAGAATGTAAAGTTCTCAATGCAAACCTGTGATGAAATGTTTTCCTGAATCCTTGATGACTTGGCTCTCCGAAAATAACAACATTAAGATGAAATAATGGAAACTGACCGTGAAAAACACAATTATGCGCAACAGGGTTTTGATCAATTAGTAAACTTCTGGACCTTTTAGGGCGATGTTATAGGGTCCAGACGGCTAATTTTTACACATGGAATTATTCACTGATAATAAATCTTCGATTTGGCTGTGAAAAATGTCACTCGGCAGTTAGCAATAAAAAATTATGGTCAATTTTGTATGAAAAATCACTTTTTCTTATTTAAGAAATTTTTTTTTTTTTCACTTCAAAATAATTTTTTTCCAAACGTCAATCCTTTGTCTTTACGTTGGTCTAAATATCATTGAATAAAATGAACTACTATATGACCCGGCGATGGGAAATACGAAAGGTATATAGCGAAAAAAAAAAAAAACAGTATCGTCTGCTAGTGTTTTTGTCACCTGGGACGGTGCCTCGAAATAAAAGTGAAGTTGTAATTCATTTTTTAAAAATAAAACTGGGGATATGTTTTAGAAAAAAGCAAAAAAAAAATAAAATAAAATGAAATAAAAAAAATAAAACAAAAACGTTACTTTTTTTTTCTAAATCAGGAAAAACTTTAAAAACTTTTTACGATATTAAAAAAAAGATAACTTGCTTTTGTTTATCTTTATCCAGCTATTTTAGAATTAATGAAAGAATGATAGGTATAACAAAAAAATCCCAGGCTTATTATAAGATAAAAAAACAAAACAATGGTTCACTTTTTTATTTTTTTTTTACTAACAGTTCAACACATTCTTTGAAATAAAAGAACATACTATTTGCTTTCAGATAATACCTAGTTTTATGGTGTTCAGATCAAAAGTTTCTTTGATATTTTATTCAGATGATGAAAAAACTGTCATTTTTCTATGTTTTCCTTGTTTTACCACTATAAAAGTATGAAAATCCTTCTTTTCAGAGTAAATAGGCTGTGACAAAATGACTTTTGCTATTTTTGTGATGATTTATACTTGGGAGAGAGAAAATTCTTAACATAGCAGACCTGAATAGATGTTATTTAAGCTTAGTAGGACTATAGGACACCTCAAACAACTGTGGTATACGTCTGCTTATCGCATACTCTCTCGTTCATTCATTTGTGACTTTATATTTTGCCCCAGTTGCTCCTAAGAAAATTCCTAGTGCAAGTGCTAAGCATCATGTTATAACGCTGAACAGTAAACTTACTATGTTAAAACGCCATGAAAAAGGTGAAAAGGTTATATTGATTGCTTGATCTTTTGGAATGAGTCGGGCAATTGTATCAATAATTGTTCACAATAAGGATAAGATTTTGGTACATACCAAATCTGATGACCCAGGGATGAAGAATACTATCAATCAGAAAAGAAGAAAAATCTTTGAAGTGATGGAACAACTTTTTGGATTGATAGGTTGAATCATCAGCGTGCTGCTGTTAGTCAAGAAATCATTCAAACAAAAGCACTGTCTTTGTTTGAGGACCTGAACAAAAAATACCCAGATGAGAAAGATGCAGAGTTTAAAGAAAGTCAAGGCTGTTTTATGAGATTTAAAGAACGAAGAAGTTATCACTCTATTAAGAAGCAAGGTGAAAGTGCATCAGCTGACAAACAAGCAGCAGCCAATTTTCCTAAAGCATTGGCTAAGATCATCAAAAACAGGTTTCTTCCTGAACAGATTTTTAATGTTGACAAAACTGGATTATATTGGAAAAAATTGCCAGACCATTCTTTCATTGCTAATGCTAAATGTAAGGCTATATTGCAGATAAGTTATTTTATTCAAAATACTGTATGTACATATCATAAATACTGTACTATGCAATGGGGAGTGATTATTTACGGCTTATAGTGTGGTTATTTCAACCTAAGTTGTGGTCCCTGGAACCAATTAACAACATAGGGTGAGGTATTTAGCTGGTGCGTATATATATATATATATATATATATATATCTCAATAAATCCTGGATAAGTTAGCCGAGTAGTAGAATAGGGGGATTTTTTTTTTTTTTTTTCACTTTTAAATAAAATCAACATTGCACTGGACTTTGATGTGATAATCACTGACACCAAAAATTTGATTCATACCTTTTACCAATGTTTGAGCATTCAGGTTTAAAGATTGTCTGAAAAAATGTACAGAAATACCTAATTTCTACAGGTTTTTGCTTAGAAGCTAACTTCAAAATTTTGCTATTTCAGGCATAAATCCAAAGAAAATTGATATTTTTTGTATTAGATACATTGTATGGAAAATATATCCAAACCAGAATTTTAATTATGAATCACCACAAGCAAAATATGCAATTTTTTTACCGTATTTGATAAGTGAAAATTGTAAAAGGTTACAAGCACCATTTGATTAGGTCATAATTGGAAAAAAAAATAGATAAGTATATAACACCATAAAGACAAAAAATGTTTTAAATTTGTATTGTTTATTCAAAATCACACTAAAACTACTATACACTGTATAATAATTACATCATAATATAGCTAAATTGTTCAGTATAATTTCCCTTTAAAGTAAATGGTCTTATTTGATGGCAGAATGATTTAATAATGTGCTTGTGCCTTGCTTCTTATCCGTACATTATTTGTGAAGTGTCAATAGTTAATTTAACTGCTCTTTCTGCACTTTGCAAATGTACAAGTAAATTTGGCAACTCCTGTGTTGTTCCATTCATTAGAATCTCTTGTAGTTCATTATTTGAAAAAACTTATTATTATTAAATCAACTTATATTTCAATTATAAATTTTATAAGGCTGTACAAGTTATCAGAGTTCTGGTGGATAGTCATCTCTGGTCAATAAACACATTATCCGATGGCTAAAGTTAGCCATCTTGCTTGATTTAGAATTCAATTTTTCAGCCAGCAAATCTAGGGTTCACTTTATCTTGAGAAATTTCTGCTGCATATTCTAAGAGCAGTCTTTGGTTACCATTTAAATCTTCCATTGCCTCTGCAGTAAGATAGTTATCTAGAGGGCTATTGATAGTGCTGAATTCTACCTATGGCAAATCCTGGTAATCATTTCCACAAAGGACCAGTAAAAGTAGTAGGGCTTCTTGTAGTTCCATCAATGTACTTAAAAACAGCTGTAAATGGAACTTCATTTTGATGAAGAGAATAGCCAATGGTGTGCAACTTTTTTTTTTTTTCTCCAGACCTGTAACAAGCCCTATTTCACAACCAGTGTTTGTACTGGTATTGAACTGCCTTAATGGAATTTATGCTGTTGAATTCTTTTAAAACAGCATCATCACCCTCTGCTAGAACAACACTAGTGTTAGGAATAACTCTGTGGGTGAGATATTTAATTTCCATGTCCATCTTTGGTTAAAGTCCAGTGGCGCTCTGGTCCTTTTTGGACCCCCCCCCCTTTTCTTTTTTTTTTTTCCTCTGTTTTTTTTTCTCTCTCTCTCCGTTTTCCTTTTTTTTTGTCCCCCCCGTTTTCCTTTTTTTTTTTTTTCGTTTTCCTTTATAATCTTTGTATTACAAAATCTTTATCAACTCTACAATTAACACCAATGCAGATATTTTAATGGTTCTGAACATGCTTTACTACTAACATAGTTACTTTTACTCTAGCCTTATTTCCCCCCCTCTGTTTTTGACTTAGCAGTTATAATGTCTTTGAAGTTAAGGCTTGAATAAAGAAAGCCCATATCTTGTAGGTCTAATAAAAAGGCATTAGCAAGCCATGCCCCAAGGTTGGAAGATACAGCAACCTTAATAAGATCCACGGCATACCTAGAGACTGTAAGTTCTCTTAGACAGTTTCCATGACTCAAAACTGTCATCAGTCATTTCTTCACTGGAAGACATTGGTGGAAAAATATCCGATGTTGAAGCAATATGTAGAATCCTGTTGTTGCTATCTTTCAATCTGCCTGTCTAATCTCTCTGCTTCAGTTGCACATTTTTGATATTTTTTGACAGCATCTTTATCAATAGTTCCAAGTTAGAATCTGCCTTTTGTTTCTTGTTTTCTCACTGAGCTTTTAAATATTCCCTTTCTTCAATGGAAATCTGAAATTTCAAAATGTGTATAAGTTTAAAAACAGATCTAGCATACATGATAAATATGAAGGAAAATATCGAAATATTATTTACCAGCGAAGGGAAGGTTATCAAAGGTAAATTTATATTTTTCAATTAATTTAAATTTTGAATATCAGGAAATTGATTAGCTTAAATTAAACAAAGAAAAAGAAAACGGCATAGAATTAACATTAACTTCTTGTGAAGAGGACAAGTGTAAACATTACCCTATTTTAATAAAATTTCAAAGATAATTTTGAAATAAGAAAAATAGAAAGAATCTTACTTACTGAAATGGAAATAGACAAAAATAAACTTAACGTTTTAAATAAATGCAGTCACTTCAAAAATACAATATTATGTAGATTAAACAAAATGCTTACTTTCTTTTTCAAATAATTAAGTCTGTTGTATAAAAATACAAAAGAAGTAATTAATTTTACACCATGACAAACAAAATGTTTATAATGGTGAGAAGTTAGATAATATTCATCGAAAGAAAGTTCCAGTAAAATAAATGTCTGTTTTATTCCTTTTTTAACTTTCCTTTTTTTTTCTTCTTTTTTTTTTTTTTTTTTTTTTTTTTTATAAGAATTAATCTAATATTTTCCCCACCTAAATTCTATATGAGAAAAAAAGTAATCAATTTTTATCACTGGCCACAAACTAAATACATATTGTATTTAATCTCCATTTTGCCTTCTTTATAAAGTGAATATTTTTATATTATTCATAATTCTGATTTATTGGGAATGAGTAAATGTTGCAATTGGAAAATATTTTATTAAATAATGTTTTTACACCTTTGTTTTCCTTACTGGTATGGAAGTTTTTGACAGCATTAAGTCTTTCACTGATCACCAGAATGAAACCTAAATTTAATCTTTAAACTTGTTCTTCAAAAAACGGTAATGATCTTGAGAAAAAATATTGTCATTATTTATCATGTATAATAATAATTACAAATTGAGTGCAATACCATGGTTCCAAAATCAACCTGCCCTACTGAAGAGTAAATCTTTATTTTCATCAGGGTTGAGAACATGATCTGCAATTTGTCTTCAGTATGTTACTGAATCTCTTATGATGTCTTACTTTCTAATGACATATTTTTTACAGAATTGAGCTTCAACAACAAAGCCTATGATTTTTATTTATTTATTTAGCTCACATATGCTCTGTTTTTTTGTTTTGTTTTTTAGCTGAAAACAAGAAAGGAATGAAGTATTTCTTTTTGTCTTATTTTGAGTGTCTGTATTTACATAAAAGCAAAGTTTTGTTTTCTGAAGGGTCATGCATGCATGCATTAAATTATATTATGATTGTTATGGCAGGGCATCCAGCTGCCTACTTGTGACCTCTTGCTGAGAACTAGACGAGAAATGTGGCAATTACGTCAAAGTCAAGATCCAAACTATACGAAGCCTGCACCCACTGAACTCATTGCTTTCCAGCAGGACTTGACAAGTCTCCGTCACATTGCTGCAAATGTCAAATCAGCTTTGAAAAAAGTAAGAGCTCAATGCAGTTTTACAAACTTAATTTGAAACTAGATAATATTTGCTCTTAAAATATCAAAGATACTTGAATATCTTTGAATAAGGTTTTGAGATTAGATTTCTGCTAATATATATATATATATATATACACACACACACACACATACATACATACACACATACACTTTTTTCTTTTTGTATATGTTTAAGAATTTAAAAGGTTAGTAAACAGGCTGATTTCTGGTATGTACTAATTTCCTATTTAAAAAGCTTAAATATTTGTGTAATATTACCTGTGCTGAATTTTGTATTTATAATATTTAAACATAACCAAAAGGAAAATAGATACCTGCAATATGCATGAATAGAATTGAGAGAAGACTTAAAATTTTAGCACTTGTGATGTAGGACTTCTTTAATCAAGAAAGTAAGAGTGGTATCAAGCTATAAATTTCTTAAAGAATATTGCTGTCATCAGGAAAAACATGATTTATTATAGATCTCTCACTTAGCTACCAAATTCATTTAAGGGCTTCTATTACACAAAAGCATGTCAGATATCTACCCAAATTTGATCTTTATAAGAGGGGCTACATAAAAGTGGAGCTACTGTAAATTACTTTTATTTTATTTAAATAATTAATAAAACTTATCAATGTTCTGGTATATATGTTCCTCCTTAATTTTCATGTTTGATACAAAATTTCTTGGATCATACTTATCTAAGGTATTACAGCAGTTATTTTGTGCCCATCTTGTAAATTGAGCTTAATACTGAAAGTCAATTCACTTTTCTGTTATTTTTGGTTGATTTTTTTAAAAAAATTTTTTCAAATGAAGAATTGTCAGTTTACTACTTAGACTTATTTGAACTATTGTTCTTATCTTTGTTATAGGTGATGTTATAAACAATATTTTGGGCCAAACTCTTTTTTACACATCTGTGATATCCCATATCAGCCAAAATAATAGACACCTGAAGATGACCAGTTGGAACTTGGCCAAATCAAAGTTCCATAACAATAATTAGGCCCCCCCCAAAATTTGAAATTTGTTGTAATATTGAAGAAAAACCTGCTTGCAGATATTAATGTCACTTAACTTGGAAAGTTAAGTGACATTAATATGAGCATATATATTGAGCATATATTTTGTAATGAAAGAATTTGGATATTATTATAATACTAATTTTCTTATGACTAGGTTTTCTTGCATGAAGCTACAGCTCGTATCATGGCTGGTGCAAATCCAAGTCGCACTCAACAACTTCTTGATCAAAGTATCAGAAGAAGATTTGGCAAAAACAAAGAAGGTATGTGACTCAAAAGTGGGGAAAGTATCTTTTCTTTTTTCCTTATATTATATTTCCGAGAAGAGTATGGGCAGCACAAATCTAAATAATAATTTTTTTTATAAAAATGTGTATTTAGTACAGTTCCATTTGTAATGTATTATTTACTAATAACAGCAGAGCTTTATTCTATAAAAAAAAAAACTCCAAAAACCTGTTTTTTGTTTTTTTTAAACTCAAATTCTAAATTTCAGTAATTACATTAACTTAGGTTTCTCCAAAGCTAGTTATTTTTTTTTATTTTTTTATTTTTTTTTACAATATTGTTTTTGTTCTAAATATCTTGAATATTTGAATGTCACTAGGTAACTTATTTGAATACCAATTTTAGCAACATTTTAGATTGATGTCAAATCTGTGCCTATTTAGAGAATTTATACTAAAACTAGTTTTAACCTGTGAAAATTTCATGGTTTTCCTATTTAAATATTCTGATGAATCTTAAGTTAATGATTGGGTAAGCTCATGGGAAGTTCTGTGACCATAAAATATCTAGAAATTCTCCTATTGGATGGTTAAATATTTGAGCTTAACAACTTTAACAAAATATTGCAATAACAATCATAAATATGAATGCTGGTCATTATTTTAAGTGGGTACAAATGAGAAAAAAAATTGAAATTGTCAACTTTTCCATTTTGCTTCTATCTTCCCTTCTTTAATTTTCTCACTGAAACCAATTAGTGTATTCCCCTCTTTTCACGTGATCAAAAAGGAATAGCCCGTTATTTACGAGACATTGGCAGGGCATAATGGCTGTGCGAATTAGGGAGGAGCAAGCACAATTATAATAGGATTAGTGTCAAGGGCAGAATCAATTTTGTAATTAGCAATTAAACCCGGTGTTATCTCCATTGAGCATACTACCCCTTATTTATTTTTTTTTAAATTCTGAGGGTGCTTTCACCCCGCCCCTCCCAATACAAATTTTACACCTGAAAAAGACCATAGAATGGATTGACTGAAATATTGTAGTAATAGCAAAGAAGAATGAGTTCAGTTTTCTCATTAACTCTTGGAATAATAACTTAAAATTATAAAAGGTATTGGGTTGGTCAAAAAGTTTGTTTGCTTTATTAAGTAAAAATAGGACATTTTCATTTCAACATTAATATTAGATAATAGATTTACCATTTAGTTCTATTATCTTCCATCTTTATAATATCATCTGTCCAGAACCTAAGCAAAAAAAAATGTTGTTAGTACTTCTGTCATGAGTTGATTGCTGTCATGATCAATTGCCTTACCTGATTGCATTGTGTTGTCAAGAAAATCTCCGTCAATCTTGGCATGTTTAGTTATTTAGTGTTTACTTCATAAACTACACAATTCTTTTGCATTTGAATTAAAATGTATAATATGCAAAAAATATTGCTTATTTTCTTCCATCCTCAATCAATAAATAAAAGTCATGCTAATTTTAATTGCATACTGATAGAGCAGCTTTTACACAATTCATTTTCTTTAACTAAAAGTAAATGCTCTTAATACCATATGACAAAAACAATGGGCATTTTGACCAACACATATTTACAAATAATTCCAAAAAATTTTCTAAAATACAAAATACTTTTTCCTATAAAATACTTTTATGGTGAGTAAATCCAGTCACAGACTTTGATGATTTTAGAGAGCCAGTGTAATTTTTTAAAAGTTAGAAATAAAGAATTTATATATCCATGTTTTTAGTCTTATTCATTTCAGATGTGCATTTTATTATTTTAATAAACATTTTCAGGTAATTTTACTTGTAAGCAATAATTATTGATGGTATCTTGTCAATGCTTTGTGTGTGATTATGACTATCATAAAAGAAGTAGTTATAATACTCCTAATGTTTAAAGTTTCAACTGAAGTTTAATTTTGGTTTTAACTTTTGGTCTGCAAGATATTGATGTATTCTGTATGAAGAAATATAAGAATGTTATGAACCTGTTTATTAACATTGTATTATTCATTTCATTCTGTCGGTTCTATATTTTGTGTGGACTACATAAGTTTCAGCTTAATTTTTAGAATAATGTATTTTTTTATTTTATTTTACCCTTGATTCTATTGAATTCTACTTTGTTTAATATGAAAATATTTTTGCCGAAAAAAAAATGAGCTGAATTTCTTTGTTGTAGATGCTACAAATTCTCAAGGTCTAGAGAAGTTCATTGGAAACCATGATGAAGCATCAGCTTTGATCCTTGCAAGTTGCCACTTGCCATCAGCACCTGCCACCTCCGAATCTACAGTTGGGGACAATCTTAGCCGGCGCCAAATGCTTGAAGAAGCAGCTCGAGTTTATGACTCATTGCAGGACAAACGTGCAGTAAATATGTGTCACAGTTTGATGAAGAATCTGGAAGCAGACAAGTGTAAACCGTCCCTGGTACCTGGTATGCGGCATCTCCTTTTTCAACCCATACCACAAACTGTGAAATGTTGATTCCAAACATTCTCTTCAACTAACTAGTCACAATTTAAAAGCCCTGCTAATTATAATAAGCTATAGATATCTATGCTTCTGGGTTTGTTATCTAAGCAATGACTTTTGTAAGCAGTATTTTTTTTCCTTATTTGAATATCATTTAATCAACATGGTACTAAAAAGAAATATTTCCAATACACATATATGAATAAATGTTTGCAAAAAGAAAAAAAAAAAAAATCATTAATGTATTTTTCACTTAAAATTTTTACTTTTTATTATTGTTTTTTTTTTTTCTTTATTTTATTCTGCAACTCAAACTTTGTAATGAATAGTATCATCTTGACTTTTATTTATGCATTCATATGCATACAGATACACATTGTGAAGCTTAGAAATCTTTTAGCTGCACCACTACCACTAATCTAAAGTTTTAAGAGTTGTGCACCTATCTCAATCTTCTTTCTTCAGACTTCACTAGCAGAATCTGAAAGTTTCTTAATAGTGTAACAGCTGACTTGAGTGAAATGTTCAACTTCTCAAATTTTGGAGGTCAAATTTTTATTTTTTCTTTTGTGTGAAAAACATGCGATGCCAAACCAGTAAATAGATATTCAAATGCATAACTGTTTTACTTTTTCAGATTTAGTTTGTGTCTGTTTTTTTTTTTTTTTTGTTGTTTTTTTTCTCACTTTAGAACAGATATATTTTAATTGAATAATAATATAAATCTAACATTAACGTATCATTGAAGCTTGAATCTATTTTTCGCTTAGGTCATTATTTTTCTTTTGTCTTGGTGATGGAATTCTTTTGTTTTTCACTATCAATCGTAGTTGAGGGTGGTGTTTCTTTGCATACACAGCTTCAGTCATCCTTGCCAATATACTAAAAACAATTACTACCAACCTTAAAAACATTTCTGTGCCTTAAGCAAAGTCTTTTGACTCTGACTTGCCTAAATTAGCCATAATTACATTAGTCTCCCTTGTCTTTTTTTTTCTCTTTTAATAATAATGGCTAAGTGGTGTAAATCTTGTTCAAACGGAGAAGTGATTTGCCCCTACTTTATGTTAATTATGACCAGTTTGTAAAATCGTTCTCTGTAATTCTCTCAATTTGTAAGGTTTATTTAAAAAAAAAAAGAAGCAATCTCTTGTAGAATATTTTTGTAATCTGAACAGTAAAATTAATCTTTTTAACTGTCTACTTTTTAATGTTTGACAATATATGTAAACAGTTTGCTTTCGTGGTCCTTTACAAAAATTGATTCTGCAATCCAGTTGATTCTATTATCCCCCCTCTTAATTTCGGACCAACAATTGTTCTGGGTTATAACATCTTTCTTCAGATAGAGAATTCCAGTTTCTATATCTGTTCTGTTTAGACATAAGAGTTTAACTCTTAAACCTTGAAAATATGCAGTAAGCTAAATGTGACAATGTTGTATTCATTTAAATACATCTAAACATTGCTTTTACCAAAATAATAAATTTTATAATTGGTTTGACACAATACCTCTAATTCCTTGACTTTGTGTGGATTTTATATCTTAGCACTAAAAACCAAACTCTGTTCTCTTAGATTTTTACAAATGATATAAATTATTAAATTTTAAACTTTATCTTAGTTTTACTGTCAGATGTCCTTTCTGGTGCCAATTTATTGTCAAGGTCTACTTTCAGTATTTGTCTTTATGACTGAGATATGCAAAGTATCAATTTTATTGCTTTAAATATGGAATTATTCTAATTAAACATTTTTTTTTCTTTAAGTATCAACTGGTTGACCTTGTTTCAGTTGAGTAAATTACCACATCTTATGTTGTATATGTTCCTAAAGGTTGTTTATCATACTTCACCATTGTTATTAGATGGTGTTTCTGTACAAATCTGATATTAAATATTCATGAATAAAAATCTTGTATTTATAACTATCTGGCTCTTTTCATTTTTGTATATGATTGGGGATTGCGGTAAAACTGAAATTAGAAGGCACTGACCTGCCAATGATAGCATTTGCAAATGTAACTCCTCTAATGCTGCAGTTTTATTTGTAGATAGTGACGTCCATTATCATCTCTAATGAATTTAAAATCAGGGTGACATAGACAGTTTTGTACAGTCTACAGTTCATGTGTTTTTTCTCAATATTTAATTACTTTTACCTTTTTAAAATTCAGTTGTTTCTTCCATGTACTTTAGTAGTTGTTCATACTACACAAAATTAACCAACAATAAGTGGATGATCATCTTCAAAACTTTTAAGTGTTTCTCATATTTCTGTAAAGTTTCAAAGAAATTTTTCCCAGGAATTCTGTATGTAACTAGGTATCCCAGCACTCAGCTTACAGCCAATGAAATTCTTAACTAAACACTAAAAAATGCATATATTCAACTCGCCGTGTTATTTCATTCAATATCTCCATAAAAACATAATGCATACCAAATAAAAGCTTATTTCATGAACTTTGTTTCTGTCTTATTTATTTTTATATGTACTACAGTGTGCGATGAACATTACAGTTTGAAAATAGTCATTTTTGTGATTTCACAAAATTTTGGCTATTTTTTTCACTGACGGCAGTTTAGACTTCCTCAAATTTTGTAGCATGCGCACTCCGCAGGGTTTATTACAATTTTGGTAACATGTTAGTTTGAAAGTTAACATTCTAAGCTTCATTTTTATATATTTTATATTTTTTTAATTTTAATAAGTTTGTAAACAATTCAAATGAAAAGTTTGATCGTAAAATTCAAATGCTTTTTGTAAAAATAAAAACACATAAAATATATTTAAAACGGTCATTTAATAATCTATGAAACTAGATAAAAATCACATATGAAACAATAGCGCCATTTTGCGTGTGTGCAATTATGTGTAACTATGTGCAACTCGCTCGGCCATCATTTCAACTCCATGTGACAGTCAATACACAGCGTCAACAGACACCCAAGAATCAACCAGCATGTTTTCTATGGACGAAATTTTCAAGGAAACTGGTAAGAATTTGTTTTAAATATTAATTTTCTATATGTAAATGGGATTTAAAAACCATTTTCCTCTTAAAAAACATAAAATAAAAATCGATAGATTTGTTTACTTTATGCTCAGATTCAAATCACAAAAAAAAAACAAAAAACGTACGACTTATTGATTGAAAAATGTTCATATTCAAAGAATGAGACAAAAAAACATTCTGCAAAAAAATTCTAGAATGTCTTATGTTTTTGCAGTATTCTCGCAATAATTATCAGCATTTCAGTTACCAAGTAATATTTTGTTTAAAGTTACCCCTTCAAACAATTTTATTACTTTTTAAATTATCTAATGAATGGATTTTACTTACGATCTATTGCTATCTAGATACAAATTTATGATTTAATATTAATTTTCCTAATTTATTATTATTTCTTAGTAATATTCATTTCATACGGATTATGATTGTTTATTTTATTCTAAAATATTTTAATGTGTCAGTTTTAAGGACCACTGTGGAAATAGGTTTGTTGAGAAAATATTTTGAAAGTGCTTCCTTATTTGTTACTCAGGTGGATGGATGACTCTAAATTTATATTTATCCCTGATTGTATTTAGTGCAAATTTTTTATGAACTGCAAATAAACTCAACTTCAGTAAGAAAACGTAGTCAATAATTTGTAGATGACTACTAAGTAGTACTTCGACAACATGGGATAGGATTATAAATTTTTTTTTTTTTTTTTTTTGAAGATGACTATGTACAGAACCAGTTAATGTTGTTTTATGACAAAAGGACGTGGAAGAAAGATGTCTTTGTCTAAAGTGGAATGTTCCAAGAAGGTGCTGCTTCAAATATATTCATTGAAAGAGATTCTGCTATTACTTGGCTACATAAATTGTTCCCAATCTTTCCTAATAACAGATGGGTACACCTTATTGACAAAGTTGTAGCAGAAGTTCAGAGTTGTCCAAAAGCGGATCATTCTGCGTTGTACCATGAGGTAACAAATTTGGGATTCATAGGTGAAAGATGTGTGTTGGATTGACTCTGTTTTGTCAGATCCAACATTGGGTCGTAAGCTTTTGTGTGTGGAAGTAACAAATGGGATCATACTTGAACTATATAAACTGGATATTTCAGCAAAGATATACTAGTCAGACTAGAAGAACTTGGGTAGTACCTGAATTAGATTATTTGTATGAAGAGTATGCCAAGACTTACTTTTGACTACTCAGTGAAGAGGTATCCCAACACCCAGCCCACCATTACTGAAAATTTTCAAATAAACTTTATTTGATTAATTTTATCTGTGTTGTTTATTTTTATGTGCATAATGTGAAAGGAACATTACAGTTGAAAAATTGAGACAATTTGGTGATTTCATACTTCTTACATAGTGATCGGAACTAACATGTGTCAGAACGTCAACCTTTTGATCAAATTGTGACAGATAAAATATTTTTTATTTTAATGATTTCAGTTACAGATTTAGTGGTTGAATACCACTTCATGATATGGTGAGTTTTCTGCTGTTTTCTTATGTTCATTAGTGGGTACTGCTTGGCGTGTGTTAAGCTTCTCTCTCTCTACAGTCCAGAAATTGTACATGTTGAGTCAGGACTGTACTTGTTCAGCATTTGCTCCATCTACATTCTAATCTGTTGATTTTAGGTCATTTTAACCATGATAAATGGAAAGAGCATCCCCAGAAATGTCTAGATATGAAATTTGGTGTTTCTAGTGTAAGAAGTATTCATTTTATAACAATTCAAGCAAGTCTCCTCTTCAGTCTAAAATCGGCCTTTCAAATACCTTGTGACAAAGAGTTAAAAAGCAATTTTTTAAAAATTTTGAAGTGGAATAATTCATAAGATATCCATTCTATCACTCCCCCCAAAATTAGTCATGTTACTGGTATAGTCATAATGTGATATTTGGGATGAATGTGGGTCTTAATATTTATCCGCTATAAATGTACAAAATGTGCCACAAGGGCTAAAAATGGGGAGGGGGGAAAAAAGACTGGTCTTCTCTGGTTCTACCTCAAAACTAATTTCCAATTTTATGAATGTCAAACCTCAGGGTATGAGTTGTTTGCATGTCATTGCAGAGGGTTTGATTCATAAAATTTGCATATTCAGACTGAATTTAAGAAATATGCAGTGATATTATCTGTAATTTTGTTATTAATTTCTTTATGTACCTAACAAGCTAGTATAATTTTAACTGTTGCCCTTAATTGCTTTTTAAAATATAGGGATCCAAATATGGTATTGTCCTAATTCATAATAGACAAAAAAAAAAGTCGAGCACATGTAAAAATAAATCAGCCACAATTAAACGGTTTGAGATATTTTGTTGAAATAAAAACTGCTAAGTTTCTTTAATCATGTAGATTAAGAAGATGCAATCAGATAATACCTAGTACCTGTTTGAAATTTTCATCTGTGATACCTAATGTAACAATTGATGGTGTAAAATGTCCTAACCAAACTTTGATTATCAGTTTTTTCTTTATGAATTTACTGATTAGAAACTGTTTCCTCAATTTGTACTCCTCTACCCTTATTGAATTATATTCATAGGTACTTAATGGCAGAAGGGCTTTCATAAACTCGGTTTATATAAAGTATAAATTTGAATCCTTGTTCAAATTTTCCAAGCTCAATGAAAACTGGGGAGGAAAAAAAAAAAAAAACAATTTAAAAAATTTTTTTTTATTTGTAGCAAAGATCATAGAAAAGTTTCAATTTAATCTTATAGCCCTAAAAATCTACCTATAAGAGTAGATGAAAACCATAAATATTTAGCAGTGTCTAAAATTTTCCAGACATATCTTCCTATACTTGTGGAAGTCAACCAGAGAAAAAATTCCAGCATAGAAATTTTGAACAAGAGCATCTTAAAATAAAATTGTGTTTGTAATTTGCAGGTTAATGTATCACAAAAAAGTAACTCTTCTTTAGCAATGGCATTGATGCAATAACGTGACATGTTTAAAAATGATTCTGCATTTTTAGTGACTTTTAACTTGGCTTCAATTCCTCGAAGTACATCATTGGTTTTTAATATAAGCAGCATTTGCCGAGGTATGCGTTCTAAAACTTCAGAAATCTCCACTACATAATTTAGGGCTTGGTTCTGGATTTCTTGAGCCTGCAAAAAAAATAAAAAAATTGTTTGTCTTTATGTTGACTAAAATTGTTTCTAACTCCAATTATCTAATTAATGTTTTGGAATATTTTTAATATCAGTAATTATTAAACAAATTTGTAAAATAAAAAATCTAGACCAAATGAAAAGAAAAATCTTCAACCATATTATTTTGAGGTTTTGAAAGTTACATAAACAGTACATGCCTTAGTTTTACTTTTTATATATCTTTAGCAGGATTTTTTTTTTTTCTATTATAACTAGTATTCAGATTTTAAGACAGAACATTATCATATCCAAAACACACACAATATGTATGTTAATAAACAGGCATGAATTTCTCTTGCTTTAAGTATCTGTTATATACCTGTAAAGGTTTTGCAAAAAGTAATTCAGATGAACAAAAAAAAATTATTTCTTAATGTGCACATATTGATCTGAATATTCAGAGAGTGCGCTTATGAAACCATACAGTCTCTTCTGGTATTTGTCAGTTACAATTGTTTATTATTTCAACCTCATCCCAAAGGAGGCAGTGATCTCCACATGTGATCAGCTATGCCTAGTTTTTCTATTTCCTCTCATGTTACGGCTTTATGATGTTCGTGCAGTATTACATTAAGGGGGAAGCCTGTTTCTCCTTTATATTTCTTACCACATCTATACTGGATAGCATACACAGTCTTTAGTCATGTTCTCCTATTGGAGGGGTGGGTATTACTCAGAAGAAGTGTCTGCCAAGTGTTAAACCACTTTTGAAAGTTGTTCTGATGTTATATGTATCACAGATCTTTTGTATTTTTTCTTATAATCCCTTCTCATAGGGTAAGCAGACTGATGCTGCAATGTAACCAGGGTAGTTATTACATTGTAGGGTACTGCTTATACTGACCATCTCTTCATCATATGTCTCTGGGTCACCATTATGACTTATGCTTGATGTTGTAAGTAGCGGACAATCTCTTTCTTTACACTGTGGGAGTTGAGGTTTTGCCCAGTGAATGTTGGCTTGCAGTATACAGATGTCTTGAACCCATGCTCTGATCAAGATATTAGTATATCCAAGAATGTGAGTTTGTTGTTGTTTTCTCTCTAAAAGCATTGGGTCAAGTCACTGGATACAACCAAAGAGTTGAGTTCAATACCTGGCTACTGCAGTAGTAAACAAAAACTTGGAGAGTTAAGTTAAAGAGAGATAACTGAGACATCCAGATAAGGTATGGCATTTGGAACTAGAACAATCTACCCCAGTAGACAAAGGGTTCAGTTTGAAATTCCAATCACCTTAAGGAGGCTGGTGCGTACAATGGCTGAAACGTTGTGAATATGGCAATAAAGATAAGGACCACAATGTAAAGGAAAACTAATTCTGTAATTTATTTAAATATCTGTGTGAAGCTGACAACATAGCTAGGATCACTCAACTTCTAGAGAAGAGAATTGCTCAACATATTTCAGTGTCTATTAGAAAAGACTGACTGGATAATTTACATAAGTGTGGTGTTACATCCAGGTCTATTACAGAATACTTTATACAAAATCGAAAGTATGTATCATCCTTTTAAGAAGACATGCTCTCAGTTCTGTGAGGGATCACATTTTAAGTATCATTTAAAAATCTTTAAAACTATTTTCATTGAATCAAGATAAACCTCCTTATGTAAATAGAAGGAATAGTTGTTAGTACTGAATATGATTTGCTTATTAAAAATATGAGTGTCTCACTATATTATTTATACATGTGTACTTCCTTTCTCATGTTTCCTATTTATTCAGTTGTTCACAAAACAACTTTACTTTCCTTGATCAAGGTCTGAGTAGTGATGACTGGTTATTTTCTTTTATCTAATTTCATATTGCCAACTACTATAGTTATTTTCCCCTTTTTGCCCCTTTTAATTATTGCTTTAATTAAATTTTGTACCACTAATAAGATTTTGAAGTGATTTGTTGCATAAAGGTATATAAATAAAAAAATACATATAACTTGAAAAAAAAAAAAAATAGACCATAGAAAATATATTGTTGAAATGTGCAAAATAAAATAAATCATGAAGTGATTGCTTATTTACCTCATCTTGGCTGATAGGTGTTTTGTCAATGCCTGAGAGGATGGAGCTCCATGATCGAGCAGTTAGTATACAAGCAAAAAGGCCATAAAGCTCTCCACAATTCATCTTATGGGCATAGTGCTTAATACTTTTAAGGTCAGCTTTGATTAAGGACATCCATAACTGGCAATAATTCAATCGGAATTCATCAGTTAAGATCTGGAAGCAAAATGACAAGATGATTTACAAATAGTGCATGATAAACACAGGCTTGAAATTTTCATCTGAGAGATTATTCCTGTTACAAGTGAATGACTGGACATGTACAGGGGGTGATTGGTAAATTGTCGCCATTTTAGATTGTTTGGGTGTCAATTTGAGGACTGCAGAGGATTCGGAAAGAGTTGGATGGGTCTAATGGTGATTATGAAGGTGTTTGGGGTGATCACTAGTGATGACGATGTTATGCCTCCATTTATCTTCCCACAGGGCCTCAAACTCAACACAGGCCTAACTCAAGTACCTTGAGGGGGTAGTGCTGCCCTGTGCCAAGAGGGTGGCAGCTGGAAGATCCTATGTCTGGCAACAGGACTCTGCACCATGCCACACAAGCATAACCAGTCATGATTGTCAGACAATTTCTGCAACCACATCACCCTCTATATACCTGGCCATCTAACTCCCCAGACTGAAACCTCCTTCATTATTATATGTGGGGTGCAGTTGGGTGAGACACCAACAAAACTTCTTGTAACACCAAAGATGAACTGAAGGCAAGGATTATGACAGCCTTCACCAACTTAAACAAAGGGACTGTCCAGAATAGTTGCAGGAGATTCCGAAGTTGTTTGGAGGCTGTGGTTGAAGCCAATGGCGATTTTATTGAATAAATTTAATCTTTAGTATTTCAAGATATTTTTGTGTAATTTTGGTAAAAAATTCTGTTAAAATGAGATGTCTGTTGTTTTCATTTTTTGTATAATTAAGGCGACAATTTATCTATCGCAACCGTTATATATACATAATAGAGTATGTTCCCAGAGCATATATAGAAACTTAGATTATGCTTATTTTTTTAAATTTTATAATTTATAATTATGTAATAAAATAATTACAATAAAGATTAGATATAAACATATTATAAGCCAAATTTCACTTGAAAAAGCAAAGATGTTAGCATCACATATTCAATCATTTTTGTGTTTGATTTGCTTTCTACAGCTTTTCAACACTTTGCAGGTTATTTAAAGCCAGAAAATATTTTTAGATTGTAAGGGTTTTTTTTTTTTTTTTTTTTGAGATAATGTTTTAATGATACAAATCTTACTAATTAACCCACAGCTGGGGAGAGAAGGGGTGGATTCATACCTTTCTCAAGTGTATTTGCATGTAAGTGATTATAATGAACCCTACTAGAATTGGAGTTCAGCTCTCAGATTTCCAATTCTGAGCCATTATCCATTACACCACCCACACATCCAAGCAGTCTTACTGAGGTACTGACTAAGCTCAATGTTGCTTAACTTCAGTGATAGTACATGAACCAGTGTTTCCAACATGATATGGCCATAAGCCTTATTTGTGCATTTGGTAGAAATCTAAGAAAGACACTGCATTCAGCCTACAAATACTTTAACTTCATTAAAGTTGACCTTTTCTTAAATGATGGATATTTACACTCAGACTATTGTCCTCGTCTTTTGTTATTATCATAACATTTTGACTGGCCTTCATCAGATGATTGTTGATCCAGGTAATCATCCCAGAATTTCAAACTAAACTCTTTATTTAATCTATGGGAGTTGATGTTTCTCATTCTGCTACCTATATTTTATTTAGTACTGCTCAGTTATTGCTCACTCTGCTTCCATAGAGTCTATGTCTGCACTACCTGGCCCAGGGATTGAACTCATAATTATTATGTCACCAGATTCATGAACCAATACTTTAATCCTTTAGTTTATTGTCCTGGAGGCCTCAATGGCTGAAACGTTGTGATGATAACAATAAAGATGAGGATATTAGTCCACGTGTAAATAAAATTAAATCTCCATCTAAGAAATTCAGACAAAACCAAAAACTAATATAAAATATAAAAAGCACCTGATGAAGGTCAGTGGGCACAATAGCCTAAACATTGTGAAAATAACAAAAAAGATGAGGATATTAGTCTGCATGTAAATAATGATAATTCTTCATCCCAGAAATTCAGGTAGGTTTTTTTTTTTTTTAAATCACAATTTACATGAGTAATTGAAATTTAAAACTTTGCTTACATTTTAAAAGTTAGGTTTGTTTTCACTGTCATTTTTAGCTTTAATTTTAAACAGCTGAGAAATTTCAAGTCAATGTTTGTGCTGAAAAAAATTTAATTGATTTTATAAATAAAACATGAAACTTGTAATAGTACTTCAAAATCATTAACTCCTTTTTGTAGTATTGTTTTCCATGGTCAAATTCCTAAAAATCTGGGGTAGTATTTCATCTATATATAATAAGTTAGTCATTAAACATTTTATATTTAATTTACCTAAGAAGTCTTGCTTTTATTCTTCAAGACAAGCTTAATTATGGCAATGATTAAGTGAAATGACTCTCTCTCTCTCTTAATGCAAAGCGCAGTCTTTGCAAGAACAAAAATCTCCCAAATGCCACATCTGCTCACTTCCAATTTTTTCGCTGCCCTTCACTGTCGTTGTATACCACCTTTTAAAGTGGGTGGTCATCTCCTTGTATGCAAATGACTGATGTTCATAAAAAGGCTCAACATCACACATGCGCCTTAGACCTTTTGTAAATGGCGGTTCAGCAGACCAATCACGAGTGCTTTGGATCAGGTAAGTATGAATATTTGTCACACTCCCCACTGATCATATGATCACAAAGGCCATTTCACCCTGGCACTCCTTCACTGTGGGACAAGAACTTCTTCCTCCCTAACCAAATTGTCAGAAGTGCTGGGGTCTGAATCATAATCTGCAGAATGAGGGAGCTCGATAAAGGTCAGTCCCACCTCTCTGTTGTTCTCAGATGAGGTGTCACAACTGCCTGCACTTGAGCCAGATTCCCACCATTCATTACTCCATGATGATGTGTTACTGCCATCATCCACTGGTGGCTCTGAACTGGGCTGTGGATGCATGTCTCCCACGTGCCAAGGTGTGTCGCTGAAAACCACTGACTGGACTGGTTATCCCGGTAACACGACCTGTTTTAAATTTCTATATGCACCGTCCTTGTGGATTTTCCAGTCAGACTGCATCCCTCTCTCTGTACCAGGCTGACCTACCTTGGTGGTCAGGCAGAGACACAACATCAATTCCTTTCCTTTGGCTGTACCAGACAGTTACATTCAATGTGAACTCTTAACATGAACCTTTCCTGAGGTCCAGAATGGACACATTCATGACCTGTCTCCATTCTTGCAGTTTCTCTGTGCAGACATCCACAGCATCTGTGAATGTTTCAACATAGGTGTTTAGTTTGCGATAGTCCATTACAGGATGCATCTTATGCCTGTTGGTCTGTAGTATAGTCATCAGCAGTATCAGTCTCTTGGGCAGGCCAAACTCCTCCTCAGTATATGGTAGCAACCAACTGTTGTCCATCCAGGTATGCAACTCATGCCTGTACACCTCCCTCAACTCACTAGACACCAGATATTCAAAGATCATGTTCCCAAGTTTCTCTGGCGCATGACCCACTGACCACTTCCAGGCTGTGACCTACCACTTGTTGAATTTTGCACTAAAATCAGTTTTGTTGATGCAAAGTGCTGCACAGATGGGCCATGTTTCCTCAAACTTCGTGCTTCCAGACTGTGTAATGGGAACGCCTTAATGGCATCAATGCCAAGCAATAGATCGAAATCCAAAGGCTTCCCTTGCATAACCAGCACATCGATCATGGTAGTGTTACCAGTTGATGTGCGAATCCTAAATTTGCCTCTACTCCAGTAGGCCTGCATGGCTCCTGTTAATGTGGTTACTACCATGTCCTGCTCTGACCAAGACTGACATAGTTTTGCGCTCAGAACGAAACATGAGCACCCAGAGTTGAGGAGAGACGGGCATGGTGTGCCATCAATGTAGACAGTAATGATAGGTAGCACTGCGTTCACCTGTTGCCTTGGTGCTAATGTCTCATCCCCAACTTTGTTTCCTGGACAATCTCTGACCAGGTGATCGGTCTTGTTGCACCAATAACAATGCGCATGTATGGTCTGCCCTCTCCACACGCAGTCCCTTGTGAAGGGATTCGGACCATTGCACTTTTAGCATGTAACAGGTAGGCTCACGCCTGGGGACGGTTGAGTAATCTGGGCTGGCTGTGCCACAGCAACGACTGGTTCCTCCACTGCAGCTTCGTCCTTCATATGTGCCTGAGCTCGGGCCAACAGTTCCCCAAGAGACATATCCACCCTAGAGCAGGACCGTAGGTGCCACTTCATGGGGCCAGGAAACCCCATACAAACATGTATGCTATTGCATGGTCTGGGATTCCTCTGAAAAGGTCCGACAACTGCAAATCCACCAAATACACATTTACAGTCTCACCTGGACACAACACATGTGCCTCAAACTTCTCATATGGCATGAATCTATCAGTAGCAATGATTAGTGCTTCCTTGATTTGGGTCGCGTCTGATTCCTCACCCTTGGTCAGTTGTTGGTAAACAGCAGATGCTCCCCCAGTTAGGAGAAGAGAGATGACCCGATCAAGCTGCTTCATCCCAGATAGGTTGCACACCAATTCCAGCTTCTCGATCCAGTCAATCACGGCTCCAGTCCTGTCAAATTTGGGAATAATTTTCAAGTCAAACCGGCTGTCCATCTCTGCTGAGATAGCTTGTTAATGAATAGCATACTCTTTGCCATGTCCACTCGCTTCTACTTTCAATTTTTCTCTCTCGTTCACTGTCACTGTACATCGCATTTTAAAGCTAGTGGTTGGCCTCATATGCAAATGACCAATGTTCATAAAAAGGCTCAACATCACGTATGTGCTTTGCATCTCTTGTAAATGATGGTTTGGCTGGCACTTTGGATCCGTTAAGTGCAAATATCTATTGTCACATTCTCTCTTTTCACAGTGTAAACAAATCATTTTGGTAGACTGAATTGAACTTATGAATTACAATTGTAAAAATGTGAAACTTTAAATTACAAAATGAAAATAGTTATTTTTTGATAGAATTCAAGAAGTATTAACATTTTTATAAAAAAAATCTACCAGGATTTCTAAAGTCATTTGATACATTGTAAATTCTGCTACTGCAAGAATAAGCAAGACTGAGTTTTTAAACATTATAAAAAAATGAAAGCATAAAAATATATTTAAACAATAAGAGCTAATTTTTTTTTTAAATTTCTTATTTTTAATTATTTTTTATTTCCTTATTTATGCATGTCCTTGGAATGAAAGTGTCTATAATTACTTTTATTATAAGAGACATGGAAAATACTCTTAAGTAATTTTTATTAAAATCCTTTATTTTTTCCCTTCAGTTTCTATTATATACATGTGCAATGAAAGTATTAATAAAAATACATCTTTTGTTTAACTAAACTATGCATAGAGACTGGAATGTAATTGGACAGTACAGCTTGTGTTCTGCAGATGAAAAAGTCACTCACAACCTGCAAGACTAGCAAAATATAATGTTCACATTCTGACATCCAGTAGGGAGATATCACTTTTAACCAGAAATTAAGATAAAATTCTCAACAGTAAAGTTTAAAAGATTTAAAGCATGATGTAGTCATAAAATATATGTTGAAGTTTTAAAATGATAAGTGATATATTGAGGGCTGGGGTGGGGGAAGCAATGCAGAGTTTAATTTCTCGTGTAGAAATTAAAAAAAGAAAAAATGCAATTTTTACCTGATATAAACCATGATCAAGCAATGTCAGTGTTGTTTCCCCTTTCTTCGTTTTATTCACCAACATATTTCCCGGGTGTGGGTCACAATGTACGTATCCATACTTGAAGATCATCTCACTAAATATTTTGCTCATTTTTTTTGAGACCTGAGAGAAAAAAATATGAAAGTTTCTTTATAAAGATAATATTAATCATAAATACAAGTATTAAAATAGACATAAAAAGGAATAAAGATATAAGCATAGTATATAAGCAGGTTCTAAAAAATTCATTGACCAATCAAGAAGTCCCTTTCAAAAAACACTTTTGAGGTTTGGTTATTTGGTGAGATTTTATGAAGCAGCTGAATTAGCTAAGAACTCATTAGGATCCCCCCAGCCCGTTTTTCAGATCAATGGTTAAAAATGACTGAGGGAGTGAAGCATATAGGTCTCAGCAGAACCGTCCTTCTTTGAACCTTGTGGAATGGTGATACAGAATCATAAAAAAGTATACTGGATAATAGAAACCACATCAATTGAGGACTTTCAACAACAGCAACAACTAAAATGGGTAACACATGTAACTTGAAGAGAATAATGGCATAATCAAGATACTGACATTCCACACTACCTCAAACAAAAGGCAACAAAGTAAAACCTCAATATTAAAAAGAGCAATAACAGCTACTGGACTTCAGAAATCCATTTTCCTGAAAAATTATTTTAAGAGAAGATTTTATAAATTTAAACGGACAACAACACTGGTTGCTTGGTCAATGAATGCCATGTTGTGAGATGCTAGTATGTTTAGGTAAATATTTAGTCACCATTATGTTATGGGAATTGACACTTTGGATAGTAAATATTTACAGGTTCCTGGAAAATTTATCCCACAAACAATATTGACAGACTCAATGTGAGTCCAAATAAAAATGTGTAACACAAAAGAATAAATATAAAACAAAGGAATTACATGTGATGAAAGGAAAAAACATGAAACTAGCTATAATAAGAAAGTGTGTGTATAAGAGTGTGTGTGTGTGTGTATAACAAGCATGTGTGAGAGAGCACAAAAGTCAAGAGAGAAAACCATGAAAATGAACTTTCCCAGTGAGGACACTTTACCCATGTATGACTACATTTTAAAACCAGAGTTGAAAAGACCAAAAAGAGAGACTAGGGAGAGAAATGCATGCCTTTTTATAGGCTTAATGGATGTCCTCTAGCAATGTTTTTTTTTTTAGCAAAGTTGTGGTATAGCCCACAGCTGAATGTTTCCTTATAAAGAAACGGCTAAAATTACCATTACCATGTATCAATAAAGATTTTTGTTTCTGAAAAACATGCATCTAAATAATTCAAATTTCACTAGCAAGTAAGAAAAACAAAATTTCTGCTGTATTGTCAATGAGATAAAAGGAAAAAAAAAATCATATCATATCAAAATATTCATAAATCTCAGGTCTTTCAAGTGTAAAATATGAAGCCCCCCAAAAATGTATTCGAAATGGAATTAACAATAAAAGAAAATTTATTTTGTTAACATTTCAACTTCTTCATATTATCCTCTTTTTATTCTTCATCGTATCAAAATGGGATAAAGGAAAGTGCCAGAGTAGGATAGGTGTTGAATTATCTGTGATCTTAGCATGCCACCTAAATATAAATTTCTACTGATTCAAAGAAATTTAAAACATTCTACAGATTGTTCACATTGCATTTCGAATTGATGTGACATGCCCAAAATAACACCATTGTGGGAGTCATGATTCGAAATACTTTCTCCACAACTTGTGACTGAAGAGTTTCAGTCATTGCATTTTTATGGGTTAACGTATTCCCACAATTGGCCCATGCTACTAGGAGATAGGTGTTTTTATCATGTTCACAATGTTTAGAATGGTAGCAGATAAAAATTAATGTTCTGTTTTCTTTGTTTTGCCACTGGCATGCTTCAGGTTAAATTCTGCACTGTTTACTTTTATACCAGTTGACAAAGTAAACAAAATTTCAACCAAATAAGTCTGTCCATTGCTTACTCTATAGATAAGACATACTGTTCAACATTTCCACAGGATAGATCAATATCAAATATGGATCTGACCCTCAGGCCATGTGATACCCAAGTCTGCAAGCTTTCATATTTCATCTTAATTCAATTCTAAACTTAAAACAAAATTCCTTTTTATTACATGTAAAACATTGATGTAATTTTAATAAGAAAAGCAACTTCATGTTTGTGACTAAAATTGTTATTTTTAAGGAGGTCAGATTAAAGTTTGTCAGAGAAATGAAATCACCGAAAGAAATGTTTAAAGACAAGATGATTACCTCATTCACAGGTATTTTATTTTTTGTCATATATTCCTTATCATCGATATGTCCTCCAGTACAGTATTCCATAGTTAGAACTCTGCTTGATGAAAGATTCCAGTAGATACACGGCACCTGAAAAATAAGGTTAAAAATATGAAAGCTTCTGTGTGAAGGTAGATCAGTAAGCCTGTCACTTGACTCAGCCATTAGCTAAGTTTTGATTTGGAATTCTCACTGTATGTTTAATCTGTGTGAACAGCGAAATAAAAATATTGGGTTAAGTGAATTGAAAGGATCATATTGAAAAATAAAGTTGAGTAAAATAAATGCTTTTTAATTTACAGACTTATTGAGCTATCTATGTATTTTTTTGTTTAAAGGTTTTTAGATGAGGTATTGTTATCATTCGATGATATTTTATAGACCATTATCCTTATTTTTTTTATTGTTTTAGCCTTCTGAAGGTGGAATGTAGCATTTGATGAATATAGCTTCTTTTTTTTTTTAAATCAGTAAATCATAAATCAGTATCACTCCATGCAAGGGAGTAACACAACAAAGACACAAGGGGATACAGGGTGTGGAAGAATTAAGAAACAGAAACATTCACGATGAGCAGGAAGAGCAATCAGGAGGACAGTAGATAGAGATTGACATTGCATTTAAATTTTTGCAGCTTAAAGTTGGCTAGAAAGCATGGAGCTGGAAGGGAGTTCCACAAGCAAGTAGTGTGAGAAAAGAAACTGTCAGCATAGAATTTATGGTTACATCTAGCCAGCTCAACTGTAAATTGATGAGACCTCAATGCCAGTCTAGTACTGCACTTAATTTCAAAAAGTCTAGATACCATTGTGAAGAACTCATCCAAACAATTATCATGAAAGTAATTGATGTAGTTATGTATACTCTTGTTTTTTTTATAACCTTTTTATAACCTTATCTATGCTGTAACATAAAGAAAGCTTAGAACTGAAAAGGCTTAAAAGTAATGCTAAAACCAACAATCAAGAGTATAATAAGGTTAACAAAAGAAATCATTAACATTCTAATAATATTAACACTTGGAAATTTGTTTTACTTCTAAAAATAAAAATAAACAAAGAAAAGCAATTGCAAAAAAATTTCAATCCCATAAAACAAACAAAATAACATAAATAAAAAATGACTATCAAACAATGAATAACCTATTTTTAGTCGTAGTTGGAGTGAGCAGCCAGTGATATTAGACATAAATCTATTCAGACTAGTGTCTTCATTTTAGGTGTTATTGTCACAACTTTTTTTTTTTTTACTGTTGTACCCTCTAGCCTTCTTCATGTGTCTATTGTATTTGGTAACTTTAAGGTTCTTTAGAACAAAATCCTTCTTCAAATCACAAAAGGTCAAACTGATTTCGAGAGCAATAATTTTTAAATGAGCTCTCTGACGGGAACCAAGAAATGAATTGACTTATTTAAAATTTGTAGATCATTAAACTTGATAATGTAATATACCAATAGAGTTATCTCCCTTGAAACAAAGCCATTCGTCTACATCAGCATCTGTCAATTAGTAATAAGATTTCATTTCACAATTTTTTTTTTTATGTAGAACAAAACTTTGAAGAGTGGGGGAAGAGGCAAAAATTTATTATATATATATATATATAGATATATATATATATATATATATATATATATATAATAATGGACTCTCCCGTCAGTTTCGACGTATGAGGATCTGACAGCCTAGTTGATTCAGTTATGAAATTTTGTGCGATAATTTTAAGTGGCATTTAAGACCCGCTAGTGATTTACAAAGGAGGCCACAAATGGATCAAGTGTGAAGATTATGAGATGAGATCACTGTTGGATTGGCTGACCTTTTAGATCTTGCTCTCACTTGAAGATGATTCAGTCAAGCAGATTGAAAATTGCTGAGTCCACTAAAACATGTTGATCTCCGTTCTACTCGCTCCAAGGCTAAGCGCTCAAGGGTGTTATGTGGTATATTGACTGCTGACAAGTTGCTTTTCAGCTTGTCTTTGTATCTTAGCCATGGGCGTCCTACATTCCTGTAGCCCTGATCTAACTGGCTATACATTAGGATCTTTGGTATCCTGTCATCAGACATTCTCAAGACATGACCAGTCCACTGTAACTGAGACTGTATGATAAAAAGTCTCGATTCCTCCAATATTACACCTGTTAAGCAGGTCTACGTTAGATGTCCTATCTTGAAGGTTAACTCCACAGATTGCACGCAGGCAGCTTTTATGGAAAACATCTAGCTGGCGTACATGGTACCTGTATGGAGTCCATGACTCTGAGCCATACAAAAGGATGGCAAGTACAACAGCTCTGTAAACCCGAATTTTCGTATCCAGTTGAATACCCTGCTCATTCCACAAGTGATGACGAAGTTTGCCGAAAGCACTGGTAGCCTTAGCAATCCGATGCATGATTTCATCATCTAAAGTTCCATTGTAATTGACTTTGCTACCAAGATAGGTGAAAGACTTTACAGACATTAGTTCAGGGTTTTGTCTTCTACTTTCAATGGTCTCTCTGGAAATTTGTAGACTGGTGGTTTTTGTTTCTCACTACGCAATTGCTTCGGAGTAGGACAAGGTTGGTGCACAACTTCAGTTTTCTTTATGCCAAATGCTTTACATGCAGCAGAGAGACAATTTATTAGATGTTGGGCCTCCTCAAAGGGTGTTGCTACAAGAGCCGCATCATCAGTAAACAACAAATCACAAATAATTTGTGTATGAAGGTGGGTCTTGGCTTTGAAGCACTGATGATTGAAGAGACCACCAGTTGTTCGAAACTGAAACTTGACGCCACTCTGCATATTTCAGCATCACCGAGAAGAAAAGGGCAAAAAGGACAGGGGCCATGACACAACCTGGCTTGGTGCCATTTGTGACATTAAAGGATTCCGACATCATACCTGATATTAGCTTTCATTCCTTCATGAAAGGAGATGATGACCATAAGCATGTTTTCAGGGATGCCGAGTTTCCTCAAGACTTGCCAAAGAGCCTCTCGATTCACAGTGTCAAAGGCCTTCGTCAAGTCCACAAACACCATGTACAACTCCTGGTTTTTCTTGCGAATCTTCTCTGCAACTTGACGAAGAGAAAATATCATGTCAATGGTGCCACGACCCGACCGAAAACCACACTGTGATTCAGGATAGATGTCATCAACAAGGTGTATAATGATTTTGTTTACAATCAGTCTCGCTAGGATTTTGCCTGCAATTGAAAGTAGTGATATCACCCGATGATTATCACAGACACACCTGGAACCCTTGTTTTTGTAGAGGTGTTTGATAGAGGCATCTTTATAATCCTGTGAGACACAGCCTGCCTTCCATATCTCCACAAAAAGGAGATGTAACATTTTTACCAACTTTTGGCCACCATGCTTATACACTTCGGGTGGAATAGGATCCTTAGGAGAAGGAGATTTGCTTGATGGAGTCAATTACCTCTTGATAAGTAGGTTCAAAAGACAACTCTGGAATTTCAGGATTTTGCTCATCAGTAACTGAAGTGGTGTTTAACACAGTTTTGAAATGCTCTTTCCAGCAATTTAAAATGTCTGACTTATCCGTCAAGAGAGTTTCACCATCTGCTGTGGAGATAGGAGCAACACCACTTTTCTGAGGACCGAAAATGCTCTTGAGTTCTTGTCCTCAATCCTTGCTTTATGAGAAGAGTGCAATTGATCTATAAGCTGCTGAACTTCTGTATTATTGTTATCAAACTAGTCTTGATGTTTATGATATGGCAAGCCGAGAACCTCCAAGGATGTAGAATATGTTGCATCATGCAGAGCCTTCCAAGATGATTCGATATCATTGGTAATATTTACAGAATCAAGTTCAGCATCAAGTTTGTCAGAGAGCTCAATTTTCGTTTCAGTCGATTTAAGAGGCAGTACATTAATGCGCTTGGGCACTGTAGATTTTATAATCCTTCGCTTTTGCAGATGCAGTGTAGCTTTACTTCAAAGTAGAGCATGATCTGACAGCATGTTGTGTGGAATGAACGCGTTATCTTAAAATCATTTATGTCCTGTCTTTTGGTGATAATGTAGTCGATCAGATGCCAGTCTTTCGAATGAGGATGCATCCATGTAGTCTTACGACAGCTGGGTTGCTGGTAAAAGGTATTAGTGATACTAAGGTCAAATTCCTTGCAGATAGTGAGAAGGCGTAATTCATTAGAATTTACATGACCAATACCATGGCGACCTAAAAAGCCCTTCCAAGAATGATAAGCATTGCCAACACGAGCATTGAAATCACCTGTAAGGACTAATTTATCCTTATGTCGGACTTTGGAGATGACATCCCAAAGACGATTGTAAAAATCATCTTTTTCTTCATCTGAACACCCTAAGGTTGGCGTGTAGCAGCTAACCATCATCACACAGGTGTTGCACTCCAGATTGAGGGTTAATTCCATTATGCAATCAGATACACCTTTAGGTAAGGAAGGCAGTAAGCTAGCAAGGTTTGACTTGATGGCAAAGCCAACACGAGACTGGCATGGCTCTTTCTCAGTTTTACCAGCCCATAAAAATATGCACCCGCCTTTTTCTTCCCAAAGCTGAGAATTACCAGCCAGACGTGTTTCACTAATGGCCGCTATGTCGATGTTATATTTCTTTAACTCGAGAGAAACAAGAGCTGTTTTACGCTCTGGTGCAGAATCATTGTCCTGAAGAGTGTGAACATTCCAAGATCCAAAATGGAAATTCTAAATGTTATACAATATATATATATATATATATATATATTGAATAACATTTTTCAGAGGAGACAGACACTACATTCTAATTCTAAGCAGAACACACAGATGCTACAGGCTGGAAAGCAACACTTTGATCCCAGGTAGAAATGCCAACCCATACATAAATAATTCTTGTCATTTTTAACTGCTAGTATAATGATAATTTATAAATCTTATTCTTATAATTTCAAAATATAAAATTATAAAGTTTTAAATGCTTTTTGGTATTATACAATATAGATTTACAAATATTATTATAATCCAAATGTCATTTTTGTGAGATAAAAGGATAATTTATCTTGTCTTAATAATCCACTTATTCTTATATATAAATAAATTAAATAAAAAAAATGATATTCTATATAAAAAAGAACAAACTGTACTTACTTACTTTGAAAAAACTCAAGTGTTGTAGCATTTTAGCAACTTTTTCACAATTTTTGCCTTCCTGAATAAAATCTAATTCCAATGGGAGATTTTTCTCTGTTTCTTCTGCTAACCACATGTATTTAAACCCAGGGAAAATAAACTTGACAGCCTTCACCAATAACTGGAAAAAGAAATTAAGACATTTATATGAATATAAAGATATGTGAAGAAAACATTATATAAAAAATTGTAAGCAGTAGTGAAAAGATTTCATGAAAAAGCAAATCAATGAATGAATTTAAAACTGAAGAAAATAATCAGAAAATTGGAAAAGCTACAAAAAATATTTTGATTCTTTACTCTTAATAATATGAACTGATTAACTTACAACAGAGGTACAATGATTTTTTGGTTCAAATGTTTCCAAATATCTCATATGGAAACAAATCTAGCAATCAAGAATTATTCATCACCTATTGTAAACCATATTAAAAACTGTTAGTTTAGGGGTTCATTGCTTTATCAGTAATAGTTACAGTTTCTGGTTTTTACTTTTAGAAAAATCTAAATAAATGGGTTATTATGAAACAACTAATCTAAATAAATAAATGCGAATGTCAGTGTCACACATTTTCAACTTTACTCTGAGAGGCCGTAGCCCAACATATCATACCATTTTTGAATCAGGCTGACTCCATGAGCAAATTAAAAACATTCTGGGCCAGATCCGAACCTGCAATCCTGAAATATTGAAGATTGCTGAGATTGTTTTCGGCAAATTTTTTAATGCGATTTTTGCAGCAAATTTATTTGTATGTTAACAAATTTTATAACTTGGAAATAAATTTTGGAATAACTGAAATTAACTGAAATCTAGCAAAAGTCACCAATGAAATAAAAATAATTGTTTATACGGAAACTAAGGACCTACGTACATCAAATTACCTTTAAATTAATTGGCAACAGAAGAATTATTGTTGAACTTTTAAAAGGTAAGCTTAAATATTAATGCAATACTTAAATGCAGCAATCAATTTTGAGTTATGCAGTTTATTGTTGCCTATTGCATGCAGCATCAGTATGCCTCACAAAAAGAAATCTCTGCCAACAGAGGACCAGATTGCAATCAAAAAAGTCAAGGCTGCAATGAGGAAAAGAAAGTCCCATGCAAATGAAAACCCAGATCAAACAGCAGCCAGGAGAACATCCAGTGCTGAGAATATGCAAAGACTTAGGGACTCTCAAGCTCTTGAACAACCCGAAGGCCCAAATGAGAGCTCTTTGCAAGAGTTAACTTAATTGCTGACCAATAGGGCAGCTTTTAAGCTAGTATATCATAGTTATAAACAAGTATTTTCTCAGTTATTAAAGATTCAATTTTTCTTAACTAAGATTTTATGTCAAAGAGAGGCTGAGAGGTTTTATAGCTTGCTCAATGATGTCCTTGAACTTTGAAATGCAAGGATATTAACTTCCCTAAATTAACTCATATACACACAAACACAGTAATTTTTGCCACCTTTTAGAAATCTATAAAAAAAAAGAAAACAAACATATGCTGATTCATGACACTATTCATTAATCCATTTGCATTCAACCCATCCTGTCAATATTGGCTCTCAATTTTCAACCTCCTGTAACCTGCACTATGTATACTTTATCAGAATTTATGACATCATCACAAATAATGCCCCATAAATACTGACTCTCAAAGTCTCACTATTTGCGACAACAAAACTTGTCACCTGCCTTATATTTATGGCATATTTTTAACATTTCTCATTTCAAAATGGGGTCACTATTATCTTCTTGCTTTATATCCCATATGTAAGTGGAGAAACTGGTACTATGTCTATAGATTTAGTGATTAAAACTACTTAGATGATTATAATAACGTTTTTTGAAGCTACCTTTGGTAGATCCTATGTAAATTTTGGGGTTCTTGTCAGTGTTATTCGGTTTATTTCTATGCATCTAGACTTTATACACCACACCCTCCTGTTGACACCTGCCCTCAAGTGGACAAGCGTGCTTATTTCTACAATTACACTTAGAGGGGTTGGGGTGTGGTTTGTCTATGATTTTTCTCCTATTGTATTTACTAATTAAGTTAGTCATATTTGGCATGCAACTATAACTTAATTTAACATTGTTTTTATTGAAAATTTCATACAATTAATAGTGAAAGGAAGAAAGAAAAAATAAAAATATTTTTAAAATTTTTAAAATCAAGGGATTAAAAACAGAGAGAGGGAAAGAAAAGAAAGGAAACAAGGAAGAAACAAATGATGAGCCAATAGCAAAAATAAATAACATGACCTAGAAAAAATTTCCTTAAAAGGATTGAACAAGTCAATGTACTGAGTAAGGGAAGGAAGAGATTGAACAGAGGTAAAAGTATTACAACAATTTGTCTAATAAAATCATGTCATTTTAGATGGCAATCATCATCACATAATACAATCATCATCATTTTAAACTAATAATAGTAATAATAATAATAATAATAATATCCATCATAAATAAAATAATATAATAAAATAAATAAATCAATAAATAAAACTAATGAATTTAGATAATTATAAAATACAAATTTAGAATATAAAAAAATTGATAAGGATAAAAATAATGAAGATAATACTATTAATAATAGTAAAATATAAAAATATAAATTATTGAGTAAAAATAAAAAATTATAAATGATGTAGGCATCAACAAGATAATCACACAACTATTTAAATATATTTACAGAACTATATATAAAAATGTGTGACAATCAATATAACTACATATACACAAACATACATATGAATACATGTATACACATATGTTTGTACTCATAATATAAGAATCAACATTTCAAGCATATATCCCCCAAAGTCAATGCTTTAGAGAATTTTAAATTTGCTCTTATGTCTACACTTGAAAATAAGTTCATTTCTTTAATTTAACAATTAGTCAGCATATATATAATTTCTAATATAGCCTGACATGACATGCCATTTAGCTACAGGTTCCATGTAGGATACAGGTTCGATTCCTCTAGGAGGACAGATATTTTCTATGAAGTTTCTCAGACATTCAGGCTGATAAATGTTGTTAATACTGTTTATTATAAACAGAACATTTACTTAAATATTTGTATCTATTAAAATAATTGTTGGATTGAGCCAATTTCATCTTATATATAAAGTACAGTGTATGTGTGTGTCCAAGCAACTCCTCTGCTCACACTGGTCCAGGCTCTTACAATATATCACCATCCTTGGTAGATTTTATATTGCCATTATCAAGGATGATTTTATTTTTCAGTTTAAATGAGTGTGTGTGTTATGTATATGCTTTTAGTGTGTTATAGAGGTGTTTTATTTTCTGAACACGGTTAGCACATCGTGGCCTAGTTCGTAGTTAATATTAAGGGTCAGCCCTTGATAATGGCTAAAAGCATAGACGAAATTTAGTAACTATAGAACATTTAGACAGTTTCTACACACTCTGTGTCCAAAAAAGAAAGCTCTTGTGCAAACAGAAGAAAAATTAAATAAAAAGCTTAACCGTAGTACCTTGTCTGTCATTTTCAATGAAACATGCATAAATGAAGGATTGCTGCCTAAATACACAATATATATACATATAAATATTTAAGGGATTAATTGATTTCATTTATAATCCAACATTTTAATCTAAATATTATATTTAGTGGATACATGTGTTTCAGTAGACATCTCTGTTTTTCAGACAGTATAAATCTATGTCTACCAGCCAGAGCATTTAATAATCATAATAAGGAAAATGTGCCTTCTAACAGGGTTCAAACTTGCATCCTTCCTATAGAGGAAACTGACATCTGGTTCAGTGTTTTTTAGACCATTTAGTTACATTTTCTTTATTAAGACTCAAATGAACAGCCTTGTAGATGCAAATTTACACTGTTTAAAAAAAACAGGGATGTCTACTCAGATGCATGTACCCAAGAAATATAACACTTAAAGTGATAAGAGCACATGCGCAAAAAGAAAAAAATCAAAATCAACCTGGCACCAATAAATAGCACATAAATTATTTTTTAACTTAGTATAAAAATAATGAAAATGAGAAAATCAGCAGTGAATAGTTGAATCCTCCTGATTAGTGGTCCAAACATTTACAAAAAGTTTCATCTACAAAACTCTGGGGTCAGAGTGCTGAATGTAACATCAATCAGCTGTGTTACAAATTTAGTATTTATATTAATCCTATATATATATATATATATATACACACACACACACAAAGAAATATACTTTTAAGGTATTCTATATTTATGGGACAAAGTGCTCAATATCAGTGATAAAGCATATGTAAATATAAAAGTGAACATTGAAGTTAACATTCACAGGCGACAGACTGTTTCATGCTAAATGCAATCAGTGGCCTGATGATTGCATTTAGCATGAAATAGTCTGTCGCTTGTGAGTGTTGACTTCAATTTTTATATATATATATATATATATATATATATATATATGTATATATATATATATATGGGTAAGCCAAAGGGTAATAAATGCTCATATCACCAAAAGAAAAAGACCAATAAAAATATAAATGCTCTTCTATAATGGTACTGGGCACTTTTTTCCAGGTGTGTCATTCTAGTATACGCCTTTGGGAGTTGCTTTTCTTTTGTGTTAACATATATATAGTTTTGTAAAGGTAGGCTATTGACCTGTTTATTGCTGAGCAATTATTTTCATTATGCTTAGTTACCAAAATCCAACTGCTCAATATTTATTTGTGTTAATGTTTAGATTTTTAACAGATTTTTTAAAAAATTTCTAACAGAAATTACATATCTACTAAGATTCCAGTATATATAGGAAAAAATTACTGACAAGGATAAAAATTAATGCATTTAAATAAAATGAAATATTTTACAGAATAGAAAAAAATAGTTGCAATTGATATTGAAAAAAGCTCTTGATTAAAAACAATTCATATAAATTAATTCTGTAAATTAACAGATTAATTTTTTAGAAAAAGTATTATTTCCCAAAATTTTAAAATTTTGTAAGAATAGAATTTTATTTTAAGTCCTATATTTGTTTGTGTGGATTCTTCTAAAAGGTAAAATAGAATGATTCACTAAATTGTTTGGATGCAACAATTCTGATTGAATCAACATTACCATACTTAGTGAAGGTTGTTAGTATCTTTTTAAAGCAATTGATATGAAGGCTATTGAACATATATGATTGTATTTACTTTGGATATTTATAAACTCAGGCAAATATTTTTGCTAGTCAGAATAAAATTCAAAGATTTCAGGAACATTTTTCAATAAAAAGAAGAAATCTAATAAAGCTTTCATAAGTTAATAATTTATTTTTTCCTATTTTTAAAGAAATCAAATTGTATTCTTAGTTTGTTTTTTTTGTTTCCACTACATAAAACAACATTTTCAAAATTAGATAGATTCCTGAAGGAGTAATTTTATTAAGTCTGAATACAAAAACTGATTATACCACTTGGTCATCTGTAATTGCACAGCTGTCCACCAGATGGCAGTGATACATGGAATCATATGTACTACTGCTGGCACTTGTAATGACAGATGTATCATCCTAACTAATCATACATGGAAACTTAGAATAAATTTGGAGTACATACAACAATGTTCGAAATTTTGGAGCCGAGTTGGTCTGTTAGACTCCACTGACAATATTCATCTGAACTTGCACCAACCAATTATTAAGTTTTTTGATCACTGCAAAATGCTTTGATGGGGATTGATTGATTTGTTTTTTTATGACTTATCAACCCTTTGAGGGTTATTTTATGCTGAAATATATTTTGGATTGTAAGAATATTTTTTTTTTTTTTTGCAAGTGAATATTGCTTAAGAATTTTTTGAGAATAACAATGATTTTTTCCATATCCAAGTTCTACTATTTAACTCATAGCTGGGTGGAGGAGATGGATTCGTACCTTTTGCAAACGTATTTGTGTGTAAGTGATGTAAAGAACCTGACCTGAATTCAAACTTTAAACTCTACCCACACATCCACCTTTTGATAGGGAAAACTTTCTCTAATGAAAACCAGATTCAAGAGTTGGTTGAAAACTTTTCACATCAAAACCTATGGAATTTGATTCAAAGGGTACTGAAGGGCCTGATAAGTGGCAACAAATCACTGCAAGCAACAATGAATATGTAATTGAATAAAATGTAATTGTACTTTATTTTATTAAGAATGAAGTTGATAAACAAAAACAGAAATTATTAATGACTCAACCTAATAGTTTCAATCAGTCATGATGATGATGTCTTATTTCAGACTTTTTAATACATGTGTAGACAATTTTAAACAATTCTGGCCTTTTAAATAAAATATTTATGGTAATGCAGATGATATATTGCACAAAATTTTAGTTGTAATTTTGGTGTCAACAACTTAAACTGTAAATCTTTTGAAAGTGCAGATATTTAAAATGATAAAAATGATTGAGATTTCACAAAACATTTGTTTTTCTACAGTAAAAAATAAAAACCAATTAATATGATTTACTTATTGAAGGAAAATACTTATTTAAGTTGACTATCAAAATTGATAACAGGCAAATTTTATTATGGTGATAATTTGCATATATCTTAAATTTTCTCCAGCTAGTTACAAAAAGTGAATTGCAAAGTGATGTGATGGAATAACCTATGGCGGCACTATAGTTGGTAACCACCTATAAGTATCTGTGAGGAGAGCAGATAGGAGAGTCGAGCTGGGATCTGCGAGACTAGTGGCCTTCCAATAGCAGCACACACACAACCGTACTGACTTGCGAAAACCGTGCGCATAACTATTACTTCCTTGCTTGTTGTACTGGTTTCTACAATAAACCTGTTACTATTTATCCACCGTGTTTGTCTATTCCATATTCCTATTAGCACAGAATATAACACAAAGCTTCAAAGATAAATTCAAAACAACAATATTAATTATTTTTTAATCAAATAACTGGCCTGATAGCAAAATGAAAAAGCAAAGCAAAATTATATGAAAGCAAATAGATTAGGACATCTTACAGTCATTGTTTTTATATCCACAAAAGAATGAGCTTTCACACGGGGATATTGAATCTTCACAGCAACAGGTGTACCATCTTTCAAAACTGCTTTATGGACTTGAGCCAAAGAAGCACTACCAAGTGGTTTGGGGTCAATTGATGAAAATACTTCATCAGGCTGAAACAAAATTATTTAAATTATTTACATAACAACAACATTATTTATGCAAAGCTATCATTAGCTTAATAAGAAGAAAATTATTTTTTTTGAAATGATGAGAGATTACATAAAATATTTAATCTATCTATATAATGTCTTGCAATGATCATGCTTGATATTGAGGTAGCAGTTATCAACTCTCTCTCTACACACACAGATATATATTGTTAATAATAAAAAAGAAAAAACCAACACTCAATAATGTCAACTATGAACACGTATTGGTACAAAAGAAAAATTACATCAAATTCTTTTAAAATATACCAGACATTGATGCAAAAATAAAATACTAAATCAGAATATATTTTTATGCAACTGATCCTAAATTTTGGAAAGAAATATTCACTAACATCTGGCATGCATTGCTCCATATTTTTGTTTTTAAGAGTACAAAATGTTTGGGATAAAATACAAAGAAATTCTTATTTAGCTATTTTTTTCCTACCTCTTGTCCAAATTCTTCCTTGAAGACTTCAAGCATCTTTTTAACTGGTGTAAGTGGCACTTTATCATAAAGAATTCTCATAGTTTGCACATATTCAGGTGGCAGTAAATAATCCAAGGATCCAATATGTTGGCCAACTTTGATGAATACACCTCCATTATCAAGACACACATCTCGCAACCTCTCAGCAGATCGGGTGTGAATCTAAAAATAAAAAATGTAAACAAATGGCAAAAGTTGTTTTTAGTAACATCTAATTACCCACATTGTTAAACTAAATAATAAAGTTTCAAGTCAAAGAGTTACCCTATTAACATCCTGAGAGTTAAAATTCATTAAATTGAAACAAAGAGTTTGGTATGAAAATGTATTTTTCTTATGTATATTTTGAATTTCAGAAATTAACTTTAAGATTCAATTTATAATGTAACTATAATGCTAAACGAGACCCTGACTTTGTGTCCATTTTTATGCATGTAGTGGGTCTTTCTTTTTTTTTAGTATATAATTTTAGAGTATGGAAGCCTAAAATGAACAAAAAAGATAAAATTGTTTTTTCTTTGCAACTTAGGACGCAATTTGTGATGTTACAAAAAATAAAGCAAAAAGAAAAATACCTTAACTTCAATGTCCAAGTTCCTACTTTTGGTAAGAAAAAAATGCAACTTATTTTTCCTTTTAGGTTTCAGTATTTTAAAATTACCCACACATTGCATAAAGACATACACAAAATCAAAGTCCAGTTTTATATTAAGTTTAAATGGTAAATTGAACATTTGTTGTCAAAAATATGCACACAAAGTCAATGGCCCATTTGGCTTTATACATATATTGTAAATTGAACCCCTCCCCTCCCTTGCCCTGCCACTGTAGAGATATTTACGTGCTGCTATTTAAGAACTTATTTTTCTTAAAAATGAAAGAATTCCAAAGGAAATGATGGCTGTATTCAAACAGAGCAAAATGAATTCCACAAGAAAAATACATTCATATAAAAATTTACTACTTTAATGAAGCTTAACTGTTTTTACATTTATGAAAGATTTTAAATTTCATATCAAGAACTTTGTGCTCATTGGTACATGCTACACAGCTGTCCAATTCCCCTAGCAGTATGATTATAGGCTTGTAATATGTACATTAATTACAGGCAGGACGGAAATTTAGATATGTTTTATTTAAAGTTAGATGTATAGAATTTAGCAAGTTACCCTTAAAGTGTGACCTTGTGTCAAATCTATTAGATAAAATATATTGGTGTCATTTATCTAAAAATTTATCTTTTGTATAGTGATAGTTGAACATCTGAAATTAGTAAAATACACTTACCTTTGATTTGATTTTTTGATAGTCTTCACTGTTTGGATCTACGTTCCACAATGTTACCTTGTAGTCAGCAACAATTTGCAAAGCCTGAAAATACAAGCAGCATGTGTTATAACCAGTGAAAAAAACAATAACTCTTTGAAAAATTATTTATGCCTCAAATTAATTTGTAATTATTTGGGTTGAGTAAAGAGAAGTTAATTTTCTTGTATCTTGTTTGTTCATTGATCCTATATTTTTTGCCATGCTCTTATAATAAATGCTTAAGAAAAACTTTATAACAAAAGTAAAGGAACATTGTTTAAAAGACAATGTTCCTTTTTATTACAAAAATAAAAAAAACAATAAATCAAACTTTAGTTATACATTCTTTGTTAATTATTTCTTTCTTTGAACAGAAGTAGAAGTTTATCCCTTGTTTCCTGGTTAGGATTGGGTTTCCAGTTCCTTCTAAAGTTAATACTTCTAAAGCAAGAAGCTGTAAGAGAGTTCTAAAAGCAAGAAGTACAAGAAAAGAAACTGTTAGCATAGAACTTATGGTTACAGGTAGCCATTTAAACTGTACACTGATGAGACTTTGCTGCTAATCTAATAATACACTTAAATTCATTAAGTCTAGGTACCATAGACAAAAGTTCATCAGAAGAATTACGATAAAAATATTTATAGAAAAAGTAAAGGGAAGCTACATTATGGTGGTGGGAAAGTGACTGAAGCTGAGATGCCAGCTCAGAACCAGTAACATTGCAGATTCTTCTTTGGATTTTATCAAAAATCTTTAAATATATAGTAGAAGCACCAGACCAGATGTGGCAGCAAGGATGAATGGTATTGTGAATTCCTCTTCACAAAAATGCACAAAATCAAAAAAATAATAACAAGTTAAAGATCAAATAAAATTTCATTTGAAGCACTAGGAATTCTATTTCATTGAAGTAAAGCTTTGTTCTACACAGAAAATTAAAAAAGAAATGGAAACATGTACTGATGCTGACAGTTACGTATACATTTTATCCTGTCTGTGATATCAGTAGGAAGTATTTCTACTTGAGTTTCTGGCATGAGGAGTTATCATTATTTACACTATTTATATGCGGCTGTAACAAAAGGGAAAAGGTGCAGTGAAGCATGACAAGCAGTAGCACTCATCAGCAGGTACAGAGACAATAGTCTAGTGCAGGGGTCGGCAACCTACGGCACACGTCTCACACGTGGCACACCAAGTAATTTCCAATGGCTTGCAGCTGCAAATGACATCATGAAGTCCGAACCAATAACTACTACAACGCAAAGAAGATATTTTTCTGTTTCAATTTTAATATATACTAAAGTATATATACTATATATTACTATATCAAATATATTGTAGAACAGGTATATTGACCTTGACTTGTATAAAAATATGTATGCTGTTGGCACATTGAATGATTTTAAAACCCTAAGTTCGCACTTAATTAGCAGAAGGTTCTTGACCACTGGCCTAGTGAATTAAAATATTGGTTTGCAAATTTGGTCACATAGTAATTGTAAGTTTAATCCCTGGGCCAGGCAGTGCAGACTTTGACTCTGTGGAAACAGGGCAAGCAATAACTGATCATTGCTAAAAATAAGAACTAGATGAAATATCCCTAAACATGGTCAGTGGAATGAGAACAGTCTACCCCTGTAGATTAAATAAATAAATTAATAAAGATTCAGTTTGAAATTCCCAGTAGATTACCTGGACCAACACACACCTGATGAGGGCTGGATGGCACAATGGCTGAAATGTGATAGCAACAACAAAGATAAGGATAATAGTCTGCATGTAAATAGTGTAAATAATACAAGCAAGATGAAAATAATCATCAAATTTCAAATTTACTACTTTGTTGGTGAAACTTTTATAAATTAAACAAAGATCCAAAAGTTTATATGGAGGTGCTACCTGAATTTTCAGGGAACTTAAGGCATAAAACACTTTCCTCAAAGGAATGAAAAATGAATCTAAAATGAGATTCTTTATTTCCTTGTGGAGTGACTTTGAGAAATGTTTGAAATATCAAATGAGCTACCTAAAATGCTAGCTAACATAAACAATGAACAGATTGATCAATTTGTTTAAATTCTCCAAAACATTTAGGCAGCACTTTTTACTTCAATAAATCTAGTCTTCAATGTAAAATTAACTAATAAAGAAGAAAGATAAGTGGATGTGCATGAAAATAAAGATCAAAATATAGTATTGAGACCTATACTAAGAAAATTATTGCTTGTTTATTACAATTCAAGTCCCCATTTGTATTGCTACAACATCAAATTAACAAAAACACCTGATATTCCAGCTAAACCAAATACTATTTGCTAGAAAATAAAAATGCAATTACTTTGAAAACAATTCTAAGTGCCTCAGATATGAAGGGTACTAAAAAGTTCTTGATCTGCCAAATGCCCTTTCACAAAGCAATGATGTTTAGTCAGATTTTATGAACTAGGTTGAGCTGTAAACTTTTCTACACCCTCTCATACAATGTGTCATAATATTGCATTTTGACACCACCTTGAAATAACATGCTCATAAAACATTGCCCTGTATTACAAAAGGACTAGTGAAATTGCTTAGTCATTTTTCAAATCTATGTACAAAACAAAGGACATTAAATATGTCCAAAGAAAATGCAAAAAACATTAAGTTTAGAGTGGTTGTTTTTAAAATCATTAATTTATTATCTTGAATCATACTGTAATCTAGCTGTCAAAATTATTGTTTGATCTTTTTGTTACAGTTGGGTTACTTAACTACTTAGCAGATTGTTAATGATAGATTAAGTGATGATATATCCTAATTGGCAGATATTGTATTTTGTTGTTAGACAGATGTATTATAGCAGTAAAGGTTTTATGTTTAATCAAGTGATATTCTCTTATTAGAGAAACATAAATGACTATTTTGCCTCCTCCAATGTAAAATTGTAAGTGGTTGCGATCTGTGTTGTATCAAAAGAGAACTGTCAACAAAAATTAATGTAATTATCTATTGTATAAAAGGCCTAAAACACCACATATCTAAATCCCACCAAAAGTCAAAACACATGCCTTAGCGCAGGATTAAATAATCAATACACCATGTTGATAACCAACATTTTTTAGTTTTTGTCTGAATTTCTGGGATGAGGAGTTATCATTATCTACCCTATTTATATTCAAACTATTGTTCTCATCTTTTTTGTTTTTATCACATTTTGGCTGTTGTGCCCTCTGACTTTCATCAGGTGTATATCAATCTAGAAAATTCCCTGTAGATTGTTCAGGTTATATTGATCTGGGTAGTCTACCCTCATAGATTAAATAAAGGATTCAGTTCAGAATTTGATTACCCAAATCGATATATACCTTAGGAAAGCTGGTGGGCACAACAACTGAAATGTCAGGATAACAACAACAAAGATGAAGACAATAGTCTGCATATAAATAGTGTAAATAATTTTTTTAATTGTTTGGTGTGATTTCTGGTTTTCTGATTGATAAATTTTAATGTAATTTTAATAGCAACCTTTTGGAGAATTTGTATTGAGTGTGAAATAATAATAACTCCCTCCAAATTTGGAGGACTGAGGAAGAAGGAAAGAAATTTGTGAGCCTATGTGAGATTTTTGCCTTTCACAGAAATTAACTGGTGAGCTAAGAAGGAGGAAAGAAATTTGCAAGCCTCTGTGAAGTTTTTCTGGGACCAATGAAAACCTTGCCTTCACAGAAATTAACTTGTGAGCCAAAAAGAAGGAAAGAAAGTAGCAAGCATATGCAAAATTCTTTTTGATATAAAATAAGGAGAGAAATTAAATTAATGAAAAGAGTGTCTGAAGTCATGTGAAAGGTTTTGTTTCAGTTCCTCATGACCAGTGTTGAAGTACTTGCCAGTGTAAAATTACTTGCCAATTATATTATTGGCCTCTAACCAGCATGCAGCACTTCAAAGAATTTTCTCATTCTTTATGTCAATACATTAAAACTACAGACTTTAAAAATTCTGATTTATTTTCCTGAAATGATTAACTGACCTTACTTCAAGTGTGTAAATTCATGAATAAATTCCTTATCTTGTTTTGTTAAAATTACCTGTGTGTTTTCTTGCCATTATCATCCTTCATTAATCTTCTTGATGTCAGTAAATTAACTGTTCATTTTAACCCCTAAGACCCAAGCCATTACAAATTTACAATTCCCAATATAAATAGTTTTTAAATCTGTTGAAAAACTGCTTTTTTTATCATATCACCCCATGCAAGGCAGTAAAGCCACTAAGATACAAGGGGTTACTGGATGTAGAAGAATGAGAAAACAAACATTACTAAGGAGTGAGAACAATAGAAGAGTTATCAGGAAGACACTAGATAATGATTGACATTGTATTTATATTTTTGAGGATTAAAATTGACTGGAAAGCATAGAGCAGGAAAAGAGTTCCACGAGCAGGAAGTGCAAGAAACTATTAGCATAGAACTTATGGCTACATTTTAGCCAACTCAACTGTAAATTGATGAGATCTTTAGTACTGTGCTTAAATTCATAAAGTCTAGGTACCATAGTGAAGAGATCATCTGAACAGTTACCATGAAAATATTTATAGAAAAGGTACAGGGATGCAAATTTACAGTAAAGGGAAAGTGACTGAAGCTGAGATGCCAGGTTAGGACCAATAATATTGTTGATTCTTCTTTAGATTTTATCAAGAATCTCTAAATATATATCAGGAGGACCAGACTATATGTGGCAGCAATATTCTAAATATTGGCAAATAGTAGACTTAAATTCTGAAGAGAAAAATTGTCTAGCACTGACCTAGCAATGGGTTCAATATAGCCTTTCCACTTCATGTCAGCTGAGAATGTTAGCCTGAGAAGGTACTCTCCTGGGGGTTAGTATCAGACATGTTGATGGAAAGCAGAAAAGCTCGGTTATGACTTAAGCTGCCAAGATTCTATAAAATATGTGATTTTTCCATATTTGTGTTCCTAATGTTAAAAAATTACTGTGTTTAAAAAAAAGAAGACTTTTTGAAATATGACAGTAAAAAAAAAAAAATAAGTACTCATTTTTAATCTTTATTTAATAAAGCATAGGTAAATGGTTTGTTGAATTATATTCCGAAATTAAATAATTAAAATGTCAGATTTAGAAGTAGGATGATAGTCATCTTGGATGACAAGACAGAGTTGGAATATGCAACAACTTAAAACTCAATACTCATTATCTCCAAAATAATGACAGAATTTTGCGAAAAAGTGCATAGTGGTCACAAGATGCAAATTTTATTTACAACAATAATATAAAAAAGATAAACAGGTGAGGTGAAGAGACATACCCCATAAAAATCGATCACATTTTTTAAAATAAAGCAGAGTTAAATAAATTTTAACGACCTTAAGCAGTCGATGTTAAAAACTAATAATAACAAAGGGGTCCTATTTTTTGATCAATTAAAAATTTAAAACAGGGTCACTAGAAGTAAAAACGAAATCTCTCTTATTTTTGTAGAGTAAGAAATGAACATAAAAATACTAACAGCGAAACCTGCACGTCCAAATCTGAAAATTCCCAGAGTTGATACTTCCCAAACATTTTGCTGGAGAAAATACGCTGAGCCTGCTACAGCCCCAAAGAAACCAGAGATCTTCAGTCCACGTTTAAGCAAAACAAAGGTCATCAGGAATGACTAGAAGTAAAATAAAGATAACATAAGCGTGTAGTTGGGATATTAAATTCACTTAGGTTGTAAAATAATTAATTAGTAACGATAAAGAAGGTTATATAACTTAACTCAATTATTGCCATTCAATTACTTTGAAAAAATTCATTTCAATTAATAATGTAAGGTAAGGAAAAAACAGTTCAAATTACTTCTTTAAACATTACTATTTTTACATGTATGTTGTTCGCGTTTTTATAGATATTTTAGCAAATGTTTTACCTTTTATTGCTTGTAAAATTGTAGTTTGCATCCGTATCCGAATAATGCGATCGGCACTTTCAATGTTCCAAAACATGAAGATAACATTCAAGGGGGATAACTCAAATCATGTAAACCATGAAAAAATCTATGAAAACAATTTTTAATTCATAAATTTATAAAAAAAATCATCTGAGAACATGCAAGAAAAATTAAATAAACATATGATTCTCCGAACATTAAACATTTTCTTCTCAGATTATTTTAGAATACTTCTTGTTTTTTAATTTTCCATTTTTTTTATCTAAAGAATGACTACCCCCCTTCCAACACTTTTTTGAAAAAAGTAATTTTGATTTTCTTTTTGAAATCGCTGCTAATTTTTCTAAAGATTCGCGTGAAGCATGCCTAGAAAATCTGCAGATATTGTTAGCCAAATGATGACTAATGAAGAATCATCTTGGTCAAAGCAATCAGCGAAGCGTGTGAATTGTGTACTTTGGAATGGTTGGCAAAGCATCGACTATTTATTTGTCAATCAATCCAAATATTTACAATTTTTATAATCTTGTAAATAAAAAAAAAAAGAATCTTGTAAATAAACAATCTAACAACTAAATATTGTATATTTTTGTTGTTATCAAAATTCTAATTTTTTTTTTACTAATTATCTGGTGAATTCAAATTTCAAAAAAGTTTTGCTGTATCACATCTAGATTTTTTTTATTTTCACATATTCCATTTTTATTGCATAACACAATGTGTTTAAAAAGGTATATTACAGAAAAAAATGTAACATAGATACAAACACTGACAGAAATAAATACTACTATTAATGCAATATATACACATCATCAGACAGCAGACAGAAGTGAGTTTTTAGCATTCTGCTTCCATTTGATTGTATTATATTATTATTATTATTATTGATTCAGTGAATACTATTGGTCGAAAAAGATTTCGATGCATTTTGTAGTGGATCTAAGAAGGATGCATGAATATTTAAGATTGTGCTGCAAATAAAATATGCAATATCCACAAACATAAGAAATGGTCAAATGGTAACGATATTCAATCACGACAAAAAATACATGTTTGAAACAACAGATTAAATTTTATACACACAATTTACAATTTCTTTGTAATGATGTGTGCAAAGCTATAGAAAAAAAGTTCTTTGCTGTTTCGGAATGTTCAATGTCTAAAAAGTTGTCTGCCCTTGATTGAAAGGTTGAATTTAACTTAGACAAAAGATTTTTCCATGAAAGATATTAAGTGAAAAAGTTTGTTGTATGAATTTTTCTAATCTCTCATAAAGAAAGTTTGTTTCTTTGGCGGCAATTTTGACTCATAATTCCCATGTGTATCTTTGCATGTGTGAGTCTCAAAATGCGACGAAAATTCGTTTGCTGTTTCTATTTATAGTTTTTTTAACAACAAAATCGGCTCCAGCGGCTTAGTAGCTTGTTGCGAATTTTTCTGAGAAATGCGTGGGCGAATGTTGTACTTTTATTTTTTAGCCAATAGGATTTTTTGAAACATTTAAATTATGGATGAATTTGAGAAAGATTTTTTTATGTCAGTTGAGCCTATTTTTGCACAAATTTTTGACTGTTTTGTTATGGAAATTTCTCAAAGCTTATTTTTATTTAACAACCAATGAAATTCAAGAAAATGTTTGCAAATTGAAATGAGGGTTACTAAAATTTTCTATGTAATAGTTTCTTTGTGCAAAAAGTGGATCACAGAAACTTCTATTTAAGTCTGAGTGCTGATTGGTTGTTAAATGTAAAAATGTATACAATGCTTACGCAATCTCGTTTGCTGCCATCATTTTTTGAACAAGTTTTGGAGCCGGCCACGTGAAATACTACTAAATAAATACTTAGCAACATCTTCAACACTTTCTCTTTTCTCTTCGTTGTCTTCTCAGACTCACAGCAATGTAGCTTTGTGGAGAGATTGCGACGAAATGTCATGACACACACACACACACGTACATACAAACATTGCCCATCTATGCACATCTACGAACATTTATTCACTCCTTCAACCACAAGGACACAGAAACTTATCAACTTCTAACAGTGAGATTTTCATCAGCAAACAGCATGCTGCCAGAGCACGTATAATTTTCAGCACACTCGCTCAATTCATCTCAACTGATTTCAATCCTCTATGGTGAATGAATTTGAGCGGCAAGATACTTCAATATATTTATGCTGATTTTCAACTCAGAAGTATTAAACTAAAAAACTACATTTTTAGTACCAAATACTACTTCTTGATTTTCAAGCGAAGACTACAATTTTCTCTCACTCATCAAGTTTCTTTGAACTCAGCTTACCCCAAATTTCTCAATCTATAATATCTTCTTATTGAAGAACATTTTTGGAAATTTTTGTTGACCGAGATTTAACATAAGGGTGAGAGGTCACCTTTCAGTGACTTCGGTGGTGAGATTCTTGTTTTGAGTGTTTTTTTGGAAATCTTTGTTGAGAGATTTAACATGAGGTGAGAAGAGGGCTTGCAACGACTTCGGTATTAGAGATGATATGTTGTTTTAATGTCTGGGGTCGGTGGCCTGTGGACGGGGCGGGCGGAAAATTTATGGCCCCATTGTCATGGAATTTGGCAGCTGAAAGCGAGTCCGTTGTATCAGAAGATTTTGTCTTCAGTCAGAACTTTGTCGTCGGACGATACGGACGTCCTTATTCTGGCTCCGTGGTGAACTACTATAGTTGGCCACGTAAATTAATGTTACCTTAAATAGTTCGAATTACAGTATCGAATTATTTGCCTTTAAATATTATAGAATTAATTTATTTAGCTTTTAATAGCTATATTACTGATTAGTTTATGGTTGGGAGCAGGGGAGAGTGAGTTTACGCATCGAAGGGCTTTGTTGGAAGATTTAATTGGCTTCGGTAGAATTCCGTAGCTGATATTCGTTTGTATTTGAAAAGCTTTGAAGAGAAGAATTTAAATGGCTTCGGTAGAATTCCGTAGCTAATATTCGTTTATGTTTGAAAATCTTTAAAGAGAAGATTTGATCGGCTTCGGTGGAGTTCCGTAGCTGCAGTTTGTTTGTTTGTGAGATTTGGAAGAGGAGATTTGGTTGGCTTCGGTGGAGTTCCGAGGCTAAAAGAAGTAATTTTATTCCCTAGAAGGGGAATGGTTTCATTTGATTTGTTTGTTGATTCGGAGAATCAACGTTTTTATTTGTTTTACGGAGTCAATCGATGCCAGGAATTCCGCCCCTGTTCACGTTCTTTATATTAAAATAAGATTTAAAAGAATAAGATTTAAATGAATTCCAAAGCTAAAGTTTTAACATATTTTGAAAGATATGCTTCATGGAATAAGTTTTCAAGATCCTAGACTAGGTTAGGATTTGTGTTTTTTCAATTTACCCTTTCAGCTCCAGAGGAAGTGAAAAAGAGTCTCATAGAAAGAAAAGAAAATATTTGAAGAAAGAAGACACAAACAGAAGAAATTGAATTGATTGTAAAAAAAAGAAAATGCTTTAACAATATTGTTTGTTGTAAAGAAAAAGTTGAATGATGTTTGCGTTGTCTACTTGCTGACAACATTGTTTTGTAAGTAAAAATCCTTTTGTTCATTTTTGTTTGTTACCCACGTAGCATATGGACCAATATGCATGTAATTATGATTTGTTGAAATAAATGTTTGGTTTGTGAACACTAACGGTATAGTTGTTTATGATATCGTCTGCTTCATTGAGTGGGTATGTTGCTGATTTCCTTTGAAGAGGCCGAGAGAGAAATCGGGAGTTTAGTCCTGTGTGTTATTTAGTAGTGTATTAAATTGTAATTTAAATATATTGATTTAAGATCGTATGCGGGTAAAGTTTAAGTTTGATTGACGGTTTAATTTTTCATTTAAATTTGGGTTTTTGACATCAACCTTCACACTGACGCACAGGAGACACGATCTCTCTCTGGAGAGAGTTTTATATTTTCTCCATTCTATTTCTTCTTCAATTTCAATTTTTATTTTTATTTTTATTTTATTTATTTTTTTTTTTTTCACACATTCCTTTCATTGAGATTGTGTGAAAAAAATAAATAAAAATAAAAATTGAATTGAAGAAGAAATAAAGTGGAGAAAAAATAATAAAGTTTTTCTCGAGATATCGTGTCTTCAAAGTTTTTCAAATATAAACGAATATTAGCTACGGAATTCTACCGAAGCCAATTAAATCTTCCAACAAAGCCCTTCGATGCGAAAACTCACACTCCCCTGCTCCCATCCATAAACTAATCAGTAATATAGCTATTAAAAGCTAAATAAAAATTAATCTTTAAAGGCAAATAATTCGATACTGTAATTGTAATTCGAATTATTTAAGGTAACATTATACGTGGCCAACTATAGTAGTTCACCACGGAGCCAGAATAAAGACGTCCGTATCGTACGAGGATAAAGTTCTGACTGAAGACAAAATCTTCTGATACAAAGGACTTGCTTTCAGCTGCCAAATTCCATGACAAAGGGGCCATAAATTTTCCGCCCGCCCCGTCCACAGGCCACCGACCCCAGACATTAAAACAACATATCATATCTAATACCGAAGTCGTTGCAAGATCTCCTCTCACCCCATAAATCTGTCAACAAAGATTTCCAAAAAACACTCATAACAAGAATCTCACCACCGAAGTCACTGAAAGGTGACCTCTCACACTTATGTTAAATCTCGGTCAACAAAAATGTCCAAAATTGACTATTATTTCATGAACTGAAATCTTTTCCTTGAGATCAGTTAAAAACACTTTTCCATGCAAACCTTGACTAATTCAAACTTACAGTTAAAGGTAAATAACTCCTGCTATATTTAAACATTGAACTTTCAACTATAGAAGATGTTACAAATTATTTAATTAATTTAAACAGATTTATTAATTACAGATTCTATATCACTTTCACACAATTTGAACATTCTTCACAGGAACATATTTCACCTGTAAAAAGAACATTTCCAAGTAACAAATACATACTTCAACTAAATCTCTAACTTCACTGAATTACTCTCTGTACAATTGTCGTTATGCATATATAAATTCCATTTACTTATGCAACTTCTCTTATTGAATGTTTCTTCTTATTGTTTCACATTTTGTGGTATTTTGCATAAATATAAATCCATTAGGCCTTACAAACTCTACAAGTTTATTTTTGGTTTCATCATATGTACTTTGTTTCTGGGATGTTGCGCAGGAGAATCCTGCAGAAACTCGCCATTATTGGAGTTGTTCTCCATCTTCATAACATCTTGGTAGAAACTTTCTTCATGCTCATTACTTACTGTGCCAAGGTTTGGAGGAAAGTAGTTGAGGTGGAAGTGGAGAAAGTGAATCTTGAGTAACATTTGGCACCCCATATCTTCATAAGTCTGTAACAACTTCTCGACACACTCTTGTTAATCTAGTGCCTATATGTTACCAAGGAACTTAAATGTATTGGATTAAAATCCTATATCATTCATAAAAACCCCAAATCACAGACTCCAAATTTAATAATACAACAATGCATTCTGATTGGCTGAAAAATATCAGTTATGTGTCATCAACTATGTCTGAATGTACTGACCCTATTTTTGACCTGAACAAAAATACATCTGCAGCAAAAATTCTGGAGCCTACCATGTGATGCATATTGTGTATATTAATAACACAAAATTTAGAAATGGACAGTAAGGTGGGAAAATCCAATCCAGAGCATATGTCATTATTCTTCATTGCAGACCATACATTAAAATTCTTTCAACACTAAAACAGTCTGCATTGCTCTTTCAATACAAGCTAATTAAAAGTCAACAAATATCAAAGAAAGACAACCCAATTAAAACACGAAGTAAGTCCACTTCATTCACACACAATTTTCGTAAACCTCAAACTGTTTAATTTCAGCATAGATCAAATTATTATACTATCTCATGTTAACACACGTTATTCCACAACTCAAGGTATATCTAATCAGAACATTACTAAAACTCAAATCCAAACATACTAAGACATTTGAATGTTTTAAACAACTTTTTCAACAAATGTTTGTACCTTTTGTTATATAAAAATTTCTATTTATTGTTATGTAAACATTCTTGTCTTGAATATTATTGTCCTCTTGTTGTTCATTATTTTGTTACATTTGCGATATTATAAATACATAGGGGATTACTGATGTCTACGGATAAGTATGCAAGATCTTCCCCCTATAAATGCTTCTCATGCTCTCAGTTCTTTGAGGATAAGAATCTTCTCAAATTCCTTATTCTTCAGCACCTCTTGAATCTGAGGTCTGATGTAGTTGCTCTCCTTGAGCTTATCAGAACCAAGAGCTAGGAACAGAGTGCACAGGTGTTGGAAGGTTGCACCATTCTTGTTCATAGGTTTCACAAAAGTCTTCATTAGACTAAGCTTGATATGAAGTGGAGGGAGAAGCATCTTGTTCATGTCCACCAAAGGATTTTCTTGGACACTGTATTCTCCAGGTATAAAAGTGTTCCTAGACCTCCAGTCCTTCTGCTTGTAGTGCTTGGACACAACCCAACTGTCCCAGAAATAGAGAAGGCAACAGTACATTGTGAAGCCTACTCAAATACCCATAGTGAGCTCAATAACCTTGAGATTGCCACAGACTCCATTGGCACAGATTGTACTTGACAGCTTCCAAAAGGAGTTCTATATTGTCATACAACTCTGTTATAATAACATCAATGATGATGATGATGATGATAATTGTAAGAACTTCTGGTCCCACTAGGGAATGCTGGGATCAAGATGGATCTAGCGGACAGTTTTAAATAAATAAGTTAAGTTTACAATGTGTCATATCATCCTTGTGTTGCTTCAACTTTTCAGCAGTCAGTTTCATATATCTTTCCACTCTAAGCCCAGTGGAACATAGAGTCAGAGAGGAAAATTATTTTCTAGAAGAACAGGACCCAATTCAAAAAGAAATATGTTTTTATTCCAAAAAAAAAGAAAAGAAAAGAAAAAAAATGCTTGTTTTGTAACATACATCATCCAACAAATAAAAAGGAAAAATTAAAAGTAACAACACTTCCGTTAGGTCCATAGCAAAGAATTGGTACAGACATTGTTACTCATCAAGTACACCAATATATTGCCATAACAGATTATTTCTCAAGATATATAGAAATAACACAGCTTAATTCAGTGACAAGTGAATGTATCATAGGGAAGTTGAAAAATTTCTTCTCACCTTGGGTAATTCCTATAGAACTTGTCAGTGATAATGGGAAACAATTCTCAAGTTACGCTTTCAAAGATTTTGCAGACAGTTATGGATTTAAACACATAACATCAAGTCTACATTATCCTCAAGCAAATGGAGAAGTGGAAAGCACTGTTAAAATAGCTAAGAGAATTTTGGAACAATCAGACACATTTCAAGCATTACTAGAGTATGTCAATTCAAGCCACAGGTGTCAGTCCCACAGAATTAGTTATGGAAAGGAAAATAAGAACCATGTTACCTTTACATCCAAGTTATTACCAAAATGGCCTGATTTTGCACGAATTAGGGAAAGAGACAAACTAGCAAAAACCAAAATGTAAAAGAATTTTAATAGATTCCATTGTGACAGAACCAACTCTAAAAAGAGGTGATACCGTTGAGGACATCTCTGTATGAATTTCTGGGACTTATAAACCTAATGTCTCAGTAATCATTTTTACCAGTGCTCATATTGCAATTTTTTTTTGTTATTATTATTGACGGATCTAATGGTCAGTTTTAAATAAATGAGTTGTTAAGTTTACCATGTGTTGTGCTGTTTTTGTATTGTTTCAACTTTTCAATGGCCAGTCTCATATATCTTTCCACCCTGAGCCCAGTGGAATAGACTCCTGAACAAGAATTGAGTGGGAAAGGGGAATGCTGGAGTATTTATCCCCATTGTGCAGAGTTCATAGAGACAGGAACTACAAAAGAGGATTTCCAATAAGCTGGAAAGCAAGACATTTGTTGCAGAGTTTGGGGAGAACAGGAACCAATTCAAGAGCACATTTCCTTATGACAATTGCAGGGATACTGTCCTGAGGTGATCTTTGTGGGGATGATAACAGAAACGATGGATGGAGTTAGTATATCACTCAGTAGAGATTTCATTCTAGGGGAAAATAGGCAAAGATATTCCTGAATAGAGAGGTATTGAAAGAGAATTTATGAGCAAAGCATTCTGTTTTATCAGTAGTAGATGACAATACTTCAAACTGATTGAAGAGAGGAAAGATTGAGGTCTTGTTCAACATACTCTTACATACCCGCAAGTAATCTTGAGAACCAAACTTGTGAGAGGCTATACGGTATCTAATTCTATCAGTGAATGCCGACTTAGCTTCATTAAGGACTTCCATACACTCATTAGGAGCAGGTACAAAGAGGTATCTGTTATGATCCAAACATTCATATTGGTATAGCCAGAAGTGATTTCTGTGGTCTATTGTGGCTGAACAGGCAGAAGTGAACTAATGAGAAGATTGTGGTTTCGTTTGGTATTGCTGGGCTAGTATGAGAGTTTTGATACTGGCTTTTGTTATGAAATAAAATAAGACATATCTTGGCTGATTAGCAGGCAAATAAACTAACATGCTCAAGAGCGAGAGTCGGATGTGAACGGGACAAGGCCCTGTCACAAAATGACCATTATCGTCGTGTACGCATAGGCCTGACGCACGAGTTCCGGTCGAAAAATAAAATAATATTTCAAAGTGCTTCTATTTTTCGACCAATAAAAATGCTTCCCTCCTAATTATACTCGCGTCGTTTTTCGAACCCGTTAAGCCATAATAAATGCCATAAAAAGGGTCACACGGGGAAGTACAAAGCGGTCAACGGGAGGCCAGGGAAGAGATCTGTCAGTCTGGGCAGTCAGCAGCAGTCAGCAACAATCAGCAGCAGTCAGCAGGAGGAACACCACGCCAACCAGTGGGAACTACTATGAGAGATCAACCCGGATCGGCAGCCGGCTTATGAACTATACCACAAGGTAGCTGTCCCAAAACCACACGTTCCTATTGAAATAAATCACGTAAATCTATTTCTGCTGTTGTCGTATTTCTGTCTTGCAACTATACGCTTGTCTATAACACTTTCACCCAGGAAGAAACCTTGGTGGCACAATGTTCAACAGGAAGATTAAAAATTTCATGGCAAAGGGTGTAGTAAAGAAAATCACAAAAGGAAGCCCAATCAGTGTGTTGGTAATAAAAAGTTGTCCCATAAATAGCGCTTCTTGCCTAATAAACAAGTAGAAAGAACTTTTTACAGATACTACTGTGTGGTCAAAGTTTCCAATAGGACAGAGTTGCAAAGCACAACATAAGTCCAGAGAGAGGAAGTAAGGATGAAATAAAGAAGTGTGCCCATCAGAATTATTAGGGAAACAACTAGGGAAATCTACTATTTCGGTGAGAGGTTGAGTAACTGAGAAATTCAAAGTCTGGATGCTTTCAGTGGCATTAAAGTGATGAATCCATTTGACATGATGAACATTGAAATTGTCAAACACAAAGATATTTGCAGATGAATGGAGAGAGAGAGAGAGAGAGAGAGAGAGAGAGAGAGAGATATCTATACTCTCAGATGTTCTATTTAACAAGCAACAGTCCTGAGAAAAAGGGGAATGATAAAGGAAGAAGATATAACTAACCGAGTTTGATAGCGAAAGTCAGAAGCATGTATAAGAACAATCTGGAGACTCAAGGGACAATTCCCTTGCTACTAGATTTTTACAAACATATCACCAAGGCCATGCATGTGATTCCTTTCAATACAGAGAAAGATAGCCAAGAACAAAGAATTCAGTTGAGGAGTTAGTTTCAGGGAGCTAGGATGTCTAGAGAACATCCCAAGAGAAACATTGCAGAAATTGGCATGAATGCCACAAATGATAGTGAAAGAAAGGTTGATAGCTTAGGTGGATTTTTGAAAACTGGTTTAGTTTTAGTTTTTATTAATTTTTGTAGTCATATGATAACTTTTTTTATTGATCATTTATTTAATTTACGTTTTTTATATAAATTTTTATATTATCTTCTCAAGAGAAAAAGCAATAAACAAATATAGTTTATTGTATTATTTTTTTTTTATTATTTATATCCATCTTTTAATTATTTTATATTACTTTCTTATAATTTTTTTATATTTCTCCTATTGAGAGAAAAAAAATTAGTAAATGTTATGGTCCAGGTTCCTTGTACCACAGTGATGGTCCAAGGTAGAACCAATGAAGAATAACTCGAACACAGGTATGGAATAACACAGATATATTACAAACAGAATATGTACAAAAGAAGTAGAAGTGTTAGTAATAACAATCAGGTTAGGTTAGAGAGAACTATGTTGTCTCGACCAGTATCACTATTCCAATGTCTTACAGTAATTGTCTGACGCGACTCTGACTCTGTGACTGAACTGACTGACTCACTCACGATGTTTAACAACACGCCCACGTGTGTTGAATGTGGCACAAGGCCGGTTTAATGTGGGCTTTCCGAGCCTGTAGGCTCGGGCAAAAATTGCCCGTAGAACCCGTATAAACGGGATCGGGGTGGTCAACCACCTCGAACAAGGCTCTGCCCTTCGGCGGAGCCTCGTCCGAGTTCCTCTCCGCCCAAAGGCAGAGAGTTCCCCTCTGCCTCAGAGGCAGAGAGTTCGACCGAATAGCTGAGACGTCCAAAAAGGACTGACTCACTCACTGCTGCTTCCTCTCAAGGAGCAGTATTTATGAGGTACGGAATAATCCATTACTATTATGGGTAAGTTACCATAACAGTAAATAAAATCTCAATATGTAGGCAAAGAGGTTAGAAGTTAAACTAAGAGGATGTAAATTCAAGTACATGAATTTAGTAGGTACCAGCAAAATAGATGCTTTTTTTCTGAAATGAAAGCAAAAATCATGATCATAAATCAGGGAATTAGATGACTCAAACAAACACTTCAGTACTTATTTATTAATGAATTATTTTAACTGAATAGGTCCTTTTATTAAAAAAAATCTTTGTGGAAATATAGAACTTTTTCAATATCTTGGGTATACTTTTTAATTGGCCAGCACAGGGATTCATTCAATTCTTTGTACAGTTATATAAAAAAAAAACCCCGAAGATATAAATTCAGTAAAAAATTCATGCAATATCAAGTTTGAGAATACTGAAAATTCAGCTTGCATCTTGCCAAAAATAATTCAATAAAATAATTGCTGTTTGCATATTAATTATCAATGTGTATTTATTTAAATATATCCTGTATATCTATTTATATATTTCCTGTCCCAATAGGAAGGGAGGTAAATCAACTTAAGTTAGTAAATTCATGAGTGATTACTACTTTTACTTAGTTATTTTAATAATTTATACAAATAAAATATTTATCTGCATTCAGACAAAATTACTTCCCAAACAAAATGAACTGTTTAATTAATCAGTTCCTTTGCTACTATGTTTCTTAGATTGAAGTTTTATTTGTTTAAGACTTTCATGTGAATCACTCAAATACCTTTGTTGATTAAGTGGTCATCTTACTTTGTCTTGAAATAGGCTTTGTCATTCTGTTGCCAAACTTTTTCTTCCAAGAGATATTTCCATTTCACTGTCATATTAAACACATCAAATTTTTAACACAAAATGATACTGAGCAAAAAGTGATTTATATAATACCAGGACTAATTAATGAATCATAGATACCATTGAACCTTTAAAAAATATAAAGGGAATAGATTAATTAAACATTTCATTGGCCTCTATTTCAGTTGTGAATTCTTTATCTACACTTTATTGAATTTCAATACATTATTTCAAACTTTTTTTTCATTGACGCTCATTATTAAAACTTTCTAATAATTGCTATCATTTTTTATGGTATAGGTACTCTAAAAAAAAGGGTAACAGGGCTGAAAAAAACCCAACTTTTTCAGTGTGATTTTGAAATTTATCCCATTGCTGTTTGTCACAAGCTTCTTTTATTAAATAAAATCATGTTTAAAGATTCAAAAGTTTAATGCCAATTTCAAGTGTGAATCTTTTTTAAAATAATTTTATTTTTTCCTTTTAGTCATCTCGTAACATCTTTATTCTGGCACATGCCTCAAAGCATTTTATCTAAATCTTTATGTTTTCAGGTTCATCTGTGTTCAACAGAGCTCTGTCAGGCAATGCCATTTTGTTATGATGATCAAACTTAGGAGCCGTAAATATTCTACGTATAGTACACTGACTCATTTGCCCATGAGCTATAGTTATAGCTCTCTTTATGCTAATTACCTATCATCTAAACTAATCCCATTACATTCTGTTTTAAGGATAAGGTAAGCATTACTTTTAGAAAATTCAGTATTAATCCTTAAATTTAATAAAAGACTCTGGGACAAATAATGGTTTTTTAAAAATTTGTTTACATTTTTCTTATACAATGAGTGACGAAAAACAAATGTTTTAAAAATGCCTAAAAAAAGTTTATTTATATATTAATTTTTCTTTTCGAGTTAGCTCTAGTTTAGCCTTAAGTGATTATCTTTCAAATAGAACCGAAATTTATGTTCAAAGAATGCATTTAAGATTTAATCAAATGAGTTTTTCGTGTGAATTCTAGTCGGGTTTGTTACATTCACTTACGCGCAAATACCCTATGAATCCATCTCTTCTCCCTCCAACTACGAGTTGAATAGCAGGACAGACTTTCCTATAGCCTTGGTTGGCAACCAGTCTACCGCAAAAAGAAACTGCAGGAAAATCTTCAGCCTAGTCAATCATGAATCGAAAGCGGCGTGATCACCCAATCGTGTATATCACATATGGCACTTAATTAATCCGCTGTTCCCCAGTTATAAATTTAACTTAAAAACTTAAGCTGTATTGTCTCATGGAAAAATAAATAAAAAAAAAAAAAACGAAAAAAGAAAACTACCCTTATCCTTGATGAACTGTTGGTTTTCAATTTATAAAAAAAACGAAGAAACAGTAATTCTTTTTTTTTTAACTTTTTCTGCAGTCTACGAATTAATTTTACAATTATACATGGTACTCACGACAGACAGTCACCAGTTTCTTTTGCTTTCTTTACAGTACACAATCAATTTCTGTTTTTGTTCTTTTTTCTGTAAAAAAATTATCCGGCAAATTAAAAAATATTTTAAAACCAAAACGGCATTAATCTGCTGATATAACCTTAAAAATTAAAGAAAGGCAAAGAAAGATAGTATGCACAGAAAAAATATTGGTAAATTTTTGTTTTATTTCCCGAGCGCTAAAAATTTTTTTTTAAATTTTCAAAAATTGTTATAATTCCGTGTAAAGAAATGTAATTTTTTTTTTTTGCTAATAATGTAGTTTTAATTTTTATTTATAACAAAAACAAAAATAATACAACAGAACCTTTTTTCCGTTTCGAATAGCAATGACAAATTAAAAGAACAAATTAAATAATAAAAATAAAGCATTTTTATTTTTTTATATTTTAAAATTGAAAATAAAACAAAAATTAATTTACCAAATTTGGTAAATTATTTAATGTTTTTTATTTTTAATTTGTCCCCTTCTTCTACACAGAAAGAAAACCCATCCCTAACCTTAACACCTAACCCTAAAGAACTTTAGGGTTAGGTGTTTAAGGTTAAGGGTGGGGTTTTCTGTGTAGAAGAAGGGGACAAATTAAAAAATAAAAAATATTAAATAATTTACCAAGTTTGTGCATTAACTTTTTTTATTTTCAATTTTAAAATATAAAAAATGCTTTATTTTTTATTATTTAATTTGCTCTTTTAATTTGTCATTGCTATTCGAAACGGAAAAAAGGTTCTATTGTATTAATTTGTTTTTATAAATAAAACTACACTTACCAAAAAAAAAGAAAATTACATTTCTTTACGGTAGTGCGTAGTGATTTTCTGCAAGGAAAGTCTGTAAAAGAAGTAAATGGACCCAAATTTATGATTACACCAATGAGTGAACCTTATGGCAGTAATGGGGGACGAATGACCAACAAGAAGTCCGATTTTTAATTGTCGATAACTCCAAAACGGTAGGTTTCTTCATAAATATAATTGTTAATTCGAGTTCAGCAAGTAAATTTGCACGGAAATATGACAATTTTGGAAAAATTTAAGGGATTTTTAGCGCTCGGGAAATAAAACAAAAATTTACCAAAATATTTGCTCCTTTTAATTTGCTTATGCTTTGAAGAGATTTTTAGCTGTAATAAATTTGCATCAAGAAGTAGCTTGCTTTGAGCAATTTAAAAAAAAAATTGAAGCTGTTTTTTTCAACTATAGCCTTGCCCTTCATGTTTTTGTTTGTTTGTTTGTGCTTTTTATTCACAGTAACCAATGTTGAAAGGAAATAATTTTTTCTTTGGATCCGAGAGTAGTTAATAGAAATTATATTTTTCAGTTTTATAACAAAGGCTGTACCTGCTGCTACGCATTATACATTATTTGCAAAAGAATTCAATCAAAACACGAACAAATCCGACTTGGACTACATTACAATCGGGACATTTAAAGACAGCCGGTGAATACAGAAAAAAGAGTTCCCTACAAAAAAAAAACAAAACATGTAACTACCTCAGTCTATGATGACGAAAATCTTTTCAAAATATTTATATTTTCGAATTTTGTAAATATATTCTTTTTTGTTCTTTTTTTTAGCTTTATTTGAATGTGGACTTCATAGTTGCATAAAAGAGACAATTATCTACTATTTAATGTTAGTAGCGGATATATGTTTAAAAAGTAGAGAGGAATAGTAGTTAAAAATAAAAAAATAAAAACGTTTTTCTTAGCCAATGAGAGACAGACGTTTAAACACGTGATAACTGATCTGCTCAGACAATAAACTACTTGCTTTTTTTCTCTCTTGCCTGTCTGAACGTATGACACGTTCATAGAATTAAAGCTAATCGGGTGATCAACTTCATTTCAGACTTTGAGATCGGCAGGAGGAGGAGGAGCAGCAAAACTGAAGCTTTGGACTTTAAAGTGGAAATATTGTCATTATTAACCGTGCTTAAAAAAAAAAAGAAAAGGCAGACTTACGGTTCTGCTTAGCTTATCGTTACTTTTTCTCGCAATCCTTCCCTCCCAGTTGTATGAATTCCACGTGATGCTGTTATTATTACTTCCATTATCTGATCTTTGTCCATGAAGGGAGCAACTTTACAGTTCGCGACGCTGGAAGCACCTTTTGATGATACAGTGCCACTTGACGACATGTCGGCGTCAAGTCCAGATTCTCCTTTGGCACCATCGACTGCGGTTATCGTTGCTCCTCCACCTAGGTCATCGTCATCTTCCTCGTTGCCTCAACAACCGCAGTCCGATCTTGTTGAGGGCCAAATCATGCCAATACCTGAACACATCAACAACGCTTATGACACGGCCCCTATAGTCGATTCTGATGAAGGACGGAGTTACGAGAGCGAAGGGACTACTGTACAGACGGTCTTGCCGGCCCCTGTTAGTCGAGCCGCCGCCTTTTCTTCCGTCCTTGTACTTTTTCTCATTAATTTACTTAATTACATGGATAGATATACAATAGCCGGTAAGTTATCCAATTATCTTTTAGTCTTTTGGTATTTCTTTCTGAAACCATATATTTTGTTTACCTTTCTTTTTCTATGCTTTCGTTTCGTTACTTTATCGTCCGAATACAACTTTTCTTAAAGCTTCGTCGTCATCATCATGCGATGATAAATATAAATAAAATTTAAAAAATCTTAAACGTGTCAAACGACTTGAGAAGCAGAAAAAGTTAGTACAACTTCACGGCAAAGTGTTCTTCAGTAGATTCGTTAAGGTTTTAGTGATAAATCAAATGTTTTACATTGTTTTAAAGTCCTTAAAAGGGGTATGTTTTAGCTAGTTATGAAATAAATGACCTTAATTTTTTTATTTCTGTAATTGCTCATAAGTTTATTTCCCCTCCAATCTTATGCCTAAAAAATGCGACGTTTCTTTGTTAGTGAAAAAAAAAAAACAACTGAAAAAAAAAATGAACAAAAAACGGTCGTTTCTTGTTGAAATTATCTTTGTTTTTTCCTTTTTAAAAAATTATTTTTTTAACTTAATAGGATACACTGTTGTAGTGTATAGTTTCTATATTTTCGTTCTCTTTTGAGTTTTGAAGTTTTAATGACAAATGTTACTAGTTAAAAACAATCGCTCATGGAGTTCGTATTTAAAATTAAAACAAAAACAAAAAAACATTGCGAAATCAATCTTGGATTCTAACGAAAATACAAAAAAAATTTTTGGTGAAGAAAAAAAGTAATGAACTTTGGAGTGATGTTCATTTTTTTTTATTTTTTTTTTTAAAGAGATTGAGAAATTGAGACGAATGAAAAGGTAACAAATGTATCGGTTAAAAGTTCTATTAAGTAAATTAATTACTAAAAATAAAATTACTATGTACAAATAAATTGTACTATTCTTAAGTTAAAAACATACAATGTTTTCCTTTTTATTATTAATTTTTTTGTAATCCATGACTTATGGCATTTTCGTTCCATTTCTAAAAGACCTGGAATAAATAAGGCTTCTTTCAATTTTTGCATATTGAAAAAAATCGGTGGATAATAAAACCTCTTGTGCACTCATAATTTGAAAAGTATACAAATTACAAACTTACTCATGCATTTTGATTTGCATCCAGTGAAGATTTGACACAAAAATGTCAAGTATAAAAAAAAAAATAAAAAATAACTTCTTAGCCATTACTTAAAAAAAAATTTAATTCTATATTTTGATAGAAATAGTTTTACCTTCATGAAGAAGAAATTTTAATCAACTTAAGGAAAAAAACATTGAATAAGTGTATTATTCTTTTATTCAGAAATAAATTATCTGTAGATTTTTTTTCCTTCGGTGACTTCATTCAAATTCATTCAGTTTTGCAAATGTATTGACGTCTACACATTGATGCCTGAAGAAGAGGGATAGGCTTCGTCAGGTTATATTTAAACACGCCACTCCTGCTATGGCTACAGTACATATGGTGCCCCTACGACCTTAATGGGATATGGGACTCATGACGTGACTACATGTTGCACTCTGACATTGTGTGTTTTTATGAAATGCTTTCTTCTTTTTAAAAAATATACTGGACATTTTAATTGTCTATCTGTAACCATCATTTCTAGTTTTCTTTTCTTTAGTTTTTTTGTTTGATTAGCTCACGTCATAGACAAACATGATTATTATTATTATTGTTTTTGTTTGAATGATTATCTTCGATTACATGTGTGACTCATTGCAGACTGCATTTATGGTCAGCATTTTTAGTAGTATGCATCCCAATGCAACAATGCATACTAAAAGAAATGCAGGTACTCTGTGAGTGTGTGTATCCGGAGAGTCGTACACACTCAGTACGTGCAAAAAAAATAATTTTTATTTTTAAAGGAATTTTTCCGCTTGATGAAGGAATTTTTACAGTTGCTTTTAGTTTTCACTTTTCAGTTACATTGTGTGTTGTGTCTGTTATGCTTCAGTTTTTGTTGACATTATTTTTAAAAAAAAGTGAATATTATTGTTATGTTACTTTTTAAAGAATCTAGTCACCTATTGTTGTCACTGTGTGTTTGTGAAAGAGAAAGATGACATTTAGCTTGATTGCAATTAAATTATGCTTTACCAGACGAGGATTATTGTTCATTTTTTTTTTGTCAATCAATTCAACACATAACATTGCAATTTGAATTATTTCTAAATCGATAATATGAGTGACGATCGTACACAGAACTGAAATGACGATAATACTAAATTTAAATTAACTAATGAAAAAGTAAAAACTGAAATGAAAAGTAACGAAAGTCGAAATAAAAACAAATGTACTTTGTTTTTAAATTTATTGTAGCTTCACATTTTTTTTTTTTTAGTTATGTATCAGTTTTTTGGCTTTTAGCTGGTTAATAAAAATTCTTTTCAAGTGTGCTTCACGTGGCTGAGATGGCATCATATTCTTTCTTGATAATTAAAAAAAATCATTGCCTTTGTAAATATGTCGGGTGAGGGATAGTTCTTAAAAATTAAAAGAATAATAATCAAATTCCCAATTTGCAACTAAAAAAATATTTTGAATAGTAGTATTCATTCAACAAAGTAAAAATTAGATGGGTGTACTGTAGCTATGGTCCCAAGAGACTTCTCATTCTCTACCAAATTTTAAGTCGGGGTGTAGTGTATGTGTATATTGTGTTAAAAAAAATCTTACATTGTTTGTCTTAAGATTTTTGTAACATTTTGATGCTTAGTATTTATAAAAAATTTTAGTCCCCTCCAAACCTAAATTCTTGTGTCAAACACAAAAACACTACTTAGTAAGAACAGAAAAGGAAAGAGAAATCGTATTTCTTCTTGAGGTCAAAATTGGTGCAAATGACAAAATAAGAATCAACCACTGCGTAAAATTTCAAGGAAAAACATACACAAGTAAAGGCAAAAAAGGTACAAATACAAAATTTGCATCTTAAGGTAGGATAACAAATTTCAGATATTTCAAAAAAAAAGGAAAAAAAGGGTTACAATTTTTTAGGGAGAGACAAGGAAAAACTCTGAAGAAGTAAAAAAAAAAAAAAATTACACAAAGCAGAAAATACAAAAGTGCACCCACCTAATTTCATTGACTGGTCAGTCATTTTATTCAACAAAGAGGATCACACTGGTTCCATCCAGGTTTTCATAAGGGCTTGAGAGTATGTCTCTCATTGGCCAGTATATATGAAAATTTATTTCTCCATAATGCAACAATTCACAAAGAAATAAAATCTGATGGTTCTTTAACTGCTAATTCTAAAATAGATTTTCATACAACTGTAACAGTTTCCTTTTACAACCTGTCTGGCACAAAACACGCCTTTCTCAAAGGTTCATGTAAAAACAAACAAACAACCTAGACAATTAAATATTTATTTATTACACTAAAGACTAAATAATAAAAAATAAAATTTCTATATATTCTCTCACAAATGCTACATGCCTCCAAGATGTCAATGTTTACTTTTCTTTGATATCAGCGTAAAAAGAGCATGGTTGCTGTTGGGAAAGATGATGAAATGATTTGCTGTTTCTTTCTCAGTTTTGAATTCAAAGTTATAGTTTTAGGATTAGTCTGCTCAGCTATTTAACCTGTAAAGAGAAGAGCTGTTTTGGGAAATCCAAGAGAATTAGCATGAATTGAACATAAATTATCTTGGCTGAAATTTAAATTCAGCTCACTGACTTCATTTTTTTTTTTTTTTCGATGTTAATCATTAGTTCACCATAAAAAAAATGAGTTGATATTTAATATTTATTTAATCTCTTTATACACCAACAAGTTAGATTCAAAGTAGAGGTTTATCCCTTGTTTCCTGTTTAGGATTGGGTTTCTGGTTCCTTCTAAATTCTACTTCAACTCTATACTTCTAATGTCTTCACCTAAATTCTGAAATTTATACTATTATTGTGCTTCTGGTTCCTAAAGTCTTTTCTTTCTCTTTCACTTCCAGTAGCTATTTGTGTCTTAGTGACATTATTGCCTTGCTTGGTGTGAATTGATTAAAAATAAACAAACTTGAACAGTGAATCTTGGTACACTATTGCTCTGTTCAGAGTTGGACAAAAACATATATTCAAACCAATCAGTTTTTACTTTGGACTTGCTTTATGTGTGCAATCATGACTCTCCAGAATTTCTTGTTCTTTGTAGCTTAAACTTTAGTCTATGGTATTCCCAGAATCCTTTTGTATAATCACATTTCTGTTGCTTCAAGTTGCTTTATCTGTGATAAGATTGTCTAGCATTCACTTCCATATAGGAGGACTGATATTACATAACAGTTCAATACTCTTTTTTTTTTGTTTCTAATGTAATTTTCCTGTTCCTTAATACTTTGCTTAGCTTTTGGAAAACTTTTTTCACTATCCCAATGCACCTTCAGATTTTGGTGTCACATTTTCTGTCCTCTGTTAAAACACTTCCTAGATATTTAAAGTTTTGTACTTGATTGAATTCAGTGTTTCTAATTTGCACATTACTTTTTGTTTCTTTTGCTGACAACCATACATTCTATCTTCTTACAATTGATGTTTAGTTCTTTCTTCTCACTTTCATTTACTGCTTTCTGTAAGAATTCCTGTAGTTTCCTTTTTATGTCTGCATATCTAATGTTGTAAAGATTGTGGCCACCAGTAATGAATCCTGGTAGGACTTCTAATTATCTTAGGATTGCTTCCCTAAAATGGTTGAATAATTCTTGTGAGGGCACATCCTTGTTTTATGCCCTTTTCTGTCTTTGTATATTTACTGAATTCATTTTGCATCACTATGCTGATAGTTTGCTCCCAGTATAAGTTCTGGATTATTTTAGTATCCTTCCCAAATAAATCAAGTTTACCTATCTGTTCAAACAATTCATTGTGACATACTTTATCAAACACTTTTAAATAACCTATAAAATATAGGTAGATATATATTTGTATTGGTCTTTCTGGTATCATTCTGAGCATTAAATATTGCATTCCTTCTTCAAGTGTCTTTAATGAAATCATACTGTTTATGTGCCATTTTGGATCTAATTTTGCTGTGTGCTCTAATTGTCAGAATTTGGATAAGAATTTGTTATGTGGCTCATTAGGCTGATTGCCTGATGGAGTTTACATTGGTTTGCACCTGGCTTTTTAGGCAGTGCTATGAAAATGGATCTAAGGTCTTCTGGTATATCACCACTGCCATATATTACATTTATTTCTGTCTGAATTTCTGGGATGAGGAGTTATTATTATTTGCACTATTTACATTCAGACTATAGTCAACATAATAATAGTACAAGATTTATTATGTTTATAATTTTGTCAATGCTAAAATTATCTAAAGCTAAATATCTATTGCAATTCTATCTGGTCATGCTACTTTGTTCTTCAGTTTTTCCAGTGCTCATTTCTCTTCAGATTTCAATATTTCTGTATATTGTGGATTGTTCTCTTTTGTCATAGAAGAGTTCTCTGAAGTATTTTTTCTTTCTCTATTATCAGTGTTCCATCCATGGATTGTATGTACCCTGTTTATGAGACTGTCTTGTTCTTTTAGGTCTCTTATTCTTTTATGCATATCTGCTTTTTCTATAGTATTCTTTTTATTTCTGCACACTTTTTTTGCCTACCTGCATTTGTTTCTAATTCCTTTGTGCAGTGTCCTTTATTCTGTTCCATACCTTGGTGGTGTTTGTTGTCACCTGTTTATCATGTCAAGAATTTACTGCAGTGGCTTTGGATTTTACCAAGTTGAGTTACCTTTGTAATCATCCACTGTATGTGTTATACTTTGTACTGAAACTTCTGAAAAATTTTGAGGTGCCATTCTACAATGAATGTGAATTCTTTTTTTCAAAGCTTAGCTTCTTTCAACACAAGAACACTACAATAAATCTTTTTTGTGTATTTAGCCTTTAAGCATTTCTAACATTTATAAGAAAGCAGAGACTCTACTATTGTGTTCAACCATTAATTGTTGACATTCATTTTCCAAACCAAAATGGACAATATTCTTCACCTGGACTGTATTTCTTTGTTTGAAGGTAATATTTACCATATTATAAGGAACACCATTAATATTGTCATGCATACTTTATCCTGCATGTCTGAGTGCAGTCCAAGTATATCACTTTCTGGACTGTGAGTACATTGGACAAGAACAGATATTTTTCACTAAAACATTATTCAGAAATGCCAATTCCATTTAGTGCTGATACTAATTGATGTAACAAACCTACAGCATATCTACATTTATATACCCTACCTAAAATTCATAAATTACTTTTACATTTTTTTTATTCTTGCACATTCTGTCATATATATTACACTCAAATCTATTGCTTACAGATTTGTATAACTTTCTATGAACAAGAATGTATGATTGAACCCCAAAATATATTTTCTGTCAGCATAGAAAAGCATGCAAACATCAACTGTAGTGTATTTTCAAGATCAGATACAAGTTCATTCCACATTCAGTTTTGCATTGGTCTCTCACCAGTTGAAATCTATATAATCCAACTTTTCAGACCGGTTTCCATTCAGTTCCACTACTGCAATTTAGCAAAAGGGGTTAATATAGATACCTCCACAGATTTGTGATACCTATGGTTTAAAATTAATTTTTTAAAAAATGAAAAATCTTTCTTGAAGCTTTAATTTTAGTTTTAATTTCAAATAAATTAATATTTCCAATAAGCAAAATACTTTGCTCTATTTCAAAATTAATTTAAATTGACTGAAAGAAGGGTTTTTTTTCTAAAAAAAAAAACTTGATTTTAGCATCATTTTTTAGCACATATTTATTGCAATGTAATTCTTTTTATTAAAAAATCTTCCACAAATAAAATATACTTTTTTAAATCTTTATTTGAGAAATATTAACTGATTTAAAGTATAATTAATTTGATTTGAAACAAATATTATTTACTTAAGTTTAATAGTTTTTACTTAATATTATCTAAAAGGGTGAAATTAATAGAGAATTTTAAGATTTAAAATTTAAATTATTAACTTATTGTATTAGGTTGGTGCAAAAATAATGTCGTTATTTACATAAGTAACATATGTGAGAAAATGACATTATTTTTGCACCAACCTAATAATTAAAAAATAAATGAAAACAATTCTTCTAAAATTTCATTATTCATCATTAAAATTTTTCTTAAGACAAGTGTCCTTAATATATCTTATTTATAAAAGCTTTTTTAATTAGATGATGTCTTAGTTTTATTGCATGTTTTATTTTATGATTCAGAGCAGATTTTCAGTAAATGGTGTTTTCTCTTTGACAAAAACAAATTGATTTAAATTCTCTAATTCTTTTAACTAATATAAATATGAAGGATGTGAAATTTAATTTCTCAAAATTTCATAAAATTGTGTGTGCATGTGGTGGTGGTGGTGGGGTAACAGATGTAAAAAAAAAAAAAAAAATTCTATAAAAAACAGTTTTTAAATAACTTCATTCATTCATGAATAAGTCCTGAAAATTTAATTAAAATCTTACAATTATCTGATTTTTGCAAGAATTTCCAAATCAGTGTCTTTTTTTTTTTTTTTTTTTTTACTGCAAAAAGACACTAAAATTTCCTATACTAATTTTTGCAACTGATGCCAGATTTTTACCCAAAATTTTGAATGTGCTACAAAGGATTAAAAATTTTAATAAAATAAAAAAAAAAATACTTTGGACTTTCCTCTTAACAAGATTTTGCCGATAAAACTTTGTTTTTTTTATCAAGTTTAGGGCCTTTTTTCATCATGCTATGCTCTTTTATCAGTGAATTAATGAAGGTACTTAGGTTAATGTCTGAAAAGTTTGTTTGTTTTATTACATTTTACACTCTGTGTTTTGTTTTTCATTTTACACTATTGGTCCATTTTTTTGTACACACACACACACACACACACACACACACACACATAAATAAACACACGTAAAAATTTTGGTTTGACTGTTTATATTGCATCACCTTGAATGACTTGAAATTGGTTCCATCAAACTTGAGAACCCCAGAATTAAAAATCAGTTGTGTAACTACACATAGAACAATCCTCGTAAACTGGGCTAAAAGCGTTGATTGAAGTAATCCAAAAAGTGACTTGACCCAAAGAGTTCTGAGTTCAATACCTGGCCACAACGGAGAGACAAAAACTTGAAACGTTAAGTTACTAAAGGGAATTAACTGAAACTGAGATAGCAACAAAAAAAAGAAGAAAAAAAGACATGATACATGAAATTAGACCAATCTACCCACCATGGACTAAATAAAGGGTTTGGCTCACAATCCCAATGTATATCAGCTGAAGAAGGCCCAAACTTTGTGAATGTGGCAATAAAAATGAGGATAACAGTCAAAATTATGTAAATAGTGTAAATATAAAACAACTTATTTGGAAATTTGAAAGATTTAATTAAAATATTGATAGAGCTTATCCACATTATTTAACAAAACATATTTGAGAGAATTCTTGCTGCCGAAATAAACCTTTTTATATATATATATATATATATATATATATATATATATATATATAAAAAAGTTTTCTTGTGATGTGTTTTGTTCTTTAGGACTTCATTGGGCTAAATTTTTTATGTTGGTGCGACTACACTAAAATTCCCAGCATCCCTTGTTCATGGGCATGTGTAGTCAGACCAACATAACAAATTTAGTTCAATAAACTACTAAAGGATGAATTGCATCACAAAACTTTTTCTACTATGTCATACATTTTTCCTAATATTTTTCTTGATATATAAATATACATCATTATCTCATATATACATATAATATATAAACAACTATAGACTGGTTCCACAACCTAAACAAACAACATAATTGCAAATTTATACAACTATATATAAAAGAAAAAAAAACCCTACTATGACAGAACCCATGCTGGACAAGGCCATCTCCTTAGCTCAAGAATAAATAAAAAATAAACACAAATAAACAAAATAAAAATCATTAAACACTCTCAAAAATCACTACTATTCAACATCAAAGACATCATCAAAGTGATGGCCTCTTTGATGATGCACAGACCTGGGACCTCATAGGTATATATTTGCAACACAAGCTAAATAAGGGTTAGAAATAGATATGATACAGGACTCTAAAGGGACAATGATCTAATAATCTTAAGAAGCTGCAACAAACAAAACTAGAAAAACAATCCTGAAAATTTTAAAAAATATGGGATTTGACAAAGACATAAAAACTAACCTAAACAAAATAGATTTTCTAGATGGCACCTTCAACCTAAAAAAAAAAAAAGGTACATATAAACTATACAGAAAACCCAATGATAAACCACTGTGTGTATATATATTTATATACATATATACACACATACACACATCTTCCAACCACCTGCCATCAATAATCAATTAATCACAGGCTTTCAGACAATTCTTCAAGTGAAACCATCTATGAAGCCCTAAAAATGGTGGCAATACTCGGATACACACCACACAGCACAAAAAAAAAGCCAACAGGAAGAGAAATATCATATGGTTCAACCCACTGTACAACAAAAAACCTAAAAACAAATGTAGGAAAAATATTCATTAAGCTCATACTCAAACACTTCCCCACATCAAGCACTCTCCATAAGATATTCAACAAAAGCACAGTAAAAATCAGCTACAGTTACACCAAGAACATGACCCAAATAATAAAAAAGTACAACAGGAAAACAACCAACAAACCACCTGAACAAATTAAACCCACCTTTTAACTGCAGAACAAAGAACAAACATCCCTTAAACGGCAATTGCTTGCAGAACAATGTGATATACCAAGCCACTGTAAAATCAGCAGATAACAAAGAAAAAATGTACATAGGAGTAACTGAAGGATCCTGGAAACAAAAAAACTGCACACAAAACATCCTTTACAAATAGTAAATATGCAAACAGCATAATGCTTTCTAAACATACCTGGGAGATTAAAAACAAATCACACCAAAAATATCATGGAAAATAAGGAAAACATCAGCCTACAATGGTCAACAAAATTAAAAAACCATGTATGCATAGATAAACTCAAAAAACATAGTAATAACAGCCAACAATAAAATAATCAATAATAAATAAATAAAAAAATTAGCTAACAACATTATAGATAGCCAAAAAACTGCATTCTGACCCACAATTATTCCCACTCAATAGCTCCCAGAATAATTTGAAACCGTTAACGCTCACCAAAATAACTGTTAGAATAATACAATTGACTACCCACAATACATCACTGACCTGTATATATAAATAGTTAAGCAAAAATACAATGTATATGGTCTGGCAATTGCATTTAGAATGAAACATTGTTGCCTCTGGGTGTTGACTTCAATGTCCACTCTTATATTTACATACACTATATCCCTGATATTGAGCACTTTAAGCTATAAATATAGCATACCCTAAAACTATATTTTATCATATATATGTATGTACAGTGTGTGTGTGTCCAAGCAACTCCTCTGGTCTCACTGGTCCGATTTCAATGATTCATAGCTCATTTAAAAGCCCTAGAAAAGTTAAGCACAGGGAACGATCTTCATTGAGCTCAGAGTTGCCAGATTATGCAAGGTTAAAAATATATATTAATATATTATACTAGCCATTATTGTTGCTTTCATGGTTCAAGAGGAGTAACTCTCATTTTCCTTTTGTATCTAAAATTGCAGCTAGCTTAAAAGATGCCCTATCAGGCAGCATTTAAGCTAGCTCCTGTGGAGGACTTTTGGTTTGCCCATCATCACAATAGCTAGGGAGGAGTATATGTAGTAGGCATCAATAAACTACAGAACTTAAAATTGATTGCTGCATTTAAGTACTGAATTAATGTTTAAACTTACCTTTTAAAAGTTCAATGATAATTCTTCTGCTGCCACTTAATTTAAAGACGATTTGATGTATGTATATCCTTATTTTGCATACAAACAATTATTTTTATTTCATGGAACAGAAGAGGGGACAATTTATGAGGTAAAATTAATATAGTGTAAAGACAGTAAAATACAAATTAGAATTAGTTATAAATTCAACATTTGAAGAGTTAAAGAAACATAATAGCTAATTAAGTAAAACCTATATTATGGAATCTATATGAATAAATGCGATATTGAAGTTCAATTCTCCCACGAATTCTGAGATTAAAAAGCTCCCCCTCTACATTATAGTAATTTGGTATTTACTCGACCTCCCAAAAAGACATGTTGTGACACAAGGTCGGTTTAATGTGGGGAACCTGAGCACGTACACCCAGGCTAGGAACAAAAATTTCCCAAGCCCCTGCGACTGTTGGTTGCGGTTGCCTCAGTGCAAGCACCAATCCCTCTCTCTAGTGCAATGAGAGGGTGCAGCCTCAGGCTGGGCACCTCTCAGTATAATTTTCCTCAGTTGCAACTCTGTCCTTTGATGGAGCTGCCTCTGAGTGCACTCTGTCCAAAGACAGACACGCAACTGAGAGATGATAAATAAACATGTTACAAACTACTTTATAGTAATTCGGTATTTATTTCTGATTATACAGAAAGGCCAAAGTGACGGAAGAGAGAGACTGGTCTTCATTAGCTGTCCTAGTCCTAGTTAATCTAACTCATGACCTATTCATTCATTACAATTAACTCATTCACCACAAGAACTCATTCATCACCTCTCAATCCTGCATATACCACAATACCACATATTCACCGGGAACCTACAAAACACCTCATGACATAAAAATTTCAAAGTTCATAATGTCAAAAAATATATAAAAATTTCATGATTCATGAAATGATGGGGGAGGGGAGATAAACCCCCAAAATAAACTAAAAAGCAACACAAAGATAAAAACAAACAATGTTAGTAGGACTCTTTCACCCCTCAAAAATAATAACAGTAGCCAGTATATTCTGCCAATAGACAGAATCAAGACACACACTCACTAAAGAAATGGGAAGGATAAAAATAAATTATGGAATGGGGAAAATCAAAGGCTGACCCAGTCAAGATGTAAAATGGAGGACGAAACAAACTGAGGAGGTTGAAAATCTCAACTTGGGCCATAACGAAAGAGAATGCCTGAAACAGGCCAGGAACAACACTTATTCACATTAACTAGGAAAACATGATATTGTCTGACTTAACCAGGGGAGGGTTCACAGGAAACTGCCCAGTTGCATCAAGGGGCCTTAAAAGAGAAAATCAAAGCTAGCCCCATCCGCATGAACTAGGCATGCGTCAGTCACCCACCTTTCGCTGAAATCTGTCAAAATCAGACACTTTCTATCAGATCTGATTTTTACCCCAAGCTGATGTTTAAAGAAAACAACCAGATCCTGATGCAAATAATGTTTGTCTCACCAGATTCCCTCATTTTGTGACGTCCACACCAACATTCTTGCCAAAGATAGCAATGTAAAAAACATCTGTTTTACCCTGGAGAATGGGGGTGACACATTGTCACACATATGTGAGATTGATGGAGCTGATCAGGAGCAATACGAGCCATCACCTCGCTAACATAATCCCTGAAGGGTCGCTCCTGATGACAATGGTAGAAGGCATGTGAAGCAGTTTTCTCTAAGTCAAGGTCACACTGATGACAGTCTGGCAAATCTGCCTCGCCCTGTCTGAAGAGTATGGCATTGAGAGGTAGCACATTCCAAATTAATCGCCAACTAAGCGAAAACTCAGAGTTGTTGAGATAATCCGCCACTGGCACCCAAGATCACAAAGAACGCAACCCTGATGCTGACAAGCTGAGCTGGTCACGCAGAGGATTCTTCGCGACCCTCTCCACTAATTCACGGTACAATAGTCTCGAAGGCCGAGCAAGGTCAGTGGACCGAGGAATGACCTTCAAGGTCGACTGACACTCACTGAGGAAACTCTACAACCTTCCACGACTGTGATGGTGCTTACCCCAAGAAATGATAGTGGTGAGGGGGTGATGGTAAAGCTAGGGAAAGTGTAACTAACACGCCGCACCAAAATTGAACTCACTGTCAAAATGCGGCTTAAGAAAGTCAACCTTGAGGTGTGGTGATGACTCGCCAGGTGTGACAATTCCAACCCCCATGACGTGGACGCTGCTAACAGACTTCTTTACAGACACAATGTTTGTGACCACCCCACAAGAGGTTGATCAACAAATGCTTGATCATCTCCATACAGGTCCTGCAATGAGGAAGTACAGCCAAGACATAAGTGGTACACACCTCAGCTCTATCCTTTAAGGACAGCCTACTTCGGAGCCAAGCCCGGGCTGATGCTCCAATCTTTGCTTCTACTTCTTACCAATACTTCTTCAGCTGGAGTCTGGGCCCAAACCACACTCCAAGAATGCGGACAGGTCCAACAAAAGGGCCCCGGGAATGCAACCCCTTTCCAGGCACCGAGCCGCAAACTGGAAAACTTGTTGTGGTTAATCTTGGCCTTTGTCACCTTCTCATACCATTCCAGCACCTTTTGCGCCATCTCAATGTGGTGACAACACAACACAAAAATGGATACGTCATCAGTGTATGCAGAAACCCTGATTCAAGCTCTACCATGGAAAATGGCGATTCTACGTAAGGTCGAACTGCATGTCCTGTGACAAAGTGTAAAGTAATGTGACAGCAGACAACCCAAGTCTGCGCAAAATCTCATTCACCTGTACCACAGCACTGGGGTCAAGATACAGGTGGCTGATCCACCTGCAGAAGTCGGGTTTGAATCCAGCAGCCTGGTATTGATGGTCAACCATGTCAAATGGCTTGGACTGATCCAAATTGATGAGTGCGGCTTGTTTGTCATCTTTTACACCCTCTAGACTGTGCAGATCAGATGCAGGGTGCTTTGAAGTGTTCATCCCCTCACAGCACAAGTCTACTCAGATCCCAACAAGCTCACGACAGGGTAATGATCTTGTGAATATATCGATTGGAACCTCAGCAGATGTCTTTATGGCACAATTCTGCACCTATCTTCATGGCTTTGTGAGACATCTTGTTGAACCTATGTCTAACTACCTGACCCTAGTAGTGCTTGCTAACCACATGCTGCAGTGCCTGCCTAGCTACAGCTGTCTCTATGGAATCCCCCCTCCCAGCCACCGTCCAGGACAGACTATCTTCTAGAGTCTTCACCTTTTTAGCCTCATCTAGATAGTTGTTGGGCTTGTTCAGATTGTTGATCACGCTATATAATACACTTCTCTGCCAGAAACTAATGCATAAACCATAGATGGGCTCTGTGGGTGTTGAACAAACACAAAAATATGTCTGAGCAGGTGGCTGCAATAGGGATTAGCTAGGCATGCTAGTTGACAGGTACTCTCGAATACAAGTGGCCAGTCATTATATATATATATATATATATATATATATATATATATATATATATATATATATATTTATATTTGTTTATTTAAAAATTATAACAGAAATATGTTATAAAATCACTACAAAAATAGCCATTAACGGAGGTGTTGAAACAAAATGGCTATTTTTGTAGTGATTTTATAACATATTTTTGTTATAATTTTTAAATAAACAATTATATCTGCTCTACTCTGTATTGAGCACTCTTTTAAGAATAGTAATTGTTGGTTATTGGAATTTATTCCATATACACCAATCTTAGACTTGTATGTATGTATGTATGTATGTATGTGTGTGTGTATATATATATATATATATATATATATATATATATATATATATATATATATATAAATTTATTTAAAATATTCACTTATCCCAACTCAGTTTCATGAAAATTATATTCACTTGTTAATGATCTTGATTGTAAAATTGAATTTATTTTCAGACATAAGTGAACATTTAATTTTCTTTAACTACTATTAGCACTCTTTCTTGACATTGAGCACTCCAATTATAAAGACTACTTACTTTAAAAACATTATCTTTGAAATAAATACCTGGTTAACTTTTTTCTTTTAATTTTTTTTTTTTTTTTTCTGAAGCCGTCTATTTTTTTTCCAAGTGTAGCTTAGATGTGACACAAGACTGAAAGTATGGGGTACCCAGTGAGGATTAAACTCACTACTCTGTCATAATTGTTCTTGTGAGACCAGCTTGCTAACCATTACACTGCCTCAAGGTGCCCCCATCTATTTTATATATGTTGTGTCAGCAATAGACAGATTCTGTTGATAGTTTTCTGCATTGCCTATCAGCAGCAGAATCCATTACTATTTTTTTTTTTTTAACAAAAACTGTAAACCTGCAACTGATTATTTCCAAATTGGCTTATATGACAATACTTTCATTGATACCTACAAACCTACATTGATAAAAATGCATATCCACTATCCAAATTGTTGGATAGCAAATTTGTTTTCATTATGATGCAATAAAAACAAAAGTAAAATTTGACATGATGGACCATTTCAAATTAAAATAAATAAAAATAAAAGCTTTTCATAATAAACAAATTTAATTTTAAACAGATTTTCCGACATAGGCTTCAAAAGGTATACAGTTGATGTCACTTCTCTTACATTTGTAATTTTCTTCATTTAGAGAGGAGGTTTTCTGGAAGACCTTATCTCTGTGAATAGCATCTGTTGTTCCTTGATGGTAGTTGATCCCATAAGAAGACTTGATGGTGTTCCTCTACTGGCCAGAGGCCAGATTATGAACAGTAGAGATTTCCATTTTGAACATGTGACCTACTCAGTGCACATGTGCGTTTTTGCAGTTTAGCTTCAATGCTTTATGGTTCCAATAATTTTAAGGACTTTGGTGCTTGTAATGAGATTGCTTCAGTACACATAAATATTATTGTAATTAAATAAATAAAAATTGTGTGTGTGTGTGTGTGTGTGTGTGTCTGTCTATGTGGCTGAGTGGTTAGAATGTTTGCTTTCTGACCATGAGACCTGGGTTCAGATCTCACCATGGTCGACTTCCTGATGTTTTAGGACTGGTTCGAGGTCAATCCCAGTGTGCAGCACCTTTGGAAAGTGCCTGAAAACCATACCACGGGTTGACCCAACTCTGAGTGAAATTGGGTAGATGGAAAACATTTGGGGCCATCAATAACTGTGCTAGCACGAAACCACAAGTCATTGTGACCGAGGGCTTGCCTTTTTTAAATTGTTGATCAAGCTAGATAATATGCTCTCTTCCAGAAACTGTAACTAAGGTTTGCTCAGCATAGTTGCAGTATAAACCACAGGTGGGTTCTATGGGTGTTGAGCAAACACAAATGTGCCTGAGCGAGCATCTGCAATAGGGATTGGCTAACTGCCCTAGTAGACGGGTATCCTTGAATACAAGTGGCCAGCTATTATTAAAACAAGTATACAAACAAATTATTTGAATTATACATTAAGTTTCAGACATTGTCATTTTGTTATTTTCACTGTTTATGTTTGGACTATTGTCCATATCTTTGTTGTTATCACAGCGTTTTAGCCATTGTTTCCCTCCAGTCTTTCTCAGGTGTATTTCAATTCTACAGAGAATTCTGGATCAAACCCTTCATTTAATCTATATAGGTAGACTGTTCTTATTCAACTAGGGATATTGTTTTGTTCTTATTTTATTTAGCACTGTTCAATTATTGCTCACCTGTTTCCACTGAGTGCAAGTACACACTGCATGACCCAGGGATTGAACTTACAATTACTGTCACCATATTTACAAACCAATGCTTTTATCCACTAGGCCATTGTCCTGTAGTGTTTTTATCAATGTCAGTATTTCCATGTTAAGTAACAGTTGTTGTTTTCTTATTTTCATCAATATTTATAATTTTCTATGGCAAACTGCATTTTACATTTGAAAGTAAAATACTCTAATACATCTTATACACAATATGGCAAAGTTGTTATGTGTATTATAATGGACAGCTTATTATATACTCTGATCTCGCACCTCCATTTTACAATTGTAAATGTATTACATTTTCTTTTCCATTGTTTTATTGCAGTTTTTCAAGAATATCTATTTAAATTAATCACTTAATAATTTTGATTATTGAAGCTTTCACTTGTATCAATTACCACTGTACTCGAGAAACTGCTGTACCTCTATCTATGCATTGCCTATATAAAAAGATGAGAAAATAAAATCGACGTCAGTGAGACTGAAAATTATGAACTCTTGAACCTGGGTCCAGACTCATCTATTGTCATGTACTATCAGGTCCCAGCATTGTCCTGAATTGAATAATAAATATGTTTATGCACATATCATATTTCCAGTTATTTTTCTTTCAACATTTGTTTATTTCAGTTGGATAGCAAAATAGATTATTACTTAAAAATTCAATATAAATCATTGTCATCTGATTAAAAAGAAAAAAAAAGTTTAATCTATTGAACTTTAAACATTGGCCAAAATTTAGCTTACAAATATAAAAATTGGTTTACACTCAGAAATGCTGTTTAACTTGGCACAAATTTATTTTTAGATTTTTGCCAAATAAAAAGCAAGAGAACTACCTTAAAAATCTGTTTGGATGACTAAATTTATGGATAAACCTTTTTTTTTTTTTTTTTTTTTTTTTTAACCATTAACCTTCTCCCCACCATTTATGTTATTTGAGGAAATTTTATTAAAGACTAATTTGCACTTTTTGTTTGTAAACTGATTTTTTTTAACTTCAAAATCAGTTTCAAATTCATTTTCATATATGCTTACATTTTTTAATCAATTAAAATATTTTGAATCTAATTGCACCAGCTTAGGGCTAAGTGCATTAATATATAACTGATAAGAATACAATGATCTAAGTCCCTCTCTTGATGTATCATTAATAGATATATCAACTGTTGACGGCAAGTAAGAATAAAGTCCAATGAATACTAATGTGTGCTAATGCTTTTTTTAAATAACTGAAACTACTATTTATACATAAATGAACAGTAAAATTTTATGTTAATCATTTTTAAAAAATTAATGAAACATTTCTTCAAAAGCAGGGACCAATTTCACATTGCTGTAACTGGTGTAAATATATATATATATATAATCATCTTAACAGATTGTGTAGGAAAAGAAATGACTAACTGGTTCTTTTCCATTATTTATATATATATATATATATATATATATATATATATATATATATATATATCGGCCATAATATAAGGAACAGAAACAACAAAGACATAAATATGTGTATTACTTAAAAAGTAATGCATGATTAGCAATGAAAACTTTACCGAATATTAGCTTAGCTTATTTCCTTTGTTCCATTTAATCTTTATTTTAAAAAAAAACATATGTAAATTTTTGTAACTTTGTATAATATTTATGCATTACACCCTAATCTTTATTCGGTAAAAATTTCATTGCTAATCATGCATTACTTTTTAAGTAATACACATATTTATGTCTTTGTTGTTTCCATTTCTTATATTATGGCCGCTAATGTATATATAATGTGTGTGTGTGGGTGATATTACTTTAAATTTTGGCAGTCACCACAATTTTACAGGGTATTTAAGACAAAGAAAATCAACTAAACTGACCACTGATATATATTGGTCATAAAAAATGATACTTGACACAGCAAACATTGGTGAGATGGAGTCTCTGTTTTGTTTCTTGAAAATACAAAATAAACAAATGCCTCATTTAGATCCTATTATTTTATAACGTTCTTGAATATCAGTAATTGTAAATTCCATGTTTTTATTAGTACTCTCTTTCCCTCCCCACTTCTTTCATGTATGCAACACATTTAGTCATCTTTTGGTTAGAATCAAATCTTTTCTTTGTTGTGGTAGTTATTTTATTGCTTGCTCTTGATATTACCCCATACAGTTAGAACAATTCAAATTCAATTGATAAAAATTTATCTTGCAGTCAGATTTGTGAGTTATTTAAAAAAAAAAAAAAAAAGTAAAAGTTTGAGGAAAAAACATTTTGGGAACCAGAGGATTAATTCTGTTTGAAGTGCTTTAAATTCAGTAATTAAAACAAAAATAAGGCTAATATTATTTGAAATTTTGACGTGGAACTTTTTATTGTTCAGGTTAATATTCTCATCATAAATCAATATAGATGTGAAGAAAAAGCAAAATGATTTATGGAATAAAATATTAAAATATAAGTCATTGAATAAGGATAATACTTTTATCCAAAGCAACAAAGTTGTATATTCACTCTGTAATTGTAACTTAATAGTTGTACATTTTAATATGTCCTGGATACTGAGTAGAATTTATTACCATACATTGATTAGTGTAAACAAATATTGTGGTTAAAAACAAGCGAGTGATGAATAAGATTTGTTGAGTAGCGCCTGGCTAAAGGGTTGTTAGGTGTTATTTTATGTTAGCTTTTCAAGTTTTAGGAAATGACCTTAATGGGTAAATGATGCTACTTAAATGCCAAGAAGAGACACTACTGAAAAATAATACTGAGGTACTTCATGATGAAATTAAGAACTTGGATATGACTCAGAGACGACTCTTAAACTTTACCCAATGTGCCAAAAGTGGGTCATGGTGTCAGTCTTTTTAGATTTAATAAAATATTAGTGCTAAAACATCCTACATCTTCTATATGTTTTCCACTGTTCATCCCTGTTATCTTTAATACTAATTTTCAGTTTATCTATTCTTTGGCTTTCTTTTTTTTTTTTTTTTTTTTTTTTTTTGAATTCAAGGGGAAATATAATATAAAAATATATTGCAAAGATTTTATTTTATTTTTAAAGTTTTTTTCTGATTTCAAAATAGTATTAAGAAATAATGGCAGAACATTTTCCTATACATTTTATAGTTTAAATTTTCATTTTCTCATGTTTGATTTTGGTTTTTCTTGTGACCTTTAAATGAATCTACATTTTTACAAATCTATGACATATATGTAAATGTGTCAACAAATTGCTCTAAGTAAATAAAATATTTTTTTACAAAAAGCTGTGGTGTGTAAACTGAATGATTGCAGCAGATAAATGATCAACTTCACATCTTTATCAATAAATAAAGTTAATTACACTTTCTTTTTTTTTGTTTTGTTTGTTTTTGTTTTTTTTTCTGGGTCAGCTTAAATTAATCTAAAAAGATTTTTTTTATTATCTCAACTAGATCAGGGGTGTCAAACATATGGTCCACGGGCTGCGTCACGCCCACCAAGGGCTTCAATATGGCCCTTGAAACAAATTTTGAACAAACTGAAACCTAATGATGTTTTTCTCATCTGTACTAGCTGGCATTTAAGAGATTAGCCTTGCAGTTTATTTGCATTGTATAACATGCCAGACAGGAAATATCTGGTCAGTCGGGATACATCAAAAGTTTGTATTGCCCAAGCTGACAATAGGCAACATGTCTAAAACCGCAAATGTCTATGCATCTCTCTCTCTCTCTCTCTCTAATAACGAAGATTGTCTTTAATATTATATCTTGGCATTTCGGAAAGCAGCCTAACATAATACCTGTGTCAAGTATATTGTGGCATTTCTTTTAAAATTCGGTTAAATTTTCACCATGTCGTCGTCGTCAAAAAAAAAATGAAAGGTTGATACAGAATGCAGTATTCCAAGAGAAGTGGACAGATTTATATTTTTTCACATCTGTAAATGGAAAATCTGTGTGTTTAATATGCATGCAACAAATTTCTGTTATGAAGGGATATAACATTCGCCGGCACTATGACAGTCACCATAATGATAAATTCAGAAATTTGCAAGGGAAAGCAAGGATAGCCAAAGTAAAGGAATTGTTGTCTGCAAAATACCTATAAAATTGCAATATATAAAGCATACATTTATGAAAACCGATTTCCAAAAACTACAAATCCCCCTCCAAATCCTGGTGACTGAGCGACTCCTGACCTGGTATATTTTATACCAGGTCAAGAGTCACTCGGGATAGACAGGTGGATGGAATAGCCCAATCCAATCAGCTAGTCATATAGTGGCAAGGGCTAGTTGGGACAAAAGAAAATCGCTACCACATGGCTATGAATCCTTACACCATACTATACTTGGGTATATATGGTGGGGGAATGTGAGTGCTCACAGTCACTTTGAGCACGACTATACTGTCTGTGAAGCCCTGGCAGATCAGGGCAAATGGGATTGGTCCCCCCTGATAGCATCCCTTAAGAAGAAACTTTGAGGCAGGTGGGGAGCACAGATGGTGAATACAAAAACAAATTTATATGACTCTTATAAACAATCCAAGAGATAGTTCAAAAACTCTGAAACAGAAAGCAAGAATGAAATATCAGGAAAAAAACAAATTCCAATTTTCATAGTCATAGAATCATTAGAGGGCAAAATAACAAAAGTGTCACCTTTTCTATTACAAAAGGTTATATCAGCCATAATAGAACCAAAATCAGTAGCAAAAAAAAAAAAAAAGCACTTTTAATTCAAGTAAAAACCAAAAAGATGCAGAAAACATACTAAAAATCAATCAAATAAATGACATGAAAATAAAAGCTTGTACCCACCAATTTCTTAACTCATCTGAGGAAGTAATAAAATGACCAGAACTGTCAATCTGCTCACTGGAAGAAATTAAAAATGATAACACTCTAAAAAAAACAAACATGTATAACAAATGTCAAAAGAATGCAGATAAAAAGAAATGGCACGTCAATAAACACAAAGACATACATTTTAACATTCAATGAACTTACCCTACCGAAAGAAATAAAGATAGGATACACAATATCCAAGGTAGAGCCATATATCCCTAATCATTGTAGATGTCACAAATGTCAGAAATTTTGGAACCTACATGAATGTACTCTAAACATTCACAAGTGAAAGAAAAAGTTCATAAAAGAAATAACACAATCCAGTACATCACTGAAAGACCAAGGGAAATGGACATCAATGAATAAATCTCTATCTCACCTCAAATAAGGGAACAGTTATCATCCAAACAAAGATTGGCAAAAGAACCTAATGGAAAAACAAATGAAATAAGACCAAACAGACAAGCAGAAACAAAAGACCTCTGAAGAATAAAACATGACAAGAAACAAAGCACTAACAGACCAGAGAACATAGAATTCATGGACATTTCACCTACTAAACATAAACCAGACAAGCAAAAACTCATAACATCCTAATACATAAGCATGATGCAAAAAGTTATACAGTGGACTCGTTGAGACTGAAAAAAAAATTTACCAGCAATACATTTTGGGAAAAAAATATTACCAACAATAGATTTGACTCTCAGCAAAAACCCTCTTTACAAAAATATATCAATGAAACCTGATCTACAAACTGATTTCTTACAAAGAATATATATTCTATTCATACGAACCTGTCCTAAAAATTTTGCCAGCATTAAATAACCCATTCAGATTGATATGCTGTAAAATAAAACAATCTAAACTGAATCCTCTGCACTGTCCACAGATTGACACCCAAACACTCTGAAATGTTTGTATTGGAACTTCCAGTGCAAATGCAGTACAGCATGCAGTTACCAAATTTCTGGCAGAGTGAATTGTGTCATGATGCTCTTCTTCTCACAGACGGTGCCCAACTGATCCTACTATACTGTGCAGTCAACAGAATCAAAAACAAACGTATGTGTGAAATTAAAAATATAAAATGGTGACAATGTACCCATCACTTAAATAGGGCTCTTCCTTTGTAAGAATTGATGTTCTTATATTCATAATTATTTATTTTTTTTATTTTAATGGTTGACATTTGCAATTTAACATTTTTACTACTTTAAACATGTTTTATTTTTTTTTTTAATGGATACTTATATTTGAAATAGACATCCCATTATTATTTTAAACATAATATGCCTATCAATCTGCGCACTTGAGAATTTTTAATAAAAAATGTTCTTTCAGGCAAGGGTTGAATCTGTTTCCTGACTTTGTAGGAGAAATATTAAATGCCCACCACAGTGAGTTTGGTTTATGTGTTGACAACCCAGTATTTTATATTTTGCATTTTGTCCTGGTGGGTATTTGGAGCCAGCACTACAGCAACCAAATTTGGCTGCCTGAAGATTGTGTGCTTATGCAGACATGCTACCATAAGATGTGTGTGGGGGGGATCCCTTTTTTTATACAAGTTTCATTCAAAATTATTAAATTACGTGACCCGGCAGCCAACAAGGAAAATAACACTACATCCGCAGTACCTTGTCAGTAGTTTCTAATGAAGCATATATATATATATATATATATATAACAATGCACGCAAATTAAAAAAAATGTAGTAGACTTTCTGAATTGTACCCTTACATTTTATTTCCATCGACTCCTTCGACAACATAGTACTTTGAAGAAGCCTGAAAAAAAATATTATCTGCAGTTTCCTATCCTTTGTAACTCTAAATAATATTTGTCTCTTTACTATCCTTCCCAGTTCTGTCATCCATGAAAATGTTTGCCAGTAGATATTGGTGTTTCTGAAAGTGATTTATATTTTTACCGGAAATAAAATCACGTTTCAGATTTATTGATATGTAAGCTAAGCTCACAGTCAGCTTTCTAGGGCAACAAATTTCCCGCCATTACGAAATCGTGTAATTATTAATCTTAAATTGAGTCTGGGTTTTTAATGTAATTTTCAATAATCACAAATTGTTTGAGATAGAGATATATATATATATATATATTTTTTTTTAATTCTGTCAAAACTTTATAACTGTCTCTCCAATTTTATTAAGCATTTTAATAAATATAACAATAACATAGTTATTTCCTTAATTTGATTTTACAAATATTTGTAATTTTTTTTTCATGATATAAAAAAGAGTGGTTTGTTGATTTTTATGAGGATATGCTGGCTAATCTATTTTTAAATATTTAAAAAATTTTCTAAGAAACTGCATGTAGCAAATGAGATGAAAGTCAAAAGGTCACAGCTCAGTCGTGGCCACTGAGATCCATTGCTAAAGTGGAAATGGAAGACAGACGTTAGATGCTGTCAAAATTGGAGGGGATGTGTGAGAGAGAGAGAGAGTGAGACAAAGATCAAACCAATAAGTTTAACAAATTCATTTCTTTTAAGGCCTCACACAATTTACAAGTAAAAGATTCTAAACAACTTGTTTCATGAATATGAAAGAAAAGTAAATGCTATTATGTATCTACCATACAATTTAGAAATAAAGAAAAAATTCTCCAAAAACCCCATTCTATGAAACAACTGGCTTGTCTAAGCTTACCGTCACACAGTGATTCTCACAGATTAATAATTGCATCATCTTCAGTGCTTCACTATTGTAAACAAATTGAACAAAAAAAATTCCTTTAATGATATTAACTATCAATGATTATTTTTTTCATATTTTATTTATATTTTGTAATCTAAACCAGTTGTATGAATAAGCAACAAATTGCCAAGATGACTGATTAAAGTCAATATAGTGAATCAACCTCTAAAGTTGGGTCTGCTCCTCTAAAAAAAGAAAATGACCCCAGTATCTAAAATTTGTGCTAAGGCCAGAGTAGAGCAATTTCCTGATAACTTTTATGCAAAAGAAAATATGCTATTTTGCAAATTCTGTCTCCATAGTGTTGGCATAATCAAAGATCACATTCAAATCAAAAACTCATTCGACAAAAATGTCTTTAAAAAGAATCAGCTCGACTGAAACAGAAAACCATCACAACTTTGTTGAAGGGTAAAGAGATGATTTTGTCCTTTTTTTTTTTTTTTTTTTTTTTTTGAAAATGTGCACTTTGCCTGACATCACCCTACATAAAATTGACAAAATAAGGCCATTCATATTAAAACATTATAAAAAAGGTGGTGCTATTCCAAGTATCAATTGTGTTAGGCAACTTCATCTACCAAAATTGTTTGCTTGTCACTTTGCTGTCCTGAAAGGCAAGCTTGCTAATCAATCAGTCAGCATCATAACAGATGAAACAACTGTCATGACCACAGCATTTTGAATGTAATTGCAAGCATTTGTGGGGAGTCATTTCTCATTGATGTTATAACCTTGGGAGAATGCAATCATCAAACTGTAAATCAGGTATGAATCTGAGCTGTAAGTCATGTGGATATTGTATTTCAGGATAGTATTGCCTTTGTAACAGATTTTGCAGCCTATTGCAAAAAAGCTCATAAGGAAGCATTGTCAAATGTCTTTCTTAACAGTTGCCATGTGTTGTGCTTAGCACATATGTTAAATCTTGTTGGTGAAGTATTTTCACACTGGACAGTATTTGATAATGTTACCCAGCTCACTATTTTCAAGTCAGCCTTTTTTACAAAGCCTAGTCGGAAAAAGTGATACTTAAAATGGCTTGAAGGTTCCTTGCCTAAGGAACAAGTGAAACTACCCCCTGTACCAGTGGCAACGAGATGGAATTCCTGATTTAATGCAGTCAAATATCACTCATTCTTTAAGCAAGAAAATAGCCATGGCCTTATAGTAGATAGGATTCTAGAATTAGTAGATAATGGTCAACTAAATCATGCCTCTTAACAAAATTTGTGCCTAAATTTGCATTTTATAAATGAGAATTGCACTCGTTTAATAACAGTTTTGACAAACTTAGAAGAAACTAAGTCTCCACTTGCATGTGTTGTATATAACATGGAGGATGTAAAACAGTATTTGCATACTGGTACATCAAAATCAATATTTGGCCTGGAAACTGATCATCTTCTGTCTGAACAAAACACAGATAGGTAGAAAGTTGTCTCAAATTTCCAAGATTTTTTCAGCACCTCTTTTTCGAAATTGAATAAATACCTGGATACCCACTCTGTGTATAACTTTTACAAGGCAACTTGCCTGTTTGATTCTAGACAGCTACCCTGTATAGGCCATGATTTAGACAGTTTGCAGCCATCAAAGACTTGCAATGTCCTTCTACTGATCTTCTTGAAGAATTTCAAATGTATGTGAATTACCAAGATGATTTACAAAATCCTTTTAATATCCACTTATTTTGGAATGCAAATAAGAGCAGATTTCCTCTTCTGGAACAGATTGCCAATAAGGTCATATGGATGCCTGTTACCAGCATAAATGGTGAACATTTATTTTCTCAGTATAAACATTTACTCAATAAACAACGTGAAAGTCTTACCCCTGAGAACACCAGGCAACTCACAATGTTGTATTACAATGGAGATTTAGAGAAGAGATTTGAAGATTAGATATTTCCCAAATTAAGAAATTAGCAATTTTAAATTTGTGCAGTATTTCAATTTGGGATAACTTGTTTTATTTAAATTTTGAATTAATATGTCTAATTTGTTTTTTGATATTTTGTTACAAAAATTCAGTTATTATGGTTTAATTACTGTTTTATAAAATTTTAGTCAAAATGTTTGACTTTATTTGAGATTCAAGTTATTTGGGGTTGATACTTTAAATGTAACTTTTATATTATGAATCAATAATTATAAATCAATCTAAATACTTTCACTTAACAAAAACAATTTGAATGTGTTTTGAAAGAGGGAAGCTCTGATTAAAAGTTCTACCTCAAAGATAATTATGCACTGTAACACTGTATTGTTTTATTGTTTAGTCATGTCACATTTTTTTTATTTTTACATATAATTTATTTTTGGACTTGGATTTTAACATTTAAAAAAGATTTGTAGATATTTGCTATTTTCTTATATGTAATAAAACTTTGAATTATGTTTTTATTTTCAGTTTTAATAATAATGATAGCATATTGCATTGCAATTTTCTCATAAAATACTATAAAATGGAAAAAATGAAATTTCCCAAAAGTAAAAATGGAAAAAAACGGAATTTACCAAAAGTGGAAATAGAATCAAGGAAAATTTGAAACTGAAATTTGGGGACCCTAGCTTTCTGCACTGATGAACATAATTGCTGCCTTCATATCCTTAAGAAAGTGGCTGATCGTTCTCTATACATTTTTAGGGGATACTTCAAATCTTTGTTTATTAAAATATAGAAAATGTATGTATAAGATAGAGAGAAAAAAATAATACTTAAAACTCATCTTCCATCATATAACAGCTTTAAGCTTCCTATGAGACACTTGTGTATAATACAGTAAGAATTCACAAAACATTTTGCCTTCATGAGATAGTGTTTCACATTTTCATAATGGACAATAGTTACATTGGGAATATAATGTTATAAAAGTTTTCATTATTTTAAAATCTGTGTCTATTTAACACTAACCCAAGATGAAGCCAATCTCTGAATCTTCCATATAAATTTGTTTTTTAAGATATTTCTAACGTTAAAATAATTAGTCCTAAACCTATTATATTTTTTTAACTTTAAAAATGTACAGCTCTTCACTTTCTATTCCAATGTTCATGAAAAGACTTTTTTTTTTCTTTTCCAAATGCCTCTGCTGTATATGTTACTGTTAACTACAAATCAGACAGCTTGAACAAATAAAATTTTGATAATTAAACAATTTTTTTTTTTTTTTTTTTGTCATGTCCTGTCATAGAATGTTAATAGCTATTTTCGAATATACAAATCATAAATTGTGATTATAGGTTAGCTGTCATGTCCTTGATCAGAATTTGTCAATACTCAGCCAAATAAGAAAAACAAATTTCTCTTAAATACTGATTATTACTAGGAATGAATAATCTGGGATTTATGAGAATTTTTTTTAGAAGAAAAGCATTTTAAATTAAATTTAATCTCTAGATCCTGTTAAGATTTTTTTTTATACTGGAAACAGGATGTGGGAATTTTTTTTACTCATTTTTTTTTCATTTTTTATTTATTTTATTTATTTTTTAAACTATTTTCTCAATATCTGCCTATATCCCTGAGATGAAGTAATATCATTATTTACATTATTCAGACTGTTATCCTCATCTTCATTGGCATATTCAAGGACACATGGCTCAGTGGATAGAGACGTTGGTTAGATCCAGTGACTAGACCCAAAGAGTTGTGAGTTCACTACCAGGCTACAGCACTGGTGAACCCAAAAACTTAGTGAGTTGAGTTAAAGGAAAATAACTGAGACATCCAGAAGAGGCATGTGAAACTAGAACAATCTACCCCAGTGGACAAAATAAAGGGTTTGGTTTGAAATTCCAGTTACCTGAAGAAGGCCGGAGTGTACAATGGCTGAAACGTTGGGAATATGGCAATGAAGACGAGGATAACAGTCTGAATAATGTAAACTATTTTCTCTCTCATGTTGTTATATATATATATATATATATATATATATATATATATATATATATATATATTCTGGGAAATTTATTTCTCATAATTAGTAAAAATCATTTTAATCGCCCAGTTTTTCAGTGCTACTTTGTTAGCTAGAATAAATATTTTAATTTCTGTTTATATTAATTTATGACATCAATGTGTTTTTGTTTCTTTTTTTTTCCTTGCTGAAAACAAAGTTAATTGGTTAAAGAAAACAAAAAAAAAACATGATTTTAAAATTTTTATTTTTTTGAAGCTTTTCTTTTGGTTGAAATTCTCATGTTTGAGAGCTTTGCTTTAGTTGGGTTTCTTCACAATGATTTTCTTTTATGATGTATAAACTATGGTGAGTTGTGCCAGAGAGACTTAGTATTTATTTACTGGAAACTTTGGAATTAAAACAAACTGACTCAAGGGTATAAAATAAATAATATATATTTATTTATTTATTTGATTTAGATTGGAGTGAGTCCTTTGATATTCAGTGTAGCAAAAGTTTGTTTATGAGGCAGATCTTGGTAGCAATCATGAGAAAGTTTGTTTCAGCTCAGTAGGGGGTAGTTTCAAAGTCAGAACTTTGATAGTAATAGTCATCTTAGAAATAGGTCATCATTAAAGAAGGGCAGAAAATATCAGATTAGCAGATGACCGTTTAATGACTTCACACATCACATGACTGTTTTCTCTGGTGGTTGCATCTCTTGTTCATTGTTTTCTCTAGTTCGTAGTTTTCACTTGTTCATTGTTTTCTCTTGCTGTTTTGTCTCGTCTGGCTCAGAGCTGTCAGTTTATATCCTTTTGGTCAGACTCTCAGCACAAATCTTGGTTTTGACTAACATCAAATGTCTGTGTTTTTTGTTTTTTGTTTTTTTTTTATTTATTGATTGCCCAAAATTACATTTATTTTCTGGCATTCCTTTCTTTTTCCTTTTTTTTATATAGCAAAAGTTATGTGTGGAGTCTCTGATTTTTGGTAATTTTTAGTCACAAATGCCTATACTCTGGTCCAGCAAACTTGCGCTGTTTTTCGGCAGTGTTCAATCTTATCAATTCTTTTTTTTTTTTTTTTTTTTTTTTTTTTTAGTTGCCTTCTTATTAGTTGAGAGAGAAGTATATAGAAGTTTAGAGAGAAAGAGATAAGGATTTTAAAGGAAAATAAAAATGCTTTATTTTAATTTGAATTCTTTTTTTTATTGATATATATTATTTTTATATTTTATTTTTATCAAAAACAGAACAACATCACTTAGTGGACAGTCATGTCTTTGTCATTCTTCAGCCATTAATTCTTACCTACCACCAGAAACAGTAATTTAGTTAAAGCAAAAAAAAAAATCTCTTCATGGCCTGTATACCAATTAATACATAATCTCATGACTTTAATTACATTGTACATATATTTCCACTCAAACATAACAAAGCAACCAATTAATATCTGGTATTTTTTAAAGATATTAGACAAGCTAATTATATTTAAAGAGACCAGGAAGAAAATCTGTATGTTATACTGCCAAAAAAGTAGGATTTGTGGGTTTGTATAAAGTATTTTCTATTGGTTTTCATAAACATTATTTGGAAATTGTGCATCTGTAGAGAACAGTTCTGCTTTATTTTTCTTTATTTTCTTGGTTTGCTTTTTAGAATAAATCTTTAACCTAAACTGCTCCTTTCCTCTCTTAGGTCATATATTTGCCATTGCATAATCTCTTTCCTAGTAGTTACCTGATAAGAAAATAAAATGGTGAAAATCTGCCAATCTAAAATGTATGGAAAAAAAACAAAACTATAGATTTGCATGAAGATGATTATTTGGCATTTTAACTTTTACATCTATTGTCCAACCCATCAAATTTTACTCAGAATATAATAAATAAACACGAGTGTAAAGAAATGAGTTATTGGATTCAATATTACAATTTTCCTGTTTGTTTTGTAAGAAAATGTTATTGGTGAGCACTTTTTTAAGTAGAGCCCCCCTTTTCCTTCCAAAATGGCTAAAAAATATCTTAGGAAATGGACTAAGTCTGACAATTATTTTAATATATTATTTATACATTATTTTTATAGATACAAACATTTAAGTAAATGCTCTGTTTATAATAAACAATATTAACAATATTAACAACATTTACTTGCCTGAATGACAGAAATTTCATAGAAAATATGTCCTCTGACAGGAATAGAATTTTTATCCTACACAGAACTGTCATATAGCCTGACGTGCTATACCATTTAGCTACAGAGGAAGTGTCTGGTTAGCAAAGTCGAATTACTGCTTTTAAACTTGGGTTTTATGTAAAAATTAAGATATTGAAGGAGTGCTGGGAAGTTCTCAGCTTGATTAAGAAATTGGTGGTGAAAACTACCTTATATTTTGACAGATTTTGGGAAGTGGGCTGGGCTGAGAACATTTCAGTATCCCATGAAATATGTTTACCCAGATACTGTTGACTACAACTACTTGTACCTTGCCTTACTACATAATACATTATTACTAAATATCAATAACTGAGGAGTCTTATATGCCAACTACTACAGTAGTTACTGATTGCTGCCTATTGAAAATTATTGATCATTTAAAGATCAAAATCTTAAACAATGAGTTCACACTTTAAGCAGTTGTTTTTAAACTTCCAAACTTTTTAGTTATTTCATAATGCCAGTGTTCATGATTAAATATTATTTTTGATATTGAAATCAGGTGAAAAAAATCGTCATTACAGGTAAAGCAAGATAAAAATAGAAAAATTTGAAAGTATATCTGCAATTTTTTTTTTTTTTTTTTTTGAATTATTGATTTAATATTAATTTTTATTTTTCAGAGTAATGTGTATGTAAATTTCATGCATGCCATTTAAAAATATTTCAAATTTAATTTTGTTTCTTTAAGTGAAAATTCAGAAATGTAATATTGGATATTTCAATTGATCATTTTAAAGATAAATTTGAATTTTTGATGCTCTTTTTTTTTTTTTTTTTAAGCTGTCTTGCTGTATTGTATCTGATGGTTTACTTGGCATTTTTTCTTTAAAAATAATTTAAATATTACAGTTTGTCAAATATGATGTTATGAAGAATAGGAGACCATCCAACAAGTATTTTTTTTTTTAAAGCTTTCTTTATGACCTGTGTTCTTATTGTCTGGCAAATTCAGGTTAGGTATTAAATGGTGATTTCAAAGCAATGCTTAGATGTGGCCCAAAGCTGAATGTATGAGGCAGCCAGTGAGGATTGAACTTTCTATCCACTCCTAATTGATTTAGCAAGACAAAATTGCTAACTGTTACACCATGTTGAAGTGTCCAGTATTGATTTTCTAGGCGAAGATTATATGTGTCACAAAGATGAAAGTATGGAGTACCAAGTAAGGATCGAATTCACTACTCCATAGTAATTGATGTGGCGGGACAATTTGCTAACCATTACACCACGTTGAAGTGCTCAGTGATTTTTCTAAGGGAAGCTTAGGTGTGGCACAAGACTGAAAGTGTGGAGCACCCATTGAGGATCAAACTCACTTCTCAGTTGTAATTGATCTAGCAAAGCAAGCTTGCTAATCACTTACACTACATTGAAGTGGCCAAGTTTACATATTGAATGATCAAGATTGGCATCTTGAAGAGGCAGAACATTTAAAATTAAAAGCTATACTGTTTGAAACTTGAAATGAAAAGCAAGTAGTGTATAAACTAGTATCTTCGTCTATGTTTTTGACACTGTATTAAAAAAAACGTGACTTTTCAGTATTTTCTGTCTGACAAAGCAATTGATATTGCAGCATAAACTTCAGATATTTCAATTTGTGAATTGTTCAAAAAGAGGTGATAAGTAGAAATTTCACTCCCTTCCAAAAAATAGAAAACTGAACAAGATTCAAAGATTTCTGAGTTCAACATAAGCCTGAAAAGAAAAAAAATAAGCTAGAAAACACAGGAATATTGGTTTGAATGGTTTAAATTCTCAGACTTTCAAACACTTAGATTTTATTATTAATGTTTGCTATATTTATAACCGTTATTTATTTGCAGGTATCTTAGAAGATGTGAAGATGTATTATAGTTTGAACAATAAAGAATCAGGCCTCCTCCAAACAGCCTTCATCCTCAGTTACATGGCATTCTCACCAATCTTTGGTTATCTTGGTGATAGATTTAACCGAAAATATCTGATGGCTATGGGAATCCTCTTCTGGTCCTGTGTTACATTTGCAGGTTCTTTTATTCAACAAGATGTAAGTTGAATGTATAAGTTGATGTATAAAACCAAATAAAAACCACAAATAACTTGCAACTCTCACACTGTTTAACAATTGTCAGTTAATCAAATTAAGAAGCAAGATTCATTTTTAAGAGCCCACATGCATATAACACCAATCAATTTACATGCTTACAAGAGGGAATATTTTGCATCTTTCAATCTAATAATCTGCTTTCATTGAGAAATGCACCTGTATTTAATTTCTTATCCAAGCACAAATGGCATATCTATGTACTCCTCTGTGAAAGTAAATGACTTTTTCAAACATTTTTTTTTACCTCACCTTGGGTATTTGTCCTGTTTTCATGTTTTACTGACTTTGTATTGTGCCTCCTCTTATCATTGGGAAAAACTTCTCTTGATGGTTCCAATATATACCATATCAGACCTGTCATCTACTTTCACAGTATCATCATTCTGATTTAAATAATCACCTTCCAAAGAACAGCTTTCTCTATCCCTGGAGTTACAGATGGGGCGGGGGGTAGAATTACAATTATAATTAGCATCACCACCATTCACTATCTTGTTCTTATTCTTCACCAACTGCAGTATGTTTTCTATACAACAATAAATGATGTTATGGGAGTTTCTATTAAATTTCTTATAAAATCTATAGGATTTAAGGAAGTACTTATCATTTTTTAAATTTTTTTATATTACCCCATGCAAGGCAGTAAAGCCACTAAGACACAAGATTACTAAGTGTGAAAGAATAAGAAAAAAAAAACATTAAGGTGTGATAACAATAGAGTAATCAAGAAGACATTAGATAACAATTGACATTGCATTTAAATTTTTGAAGATCAATTTTAAATGGAAAGCATAGTGCTGGAAGAGAGTTTCACAAGTGAGAAGTGTGAGAAACTGTTAGTATAGAACTTATGATTACATCTAGCCAGTTCAATCAGTACTGCACTTAAATTCAAAAAGTCTAGGTACCATAGCGAATAGTTCATCTGAACAGTTACCATGGAGGTATTTATAGAAAAGGCACAGGGAAGCTACATTACGGTGGTGGCAAAGTGACTGAAGCCAAGAAACCATGCTAGGACCAATAACATTGCTGATTCTTTGGATTTTATCAAAAATCTCTTAAATATACAGCAGGAGTATCTGACCATATTTGGCAACAATATTCAAAGCATGGATGAATGGTAGGCGTATATATATTCAGGGGAGAAAAACTGTCTAGCACAACATAGTGAATCAACTTTCTTTGCAGCAGACCTAGCAATGGATTCAATATAATCTTTCCACTTCATTTCAGCCGAGAATGTAAGCCCAAGAAGGTGCAACATTGTCCCTCTCATGGAGGTTAGTATCAGCCATGCTGATGGAAGAAAGGAAGGTGTCTTTCAGATGATTGATAGAAGTTTTGTTTTGGAGGCATTAAAATTAATGCTCATTCCTCAACCCAGTTAGCAACAGACTGTAGGTCATTTTTTAGATCAGCTGCTAATTTGACTTTAACAAACTGATCAAGTTGAGAACTGATGTCTCCTGGAGGGTCAGTGATGAAAATTAAGAACAAAGTGGGTTCAAGGATAGTCTTGGGGACACTTGCATTAGTACAAAAAGAATATAATACCTCCCCCCCACCAAATTCTTCAACTTGGTTTCTATTTGGATGTTAAAGCTCAATTCTTTCAAACGTTTTACAATCTTTCTGATACTGTCAATTGTCTACTGATATAATTAATCTATCTATAATGCTCAATATAACAATATATTTTACAATATAAACTCTACCCTCTTTATCTATAC
>OZ038478.1:95646841-95739341 GCA_964036315.1 Acanthosepion esculentum
CAAATATAACTTGTGAACTCAGTAAGACCTTCGATACAGTTCACAATGGAGAAAGAGAGTAACAACACACTCCCATTCCTGGATGTTCTAATATCTCAAACAGAGCATGGGTTCAAGACATCCGTATACCGTAAGCCAACATTCACCGGACAGTACCTCAATTTCAACTCCCACCATCCATACAGCATAAAGGGATTGTCCACTGCTTACAACACTGAGCAAAAGTTATAAGTGGCGACCCAGAGACATTAGATAAAGAATTGGTCAGTATAAGTAGTACCCTACAACCTAACAACTACCCTGGGTACATGGCAGCAGCCCCCAAAAACTGGGATAGGCGGGTACAAGAGGAGGAGGACAACAACACTCAGAAAACAGTCGGCCTGCCTTATGTGAAGGGGTTATCAGAGAAAATACAAAGGATCTGCGGTCCATATAACATCAGGACAACCTTCAAAAGCTTGACGACACTTCGCAGATATCTCTCCCGAGTAAGATCCCCCATAGAGGAGAACATGACTAAAGACTATGTGTACGCTATCCTGTGCAGCTGCAGAAAGAAATATAAAGGAGAGAGAGTCCGCCCCCTTAAGGTGAGGCTTCAAGAACACCAGAAAGGTGTAACACGAGGGGAAGTGTAAAAATCAGGTGTGGCTGACCACATATGGAGAGAGAAGGGAGATCACCACCCTCTGTGGGATCAGGTTGAGATCATAAAGGAACACCATTGTAAAATTCGTAAACTTAAGGAATCAGCACATATGTTAGGCCACAAAAATCTCCTGAGCCGACCAAGCATAGAAATGAATATATGGGAACCAGTAACAAGGAGTGCCAGAGAAAAGCAATAACAACAACAATGTTGCAATATGAGCTCTGGTAAAAATTGCAATGATAACAGAAAAATTGCAATATGAGCACTGGTAAAAATGGTTGCTGAAGACATTAGGTTTATAATACCCAGAAATTCATGCACAGTGGATAAAGGCATTGGCTAGATCCAGTGACATGACCCAAAGAGTATGAGTTCAATACTCGGTTAAGCCAGAGTTAAAAATTAACAGGACTGACATCCATTAAACATGGCACGTGGAACTAGAACAGTCTACCCCAGTGAGTGAAATAAAGGGTTCAGTTCGACATTTCAACCACAGCCGAAACGTTGTAATAAATATGGCGACAAAGATAAGGACAATAGTCCGAATAATGTACATAATACCTCATCTCAGAATTATAGACAGATATAATTGTTTTGATAAATCTTAATGAATTTATAGAAATTTTAAGAACTAAATCTGAAATAAATATGTGAAATAAACTTATAAAACAAGATTGATTCTTACCTGCAATTTAAGTAAAGTTACAGATTGTTTTGCCCAAATCAGAGGGTTTGACTGACATGAGATTAACTATTTAGTTATGGGTAACCTTTTTCAAACAGTGGGACACATGGGATACAGTACATCATAAGGCAGACCACAATACTAAAAGAAAAAAAGTAATATTTCATTAAAGATACTGCAGCCATTTTCACAACAAAAGACCATGTGCATAAGCATCTGCTTTAGAAATGAGGAAAAGTCTATTGAACTCAAAACCACTGCCATCAAATTCATGAACCAACACTTTAATCTACTAGGGGCATTATCCCATAGAACAATTTGCTGTAGTGAACTTGGAACCTTAAACCTAACCTATCTGCTGATTAATGCTGGGTCAGGCAGTGTGTACTTGTATTCTGTGGAAATTGACAAGCAATAACTAAGCAGTACTATAATTAAGAACTATATAACATCCCTTGATAAAGGCAGTGGAACAAGAACAGTTTAACTCCATAGATTAAATAAAGGGTTTGGTTTAGTATTCTCTGTAGGTTACCCAGATCAATATACACCTGAGGAAACATAGTAAAAACAACAAAGATGAGGAAAATAATCCAAATATAGTGTAAATAATGATAACTTCTCATCCCAGAAATTCAGACAGAAGTTATTTTCCTCATGAAATTAAGCATGCCATTCAGAAATCCAATCAGGCCACATATGGCCTGTGAGCCACATTTTGCTCATGACTGTTCTACAAAGTGTTATCAAAGGTCTGATAATTTGAACAGCATATATGAACCAAATGTAGTATATCAACCCAAAGGAACAACTTTAAGGGATTTGCTTTCTCTTTCCTTTTTTTTTTGTTTTTGTTTTTGTTTTTTTTTGTTTTTGTTTTTGTTTTTTTTTTGTTTTTGTTTTTGTTTTTTTTTTTGTTTTTGTTTTTTTTTTTGTTTTTGTTTTGTTTTTTGTTTTTGTTTTTTTTCTGTTTTTGTTTTTTTTTTTGTTTTTGTTTTTTTTTCCAGTTATATTTTATAGTCACTTTTCATAAACTTTTTGGTAGTACTTCTTTATATGTTGATTCTTTTTGTAGCTACTTGATATACTAGTAAATGTCAGATAAATTACATTCTATTGTTGGGTGGTATTGACATATTAAAATTAAGCTTGTTGCATTGAGCAATAAATTATTCAGTTTGTATTTCATTTTATCAGTTGTACTAAATATAGATTGCTTTTCTACTTACTGAAATGGACAGATTTGCAGTTTTGAGATATATATATATATGTGTGTGTGTCTGTCTATTTAATTAATGAGGATATAATGAAATTATCCCACTCCAATACTGAATCATTTTTATTATGCTTTATTTCTTCTAATTTAACTTGGCTATATACCAGAGTCTGCAACTGTGAAACTATTACTCATGTATATTTTACAAGCAAGTGAAATCTACAAATCTGGTTGGAATAGTTAACCGTGTAAGTTTAATGTGAAAAACTTGTTAATATGGATTTTACAAGTAGGTTAGAAATATTTTGGTGTCATCTGCTTTATACAAAATCAAATACTCCAGTTTATAGAAGAGATGAATGTTTGAAAGTAATATTTATGCTATTTACTGGTAACCAGAAAAAAAAAATCATATTCTATATGTTTTTCTCATTCAAACTCGGGAATAATTGACATTAAAACCATCACTATCCTCCCTTTTTGTTCTTTGTTTTAGTGGGTTTTTTTTCTTAAGATTCCAGACAAGCAAATATTTATTCCAACTTTTCTTATCTTCTCTATGACTGCACATACAGTATCTGTGCAAATGCCAAATGATTATTTGATTCAGCTCTTGCAGATTTTAGTACTTGCTGGCATAGCTTTGTTAATTGAATTAAGGACTGAAAGAAATTTTGTGGAAAGATTGATATAAAGATTTTTTTTTTTTTAATTGGAGTCACCTCAAGCAAGGCAGTAATGCCACTAAAACACAGGGAGCTACAGGGTGTGGAAGAATTATGATCAGAAACATTAATGATGAGCAGAAAGAGAAGAGAGTAATCAGGTGGACAGTAGATAGTGATTGATATTGCATTTAAATTTTTGTAGATTAATGTTGCCTGGAAAGCATGGAGCCGGAAGTAAGTTCCACAAGCAAGAAGTGCAAGAAAAAAATCTGTTAGCATAGAACTTACAGCTACACCTAGCCAGCTCAACTGTAAATTGATGAGATCTTGACACCAGTCTAGTACTGTGCTTAAATTCATAAAGTCTAGGTACCATAGCAAGAGCTTATCTGAACAATTACCATGAAAGTATTTATAGAAAAGACACAAAGAGACAACCCTACAGCCATGGGAAAGCAACTGAACCTGACATAGTGAACTGACTTTTTTTAGCAGCTGACCTGGCAATGGATTCAATATAGTCTTTCCACTTCATATCAGCAGAGAACATACCCAAGAAGGTACAATGGGTCACATTTTTGGAGGATAGCATCAGCCATGCTGATAGAAGGCAGCAAGGGATCTCTCAGATAATTAATAGAGAGAAGTTTAGTTTTGGAGGCATTAAAATTAACAAGCCATCTTTTGCTCCAGTTAACTACAGACTTGAGGTCTTTTTGGACATCAGCTGCCATTTTGAACATGTCAGACTGATAAGCTTTACTATTGAGGCAAGAGTAAATTGTTGTGTTGTCAGCATAGATACCAAGTTGAGAGCTGATGTCATCAAGTATGTCAGTAAGGAAAATGAAAAATAGAGTAGGACCAAGGATGGAGCCCTGGGTGACACCTGTATTAATAAAAAAGGATCTAGACAAGTGGATGTTTAGGATAACTCTCATTTCATGATTTGATAGGAAAACCTGGATCAGTTCAAAAATCTTATGTAGATGATGCTGGAAAATTATCATTTGAATCAGAGACTTTAATTGGTTGAAGGTGGATGTAATGAGTGGTCCTGTTCTGATAATGGTAGTAAGAAGGACCTGGATCAATTGCAGAGTAGTGAGGCTGTAAGTGGGCAAAGAATTGAGAAAGCCAAATTTGGAGGAGATTGGGAAGTGATTAATTGGGATTTATAGATCATTGAACAGTTATTTTAATTACTTTGGAAATGGTCATCCAGGAATAGCCAGCAAATTTCCCAGGAAATAGATAATGAATAACATTAATTGGCAAAAGGTTTCTATTTGTCAATCTGATATCTGATCCTTAGCAGCCCAGGAAAATGATTAATAGCATAAGATTTCAACATATTCACTGACCTATGCAGACTCTTCTGATAGATGTGACAGTTGAAAGTGATATATTGCATTAATCTTCAACAAACACCTCAAACCACTAGTTTTGTCTCCTATAAACAGTTTTCATTGTGAAACTACTCAATTCAAATCTCAACTCTAAAATCAAATGCCTGATTTGGCACAAAATGAATCTAATTCTAAAACAATTAATTTTTGTCTTTTTTTTTTTTTTTTTTTTTTGATTAGTTTTAACTTTTCCTTCTTGAAGTTATATTTATTCAGCCAACTACATTTTGTAATTATAGAATAAAATGCCATCAAGAATAGTATCTACTCTTTTTCCAATACTTCTCCTCTTGTTGCTAAACAAATTATTTTGTAATCACTTGTTAACTGATACTTCTAAAAATCACAGCACAACCAACAAGAAATCTTCTAAAATCTACAGCACAATCAACAAGAATGCACAATAGCCAGTACATGCCCATAACATATAAAAAGTTACACACACACACACACACACAGCTAAAGTCAGAGTTTAGAACAAAATAAATCAAGATTTTGTAAAGGTTGAATAATTCAGTTACTGGTGAAAAATGGGTTGCATTCCACTGGATTTTTAAAACTATTTGTTTATTTTTTTTTCAATTGTTTGTTTACATACACATACACCAAATATATTTTAATAAAATAAGTGGCTATCATGCCATTTTATGATATTCTAAATGAAGACTTTTTACCTCTGTTTTTTTTATTTTCAGTGGACTTGGTTATATTGTTGGGTCAAATGTTAAAAATGCTACTGGTGTCTGGCAATATGCCCTGCGGGTGAGATTCCTTCTTTTTATTTTTTTTTCTATTTATAAACTTTGTCAACATCTTCAGTGGCCTAGTCTGGTAAACAATAAAACTTTTTATACAAACTACATTCTAAAGTATGAGGGTGGTCTGAAAAGTTCAATCAAGAAACCCTTGTAAAAGAAAATTGGTCAGTGAGCAAAGCTTCTCAGCACTCACTTCATAATATACTTTAAGATATTCATTTTCAGGTGTGAACTAATATTCTGTTTTTCTCTTTCTTTATATGAACTTTTTAGTTTATTTAACCTTCTTGTCTTGACCCCTGTTTCTCTCTCTTTCTCTCTCATACACATATAGGAAATAAGATATTTTTTGATAGTTATAAAATATTAATAAAATCTGACAATTCCTCTTTTTATTTGAAGAGAATATGCCCATTGTTATTATAACTAGTGTAATATAACCTTTTCATTCAAAAACATTTTTACAGATGAAAAATAAATTTTTGTAAATTAAAGAAAAAAAAGAAAGCGTTTTCTTTATTACTTATAGAGTTTTTTTTTTAGTTTTTTAATAATAATGCCTTTAAGAGAAACTTAAGTTACGGAGGTAATATTTTTATAGATATCTCAACACAGTTGTAGCTTGACATTTGAGATGTCATTGTGAACTCCATGATCTTGTCAATAGCTGCATAATATATACTACACCAAGGTTAAATATGATTTTTGAATGCAGGGTTGTCCTTTTCCTAGACTGGTTACTATCACTGGCTAAAGTACCCAGTCTGCCCTACTATTTAACATATAGCTGGGTGAGGAGAAATTGATTCATACATTTCCCAAGGGTATTTGTGCAAAAGTGAATGCAATGAATTTGACTGGAATTCTCTCAGCTCTCTGATATCTTATTTCCAAGTCACTGTCCAGTACACCACCCACACATCCATAATAAATATATATAATGTATGTGTGTGAAAATGATCTTAATAAATCATCAATTATTTAAGAATGATATTTTTCATGTACTGAAACTTAAACTGAAGATAATTTTTAACATTTTTGTTAGTTTTAAAATTAAAAAAATTTCTGATATAAACTAACGGCTTTATAAGGCTGTTTGGAGGACTACAGCTCAAACAATATCAACAAATCTCACTAGCTGTCTATTTCAGAATTTGACATATCAAATGCAATTTGTGTTTGTTTGTTTTTTGTTTTTTTCTTCATTTTTCATATAATTTAATGTGCATGATATGCACTGATAATATTGTACTTTTTTCTTTTTTTTTCTCTGCAAGTAAACCAAAAATAATTGGTGGTATGTGTTGAAAAAGTGTAACAAGTTTTTATTAAAAAATAAATTAACTTTAATTAATAAACATAAGGGAGTCCAGTAGCACAATTTGTCAAATTGTGGGTTACATTAACAAAATATTTCTGCAATCCAATTCAGTGACTGTATTTAAGCAACTTAAGATTATATCTGGCAGATTCTCATCATTTCCTATTCTCACTTCAAATCTTACTGAATTTTATGTTAGAAAAGGTGTTCTCTTTTGGATTCAGCATTATAAGAATAAAGTGTCAAAAATTTAAGAGAAATTACATTCTTGTCACTAATAAATCCAGATGCCTAATTGCTCTGACATTTTCAATTTGTTTTGCTTTTTATTGTTTTTATTTTTTTTTAAAATAAAAAAAACTTCATAATTCTTTAAGATGTTCTTTGAAAATATCAGAATTTATTGTATTTGAAACAATTTTTAAACATTTTCTATTTCTAAGGAAGTGACAAGTCATATTCTTGTTTTAAACATTTGCCCGAGTTCCATTTCTGGAGCAAACCCAAGCTCTCTGCATATGCATATTAAATGGACATTCATCTAGAAAAAATGACATTATTGCAATCCTGAATAAGAGAATTGTTGAACCAAAGCAAATATTCTTTCTTCAATTTTATATGGATCATTCATTTCTTTGTGATTCGCAGTTAAATTTTTTTACGATCATCAAACTTTGTAATGCTTTGTTAATGATGCTGAAATGCTAAAATTTTCACAATCTTTTTATTTTGATTTAATTTTTTTTTTCAATGTCAAATGACTGTTCTTCAACTAGTGTTTTAATTGAATTCAGTAATACTCGAGTTAGTTTGATTCTTTTACTAATGTCTTTTGTAACCTTTTCTGTTTTGAAACTATCTTTACATGCCTTGATTTTCTAATTTGAGGGCTACATTTTTAATTTGACCAAATTCTTTCATTATAAGCATAATTGAACTCCTTTTGTTTTCCTAATTGTTTGCTATTTAGAAATATTAGTCTTTTCAATTGTCTTATAAATTTGTGGATGGTAAGTTGACAAAATTGTTTGGTTCCATGTAAGTATCTGTTTTATACACAACCTGATCAATATGTTTTCACACATAGCCTCTGTCTTGATTCTGACCACCTTACTAATTTCTTCACTTCTATTGACCACTGTAGCTAGTCCATGATTTTTTATATACATTTTCATAGTCAATGCCATATAGTCCTTATATATACTTAAGTCACATGATTAGATTGGTCAAGCTACACTGCTAAATATAATGCACTATTTTTATGCCTAAATACATGTTCTTTAAAGTAAGGAGGCTTAGACATAAAATACTGGGAATTTGTGCTGTTTGTTTGTTTTTTAAATCTAATAACTGTAGATAAAAAGAAAAATAACTGATTTACTCTCTATCTTTCAAGACAAAATTTTGCCATTCAAAGAAGGTAATATATCATGAAATATATTTTTGCAAATTGTTTATTTTGTTTTTCTAATCTTTTTATTTAGGTGACTCCTGCATTTGGATTATTATGCACCATCCTTATTCTAGTTGTTGTCAAAGACCCACCTCGTGGATTTTCGGAGGGTGGAACTCACCTCAAAAATACAAGTTATGTAACTGATATAAAAGTTTTATTAAAAAAGTAAGTGAATCATCAAAATTCAATTAACATATTTGGGTATATTTATGGCTACTTTTATTTAACTCTGTCATTTGTCTTAACTAATTGTTTTATATTCATACCAAAAGCATAAGAAAAGTCATTTTCAGCACACAATTCAAGTGCTTATTTTTTGTTGAAAATAATGGTTTAAAGTATGTTAAATAATATAACAAATATTTAATTCTTAGTGATTAGATTGTCATTTCTGTATGTGGAGAAATTGGCCATAGTTAAGTGTAACTGGAAAAATTCTCAACAGAACTGACAAAGATCAAAATAAGAAAAGGAAGGAAAAGAACAGGGCAAAATAATATTAAGCAAACAACATATATATAACTCAAAACCAGGCAAAGCAACAGTAATGAAGCAAAGAGTTCACAAAGTAAGAATTGTGTTCACATGCAAATACAGCCAGGTGCTTACAGCGTTCTGATTTCAAGACATCCAAAAAAAGAAAATGGCAAATGAGACCCAGAATTGGTTCATTTTTATTGGTCAGGAAGAAATCCCAACATGCATCTATAGGATTTTGTCTATAAGTTTGGGGAGGAAACATTCTTAGTAGTTATTCTAAGGAAATTGGAACTAACCCTGTATCATCCTTATAAGATCGCCTGAAGTTTCTTTTTCTTCAATTATCTGTATTATCTAATTTTATCAGATTCTATGTTTTGTTAGAAGTCTTCATAGGACATTTGCTATATAAATGTCATTAAATTTGTTCTTGGCATAGCATTTTCTGCTCTTTATATACACTGTGTGTGTGTGTGTGTGTGTGTGTTTGTGAGAGAGGGAGGGACTGTTTGATTAAATGGAATAAGAATAAATATGAGTGAGGCATTTTCATTAAGTTTCATGTATTTTTAAGAACCTTTTTATACTATTTGAGAATAAGTTTTGTTTTTATATATATATATATATATATAGTATTGACTGTAGGTCATCAATGTTTGTTGGGCTCATTACAATCTTTAACAAAATATATTTGGATAATTTAGATGCTAAAATGATTTTTTACTTAAGCTAAAATATATAATTTTTTAAAATCTCTGTGCATGAAATTAAAAAAAACACATTTGGTATTTCTAATATTAATTGTAATAATTCTACAAAAATAAACATTTATTTTAAAAACATTTTTTCAGGCATGTAAGAAAAAAGATTAAGGACAAAGTCTTTGATATGTTTGACTGTTTATTGCCCTTTTCCCTTTTCGATTGTTTTATAGCCTGGTTGTCAATTCACTGATGGTAGAGATAGGAATAGTTGTTGTAGGATGAGAAAGTGGAAATGTATATTTCACTCACTGAGGCTAAGGATATGATTAGAGGTATCTTCCTTTAAAGTTAGGAACATTGAGTGTGGGTCAGTGTGCATGTGTCAAACCTAATTAGTGTGTTTATGCATCTCTCTGTGAATTTTTAGTTTAATTTATTGTACATTAATGATCAGTACTGCAGAATGATATATTTCCTCAACACTGCCCAAGTCACACTCCTCACCCCAACCCTCCAAGTCTATGAGTTAAGGCTGCCACTTTCTTTGATTTTTCACTGACTTTAAGTCGGGCTAAATTTAATTTGCCTTTTTTTCAATTGACACATTATATTGTACAGAATAAATTATTTAAAATGGACAATTGAAAACAATAAATTGAAATAAAAACCTGTTCTTTGAAAAACAGGGCATACAAGTCATTAGAGATTTTTAAAAGATTATTTATAAAATTAAAGCAAAAAATACATTGCCTATTAAGTATGTCTCCAGCTTGATAGAGCTTAGATCTATGCAGCCCGACTAGGCACGTTAATTTTATTTCATTCTTTTTTACTTTGTTTTTTTTTCTTCTTTCTTATGAACAATATCAACAAAATGTATTTCAGTCAATATTTTGAGGCACAGAGTTAAAACAATTAATTTTGGATCCAGCTGAAGTCAAGAATGAAAACGATGCACTGTGGAAGATTTTTGTTGCTTTGAAATAGATATAATTGAATGTTAACTCACTTGGGCTGAGCTTAACAAGCCTGATCCCAAGAGTCGTCACTATATATATATGTATATATATAGTGAAAGAGCTCACTTTCATATTAAACTTAGTTTTCCTATTCAGCCCTGAAAAGTATTCATTAGGGTTTGTTTTTTTTTTACTTAGTGAGTCAAGAAGAAAAACTTCAAAAAAATTACTGCAACCTTCAAAACTGGCTTTTTATGTATAAATAGGCCAATTAATACAAAGATATTAAACTTCTAGATAATTTCAAAATATTGTATATTATTGTGTTGCATCCACTATTTTCAATTGCAGCATTAACACAAGCTTGAAAAGCTGCACAACTTCAACCATAAAATCTTTGAACATCTTCACCCACTTCTTCTTCATGGCAGCCTTTAGGGTATTGATGGTGTTTGTTGGTAGTCTGCTCCAAAACCCATCCTGCAGTGTAATCTTGTGGTTTAGTTATGCAGAAGTTCTACACCTTCTGGTTTGTGTGGCTGAAAGCACTGAACTGGCTCTACACATAATTTCACTCGGGGTAGTTGAATTCAAGCCTTGGCAAATCATGGCATCTCATGACCATATAGTAGGCATAAGCACACATTTTTTTCTTGGCTTCTGGAAGAATGTAGACATCTTTTCCTCATGAGATGTTACAACATCCATGGTCATTTTGATCGTTCAAAACATCATCCACTGAAAGTTTTCTCAGAGTAGATTTTAACAGTGACCCCATGATACCTGAGCACATTCTTACACCTTTCCACCCTCCTGACTTTCATGAACTCTGTGAGGATCTGTATTGGTGTATGATTTAAAGCCTAAGTCATCATATATAGACTTTCTGACAGTCTTGCATCCACCTTTAGCTTTGCAGCTATATTATGCATGGATGAGGTTGGGTCCTTTGTAATTTACTTCTTTAATACATATTAATGAATTTCCAAGTCTGCTTATTGTTACCACTCTCACATCCCAACTTCCATTAGGTGCTGTTCTCCATATTTGTAGTCTTCTTGACATTGTCAGTAGTGCATAAAGGCACATCAACTACATTGAGGATGCTTTTAGATTTAATTTGTACACAAAGAAAGTCTGACACACATTGTCCTTCTATGAAGTCATTTTTCATGATATTCCTGAAAAAAAATAAATGGTGGGGAGTGATTAATAGTTAATAGTTAACAGTATATATTCACATTATTTAGTGAAGTGGTTGATGGGGAAATTTTAGTTTAAATTTTACTGCAAGTTTTGCTTTCTCATTGTGCTAAATATCAGTTTCACTTTAATCCTGAATATTTTGTTCTTTGTTAATTATAAGTAGTATTCAACTGATAAAATATCACTTTATCTGTGTTTAATGGGGAATTTTTCTATTATAGTATAGCATAATTTTGATAGATTATTTTTTTAATAAAAATTCATACTTTTTCATAATGTTAAAAAACATTTTTATAATTGTAGAATGTATCTTGATATTTTTTTATTTTTATTTTTTTCAGCAAAAGTTTTCTTTTATCTTCTGTTGGTTTCACATGTGTGGCCTTTGTCACTGGAGCCCTTGCTTTGTGGGCACCAATTTTCATGTTGGATGCTATTCGAACAAAAGATGTTAATGCTGATGAAGCCGCGTAAGTAATTTCCCTAAAGTGATGCTATCAAACATCTCTTGTTTTCTTTAAAGAGAAATCAGTGATTTCAGTTAACAAAAGGAAAGCTTTGTTCAACTATATATTTATTTCATTAGCCAAGTACAATGCTATGAATTTTTTGGGTTTTTTTTTCTTGAGAATTAAGCATGTAATAAGTTTAACTTGGTCTGGTATATGGCCACAAATATGAGGCAGGCAGTGGGAATCAGATTCCTACTAAATTAATTTGAAACTAGTTTAATGACAACTCCATTGTAAGACACTGTTATGATTTTCATAAAGGACAAAGTTACTAATGTGAGACGTCCAATGAGAATCAAATTGTCTGTAAGAATAGTGTGTAGAAGAAATCCACTTACCTTTTAAAAAGCTGAGTGTGTGCACCTGTTGATACCATTGACTCTATGAAACAAAGAAAAACCAGTGCAGGCTCATTCCATCATTTATAACAGAAAATGCTTGATGGAATAGCCTAGATGTACTGCCTACTGGTTACCCTACCTACCTTTGTTTTGTGATGTCAATGAACACTCGTTGCCACTTTTGTGATGCCAACAAATACTTGTTGTCACTTTCGTAATACTCATTGTATTCACAGATACAACTATAGTACGCCATTGAACAATACTGGTATCAAGAATCTTTGAATAATCTTGCACTAATAGTACTTGCTCGATAATACTCGCTTGACAAATAACCCGTATAGTGATCCGAATAGAGGAAGAGTATAGTAAATAGAGTAGAGAATAGCGGTGCATGTAGTAATAGACTAGGAATAACTATCAATTGGACATCATGTCACTTCCTACTTATGTGTTTCCCCTATAGTCACATGGTCTATTTAATTCAATAATGGGATCCCTTGTGTTTGCTCACTGGCGATCTATGTTCAAACTCAAGTGTCGGCAGTGACACTTTATTCCTATATAACACTTTGAATGCACATAGTGGTAATAAACAAGTGGCAAGGCAAAGAAAGCTGATCATGGGAAGAGTGGACTTGCAACTATTTGGACATGGGGCTCTGAATTTGTGACAGTTCACTGTATTCTTACTACAATTAGTTTGTTATACTACTGCACTTATACTGGGCAATAAAACTGTTTTGATAGGTAATGTCTACCTTTTTGGTTTAATACTATCTGTTTCATAATAATTCTCATATGAAATGTGTAAGCTATTCTGGGACAAAGGTAGAATTTAATATAATTGTTTGTACATTTTATTTAAGATTCTGTATATTGCTCTTAAGTTGCCTACAAATGATTCTATCAATTATATAACATGGGTGCTTTACACAAATGACAAATGGATTGAGTTAAATGATAAAGCAGGCTTCTAAACTAATGTTACTTTCAATACTGAGGCATGGTGGAGTAATGGATAGCTGCTCGGATTGAGGAATCAGAGAGCCGAGTTCAAATTCCAGTCGATTCCATTACATTCACTTATGTGCTAATACCTGTGGGAAAGGTATGAATCCCCTTCTTCTTCCCCTAGCTATGGGTAAATAGCAGGACAGACCAGGTTCTATAACCTTGGATGGCAACTAGTCTACCGCAGAAAGAAATTGCAACCTACTGCAGGAAAAAATCTGCCTCATCAGTCATGTATCGAAAGATACATGATCGCCTAAGTGTGTATCACGCATGGCACATAACTGACTGATATTTTATTTTAATATTAACCATACATTTGAGCTTTTGAGATTTTGTTTAACAGCTGTAGCTAAATCAGTTTCTGTGATATAACTCTTCACTTTTATACATAGAGATAGCATGGTATTTTATTAGTTTTTCTGCTTAGTTTTTCTGCCTTGATTACTATTTACTCTGTTGGCTTGCAAGAGTTACAACATGGTTACAATAACTTGCAATCTTTAACCTTGGTGCCTGCAAAAATAGTGTGTCAAAAGGACAGTTTTTTCCTTTGGCACCACTATTATTTTAACTACCTTCACTCTTTGGCAATGTTTGTTTTAAAATGTAATGATTAAAATTGTAAAACATGATGTAAGGGAATTTATTCATTTTGTTGATAATTTCTAACAAAATTATTAAACATTATTAGATTTTTTTTATTTGTAAGAATTTTATATTTACAACATTCTAAAAACTAATACAATTGTATTAAAACTAATGCAATGCAATATTTATCATTTACCAATTTATAAAGAAATATAAAAACAATTTTTTGTTGATAGAAACCAATTTTATTTCAGCAAAAATTGATGCACTGTTTATAAAACCTTACAGGCACTAAAATATCTAAAGTTTCACATATTAATGATTTATTTTTCTTAAATGTTTTAATTATCTTTGTGCAGAGTGAGTCTTCGATTTGGTATCATTACGTGTATGGCGGGTTTTGTTGGTGTGGCTATTGGCTCAGAGTCTGCAAGGCGTTACAAAAAGATCAACCCAAGAGCTGATCCCCTTATCTGTGCAATGGGATTATTGTCATGCACGCCCTTTATCTTCTTTGCATTATTAATATCGCAATATCATATTATAATGACTTGGGTAAGTTGTCAAGTTTTTGTACTTGTATTTTTCTTATTTCTAAGATTTTCTGTTTGAATAGAGAAAAAAAACTTTGTTAAACTTCATGAAAAAAAACAAGGAAAAGATTAATAATGTAAAAAAACTCTGGACTAATCAAAAAGATTTTGTAAAAGAAATTGACTTTTTACTAAATATTTTTCTCACTTTTACTAACATTGTTTGACTTGAAATAGAAAATAACCTTTATACATAAAGTTTGCAAACTTCTAATATTCATCAGTAAAATAAAAAAATCATTTGTCCTTATCTTCCAAAATCTATTGCTTTTTTAAAAAATTCTTTTGGTTGAGGTAAAGAGTGCCATTGATTCATTTTAACTTGAACTTTGGATTATAAACTTCAGTTCCAAGCCTTTATTTGCTGGAATTAATAAAATGCAAACCTGGAGTATTTTGCTAGATGTTTGACATTTAATCATGCCAAACATCCATTCAGATATTAGCCTTTTAATTATAGCAGAAATTTCCATTACTCACAGTTGAACTGCAATGACTAAAAATTCCATCTTCTGTATTTAATGGATTAATGTACATTTTCCAAGTTGTTCTTCAACTGTTAATTTAAATTAGATTGTCTCTTTTGAATCTCATCTTTATTAATCAAGGAAATCCAAGACACTGATTAGTAGATTACAAGTAAATCGGTTTATTAATATATCAGTTTATTCATTTATATTTTTACAGGTACTTATATTTATTGGTGAAACCTTGCTGTGCCTTAACTGGGCAATTGTTGCTGATATTTTATTGGTAAGTTTGATTCATGCCGTGTTATGAAATATCTTGTCAGCTCCTCCAGAATAATCATTAATTGCTTTCATTAGCATCTAGAATCACTATCCAATTTGCTGTCAGATTAAGAAGACCCCAGATGAAGAAATGAGATAATACAGAATTTTATTTTTTTTTATTTTAAATATGAATTATCAGTTAATAAAGGTTAAAATATATATAACACTTTTATGAATATATCTTTGTAAGAGACAATTAACAGAACAGTCTTGTCCACTCTGTTAATTCAAGAAACTGATTAGGGATACATTGCTGTATCATCATTACTTTTTTTATAAGTTATAAATATTTTTAATTTTTTTTTCTTTAAGATCAACAAATTCTGCTTTAGCTTGAGCAATTTTTATTTTCTCTTTGCAAGATGACTTTAATGAAAATGGATTTTAGGATTATTTCTCCAAATAAGCTATCGCTGAATGTTATTTCTGGCTCAATTTTTATCTCCTTTAAAAAAGATTTATTCAAAGTTTACATTACATATTACAAAATATGAATGCTTGAAAGAGCTTCTATTTTGTATTTGTATTGAAAGAATCTAAACATTGTCTCATGAAGAATTGTTTTTCAAATACTCAATTCTTACATGTTGCTCTTATGCCAAGTATAATCACTTAGATAGAAAAATCTCCAATCCATTCAAAGCTTATTCATAGGTTAGCAAGCAAATAAACCAGTCATATTGGGCACTGATGAAATATTTTAGATTTTAATTTATATGCAAATGGTAAATAGTCTTTTTTTAAGTTAAATATCTGATAAAAATTAGCACTCCTGCCTATAAGCCAACATTCAGTACGTGAAAGTACAGATTCAATGTAAAGTACAACAGTAACAGTTCTTGCTTATAATGATTTGTTTATGATGATTATTTATTTTTAAATCTCTATAAAGAGAAAAAGAATTTTCTATAATAGTACATGATTTATTTTTATTTATTATTACAATATATATATATATATATATATATATAGAAAAAAACCTTAAAAATTCATATTCAGTAATAAATTTATTTTAATGAATATAATGGGACTTATACTAAGTTGAAAACTTAATGTAATGGAAGGGAAAAATACAAATATCATCCCAGTCCTTTTCACTAGGTAAATATGTCTTCTGGTGTCAGCTTGGACTCCTTGTCAGTTGCCGCCTTTTTTTTTTTTCTCAAGGCTGAATGCTTTGCTCGGAAATTCTCATTCAATTCAACGCTCGACTCATCCGGTGTATCCACACCCAATTTCCCCCTTAGAACTGAGGCTCTGTTGAGCGAGCTGCACATTACCCCGTCATCGGTATTGGGTATTATCTCTAATTTAGACCCCCACAAGGCTAGTGGTGGAGATGGGATACCAACCATTGTCCTGAAGAAACGTACACCTGAACTGGCCCCTGCCCTCTCCAAATTATATAACTACTGCCTCATTGAATCTTGTTTTCCAGACTGTTGGAAGTCCTCATCCATTGTTCCTGTCTTTAAGAACTCTGGTGACCCTTCTGACCCTTCTAATTACCATCCTATCGGTCTCCTATCCATCTTCGGCAAAGTCTTCAAAGCTTTAATCAATGCCGAAGTGGTTAAGCACCTTACATCCCATGATCTGCTCTCCGACAAGCAATATGTTTTCTGCTTTGCCCGTTCTACAGCTGATGTGCTTACGACAATCTCTGAAATTGTTTACCAAGCCCTTAATAATAACGGAGAAGCTCGTGCCATGGCTCTTGATATCTCCAAAGCATTTGATAGGGTTTGGCATGCTGGCCTTCTTCGCAAGCTTCAGGGTTATGGAATTTCAGGTCGTTTGTTTGACTTAATACAGTCATTCCTGTCAAACCATGTATTGAAGGTCATTCTCAACGGATTCTCCTCCAGCTCTTATCCCACAAACACAGGTGTTCCCCAAGGCTCCATCCTAGGCCCTACTCTATTCCTTATCTTCATCAACGATCTTCCTGACGTCATAGATTCCCAAATAGGCATCTATGCAGACGACACTACAATTTACTCCTGCCTCAAAAACAAATCTAGTGTCGTTGACAAAACTAACCTGACCGTTTGTCTTGAAAAGGACCTCCAATTGGTTGCGAACTGGAGCAGGAATTGGTTGGTTAACTTTAATGCCTCAAAAACAAAACTGCTATTACTTATCACAGAGAACCATCCCTGCCCCCATTAGAATGTCTGATGCTCAACTTCTCGAGAGCTCCTCTTTGTGACTACTTGGTCTCACATTGACTGCTGACCCGAGATGGAACAAATACATTGAGTCAATAGCTTCGTCCACTGCAAGGAAAGTTGGCACTCTGTGCTGCGCCAGGAAATTTTTCTTGCCGGAGTCGATCCTTCAAGTCTACAAATCAACCATTCACCCTTGCATGGAGTATTGCTGCCATATATGGTCCAGTACCCCTTCTGTTTGTCTCAAGATTCTTGATAAGATCCAGAGATGGATATGCAATGTCATTGGCCCTGATCTGGCATCTCATCTGCAGTTGCTCTCTCACAGATGTGCCATCGCCTCCCTCTGTCTTTTTTACAAATACTTTCATGGTAAATTTGACCTTCTTATCCCTTTACATTTCCTTACCTGTTATATTATTCCCTCTTCTTAATGTAAGTCCCCTAAGAAAACTTTTCTAGGTCTATTTATTTTTGCTATTGTTTCATCTTGTAATTTTTTTTTTTCATTTCTTTCCTTTTTTTTTTTCATTTCTTTCCTTTTTTTTATCTTTGTATATCTGTCTGTCTGGATATATTGATTCCATTTCAGAAAATGTAGTCAGTCTGATGAGATGAATAGGCCTTTATTTATTGAAATAAATTTATTACTGAATATGGATTTTTAAGGGTTTTTTCCTAATTATTATTATAATTTGCTCTGTATCGTACATTGAGCTCTCATAGGGGCTAAAATTTCTCTTTGGAATATCTACCAATTACAATTTGGCATTATATATATATATATATATATATAAATTTTATTTTCTTTTTCTTTTAGTATACTGTCATTCCCACTCGACGTTCACTTGCAGAGTCATTTCAGATTGTTCTTTCACATCTGTTTGGTGATGCTGGTAGTCCATACATTGTAGGCTTGGTAAGTACTTTCTTACATTCATTGTTTTTCTCTGCACATTAATAATGACTAACTCACCACCAACTCTCAAGCTCATATATTCGCTTTACTCTTTTCTCTATCATTGTGACAAGACTCTAGTCAAGATGACTAGCAGCGGGGACAGCACAAGAACTGGAGAATTAATGCTTTTACTTTTCTTACATTAGAACAAATGATACAAATAAATTCCATAGGAATTTGGATTCAGTAGGATGATTATTTTATTTTTCTTAGAGAAATAATCTTGAGTAATATTAACAAAGAAATAACACAAACATAAAAATGATTTTTTTAATAGGTTTTATTTTTAGTAGATTAGTTCCTTGAATCTGGAAGTATCAAATTAATTTTTTTTTCTATTTTTCCTTATGTGACAGAAATAGAATGAATATATTGTCAGAAGAGAAATCTTTGAAACATAAAAACCTGGAAGGATTTGTTATATTAAAATTTGAGGTTAGATGAACACTGGCCCAAATTAAAAAGGACAAAGCAGCAGGACCAGATGAAATGGCAATAGAGATGCTAACAGTGATAGACAATTTCAGGATTGACAAGATTACTGAAATGATGAAATATGACAGTGGTGAAATACTGGAGGACTACAGTAGATCAATTTTCATAGCACTGCTAAAGAAACCAGGAGCAAATGAATGCAAATTTCATTGGACACTCAGCTTGATGAACCACATAGCTAAAATAATCATTGGTATTCTAATGAATACAGCTTGTAACGAAATTAGACCTGAAATACAGCATGAACAGTGTGGCTTTGTTCAATACATTAGAACAAGAAATGATCTAATGATCAGAATGCTGTTAGTGATACAAATGCCAGAAGACCTATACCTATGTTTCATAGATTACAAAAAAACATTTGATAACATAACGAACTGCTTGAAATAGAAAATCTTGATTTATGCAGGAAAGATATTCAAGTAATCTATAACCTCTACTGGGGACAAATCTTGAATGCTGATAGAGAACAAGTTTAATGAATCTACAAAAATAGAACAAGGCATACAACAAAGATGCATTTTCTCACCAGATTTATTCAACATGTACAGCAATGCAATCCTAACAGGACTGTGATTTGTTATTGGCTAACATGACCATAACAACGCCAGATAAGAAAATGGCACTATTAATGGCAAATTCGGGATGAAAGCTGAAAATTCTTTTAGTCATTATAGTCGAGAAATGCAAAGTGGTCTATTAACTGTAAGAAGGTAGAGAGCATGTTTGTTAGCAAAAGAGATAGTCTAAGTTGCAAACTGTCTATTGAAGACATCAAGATCAAACAGGTGCAACAAATTAACAATCTGGTTAGTGTAGAAGCAGATGTGAATGGTGACAGAGAAATTCAAAGTTGTATAGGAATAGCAAAATATGCCTCCCATGGACATGCACTAAGTGTCTTATCCTGGTTGTCATGGCACCATACATTTGTGCCTGTGGTAACTTTTCTGGCTGTGTCTCTGTAGCTTGTGGTGCTATTCATAGTTGGTCATATTGCCTAGTGAATTGTGTTGTGATTCCTGGCAAGAAGAAAAATATTTATTTTCTTTCATTCTTGCTGAGCTCTGGTATTCTTTTGCTCTGGATACTGGGTAAATAATGTCTTCATAGGAATAGATGACTTGATGAGTGGAATTATCTTCAATAATAAAGATTTATTGAAAAGAACAAAAATTGTTTGGTGGAATTACGTTATCTCAACAGAGGCTGTAGGTATAGGAAGTTAAAGAAAAAAGGTGTTGATTCTTGCCTTTCTTCAATTTAGTTGTCCTAGGAAAATTTGTTGAAGCAAAATTACTTTTCAGATGTGCTTGATGCGACAAGCTAATTGACACAGCTGGCAACCAGAAATGAACTCAAATTGAATTCTCTGTGCATTACAATGACTCTTATTTATAGAAGATTCTGCTGTGTGATCAGAGGTGATGAAAGTGGTCCAGGGCCAGATAAATTTCTTTGTCATGAATATGAACAGATTGGAGAAGAGTATAACCTCAGTGAAAATAAGCTAAAATTCCTCTGTCAGAATTTCAGTCTAGCCCCATGTGATATGACTCACTCGCATCTGAATTCAGGTATCGCTTTTTCTGACCCTTTCACTTAGGATTCTTAGTTTCAAATCCTCACAGTTCCAATTAGGAATTTTTAAATTTATTATTTTCCAAGCTGATTTTTCAATCTTCACTTCTTTCCAAAATTATATATTTAATGTCACCCTCTCTTTTTCCTTCATCATTCTCGCCTTATGCATGCTTTTAACCCTACTATTTCATGTTTTAATAAAATTGCTTTCCTAAGATGATTACATTGTAACACTTCCAGAAACTAAGAAAAGTATTAAGAGGTAGAAATATATCCTTAAAAACAAGAGTACTGAATTACTATGTAATATATATATAGTGCAGTGAATGTTGGACAATCTCTTTACAAATGTAGAGACTTGAAGTGACAGATGTGGTAACAAGGAGATTTTTTGAAAAATAGGAACTAAGAGAAAAGACGGTTTGGAGAATTTTGAGACTTGCAGTGCATATTGAGGGCAAGAGAAACGGGGATATAAAAGTGAAAAACCTACTTGAAAAATTTAAGTGAATAGATGGCTAAATGGAGAAAAAGATTAGTAGTACAAGGACCAATATTTACTTAGAGCAAGAAAAGATGGGAAATTGTGGAGAGTCTTGATCACCTATGTTCTGAAAGGACATATGAAAGAAGATTGAGAGATATGTTTATATAAGTTGCTTCTCTAACGATGTTAAATTTTCCTTCACATTTCAGATATCTGACAGTTTGGTTACAAATTATCCAGATGTTTTGCAAAATAGTTACTTTGTTCAATTTGCCACACTGCGTAATGCACTTTACATGACAAGTTTTGTGTGTGTCCTTGGAGGTGCTTCATTTCTTGCCACTGCCATTTTTGTGGAAAAAGATAAAGCAAGAGTGGATAATTTAGTTAGAGGTAAGTTATATTTTAATTATTTATAACTTATTTTTTCATCATTTACTTGATTTACATTTTTCTGTATTTGACTTTTTTTTTCTTTCTAGCTGCTGCAAAGTTTTTAGTTTTAATTATGTTCAGGTGGTATTAGATTTAGATCAAAGTGAATTTATTGACTTATTGACACTTGTGTTTTTGTTCTGCTAACAATTGAAAATGAACATTGACAATTAAGACGATATTATGTCTTTGCTCTCTTCTTGCCCTTTTTCTGTCTCTTCTCTCTTATTTCTTTTAATCTACATTGTCTGGTCATATTTTTTCTGAATGTTATACAAACGTAGATTAGTTACATATTCTAAAAAAAAAAAAAGACAGTGCGCAAATATTTTCTGCTGCATCCTTTTTTATTTTTATTTTGCTCTCTCTCCATAAAGGATTGTTACACTTCTCCATCTCTATGTATCACTCAATCTTTCATTGTATGTTAGGACCCAGCCAGCAAGCTTCTTCTTTTTTTTTTGTATCTCCATCTCTTCCCATTCCTATCTTTTCTCTTATCTCTCTTTCTTATATATATATATATATATATATATATATAATGTGTGTGTGTGTATATTTATGTAGCAAGAGTTTACCCAAACAAGTATTATTAAATTCTGCAAAGTCTGTCTATTCAGTTTAGTCAAATAGGTCTTACTTGCCATACTGTTAACACCCAGTTCTTGAAAATGACTGTGATAGTTGAAAGTACTTGAAATTAACAGAAAGAAAGCATGAAATTTGGCCAATTTATTTATTGGAAATTGGAAAGATATAATAAAAATATTGAATAGGCATACCTTGTTAGTAGAATTTAATAAAAATATTTGGAGATATATATAGAAATATTCCTTTATCAGGTTTTTCTTTTCATTTTTCTCCTGCTTTCATGCACCCTATCTTTCATTCTACACTTCCTCTTTTCCCTATCTTCCCTCATCAGTTGCTTACACATCAATTTATGTAGAAAGCATAACTAATTTCAGCTCAGAAGGCATTGGACAGATACTACACTCTGATCCTAGGTAGAACAGTGTAATGGTTGTAGATACAAATAAGCAGGCAAATAGTATCAATAATATTGCAGGTGTTTGCGAAACTATTTGGTTCATATGTCAGTTTTGTGCCTGTTTACCTTGAAAATATGATCAGTTTATAAAAAGGAAAATGAAATTAAATAAACTAAATCTGTTTTAATCTATCAAGTCATGTCATTTCAATAATATTAAATGAAAAAAAAAAATGATTTAAAGGGAAATAACAAGAAAGTAAATTATATTAAAGGAATCCAGAATTTAAAAACAAAAAATACACCCCATAGTATAGTAGATGCTTTTTCTCTAGTATCATTGATTGAAACAGTATCTAACAAAGAAAACATCTTGTTAGTTATGCTGTTGATAAAATGTTTCCAAATTGATTGCAATATTTTTGGCATGTATCATTTACTTGGGTTACTGTATTTTTTGGCCATCATCATCAGTTGAAAGTTTATCAAAATAATCTATCAATTAACTTTTGAAAGTTTGTGAAGTCCATGAACATATAATCACTCAGACTGTATACTCATTCTCACCCTAAATTTGTCACTTTTAAGTGGTGCTATAGAACTTCTTTTAATCTCTACTATGATACCAAAGTTTGGATATCACAGACAAACAGAAAATCACAGTTTTTACATGGATAACTGCAAGGCCTCAAGTAATAATGTAAGCTATATGAGGGTGACCTAGGAGGTCAGTAAAAGTTATTGAATAAAAACTGACATTGGCAACTAAATTAAGCATAGTATCAACTCTATATTCAAGAACCAAAAATATTCCTTGACCCTAACATTGGTGGAGGTGGATGATGTGAGAGCTTACATTCGAGATCATCACTTGCAAGCACTGAGGATAGAACTAACCTCATTCACCCTTACCATCTTCCATATCAGAGAGCGTTATTGTATTTTCTCTAACACCAATTTTCCAGAAATAATTGCTCTTGGTACTTTCATTTGTTTCTAGTGTCATTGAAATAGAAAAAGATTAGACCTGCTTTTAAACAAGTGGTACCATCTTCTGATTAAAATACAGTTATACACAGTAGTGCTGTCTACTGGTGGCATCTTCTGGGTATAACAGAAAATGGTGTGTAGAAACCTTTAAAAAAATCTCTAGATGGTGCTATGTTACAAAGTGTGTTGCCAAAGATTCTTTTTGTTTCATAAAACATTCTAAAGGATTTTTGAGATGCACTTGAATAATTATTTTCCCCCTAAAGACCTTTAGAGTATTTGTATGTTCTGTCACAGAATCTTCAAGAGAGTTTCAGAAGCAGAAATTAAAAACATCTTTTATAAGCATTAACCATCAGTTTGGGATTGATAATTCCTGTGAAATGACTATAGTGAATAAGAAAGCAAAATTAACCGCCTTGTAAATTGTGGTAGGTAGAAATCATGGTTGACAAATTTATCAGTGCCAAATGTTAATGTCAGGTGAATAGCAAGAGGCAAGGAATTGTTAACAGCAGCAATATGAGGTAATGTCTGGAAATTATATACCATAATGCTGCAGTCTGATCAGTGTCAGAAAATACAACAAGCTAACTTTGCATGAATGACAGCAACAAGACAAGTAGCATCTCTTAATCAATGTTAGACAAGACAATAGATTAATGGTAGCTGCCAGGTTAGCAGAGACATCTCACCAGAGGAAAACAAGACAGCAAGAAAACTTTGAATGGCTTGACAAAAGACAGAGGAACAACACCATGCCTATCTCCATCCACTTTCAAAAAATTCAAAAGAGATAGCATTAAAGTATGATCCTAAATGAATTGAGTGTTCAATGACAAAAGGTTTTGAAAAATGTAGTGGCCAAAAAATGGGAGAAATGCACACCTGTGATGTAAAGGTGACTAGATGAAGGTAAGTAACCATTTATGGTCAATATTTAAAGTTCAGGAATATGTTTGTCACATTATTAGTGAAATGGAGCTTCAGGAACAAGTTCCAATTTAAAAAAAATTTTTTTTTATAAATCTGTTTTGTGGGTGAATGCTTGAGAGCAAGATAGGTAAAATCACCAGAACTTCAACAGTCTCAACTGTTATGAGGCCCCATTTTGTCCTACTTCTTTACGCTTATACTATAAAATACAAAATCTATCTTAAACTGATGACTTAAATCTGTAGCTACTAGATGCCCTTTTTACCATTCGAAAAGCTCCCATTCACCAAACCCTTTAGATTTCATAATAATAAAATAGAATTTTCTAGAAGTCTCTAGAAACTTCTACTGGGTTCTAGAGGGTACAAAAAACATATATAAACAGGAGTTCGTGCCAACTAGCCAGTCTGCCTCCTGAAACCACAGCCACGACTATTGAGGTCAACTCCGGTCCCTTTCATTCAAGAACAAAGCTTCGACCAAAAGAATCTAAGTTTCTACAGTTCTCAAAAAGAAAAGACTATCAGTAAATACTTCACCCCTTTTCTAGTTATTATTGACCACTCATTTTATATGTATGTGAATTAATCAAACTATTTTTAAGAAGAAAATAATATAATTCTTTGACTAGCAACGAATTCCTATCCATCACCTTAATCTTAACTACAGTGGATTTCCTCTCCCACTCCATTGTATAGTTACATGTTAATCCAACTACTTTCTGGGGCTCTTGCATGCTTAGTAACTTGTTAGCATTTCCTAACTTATATTGTTTAAACCTCATTGTTTAAAATATATTGTTCTATTGTTCAAAAATATATTGTTCCTTTTGTTCTAAAATATATTGTATTATATGTAAAATAAAATCTGCATTTCATTATTAGATGTAATCTTTTTTCTTCAACCTTAATTTCTATGAATTTGGTTCTTATTTTGTGTTGCACCAGCTGTAACACAACTCAGAAATAGTTTTGGATTTGCACAAATTTTTCATGAAAAGAATATCATGATGAAACATTTTAAATTTTGTTTGGAATGCACTTGGAAGAGATTACAAAATTGTTATTCAAAGAAATGTCTGGCAGAAGAACATAAGCACTGCTACAAATAAGGTGGCAGTATTTTTTTTTTTTTAATTAGGGAACAATATAATAATTGTGACATAGTGATACATAGTAGAGATTGACTTCATTGGATTTCAGAATACCACCTGTACTATAATACCTTTCAAAACCGTTGGAAAACCAAGATATCTAGTGCACAGATGAGAAAAATAAATGCATCTCTTCTACAGCATTTTATAGCTTTCTTTTAACATTTAGGTAGGATACACAAATCATCATTATTACAGAAACTGCATACACTAGTTCATTGTTGACATGTAAACAAAATTTGAAAGTGATAAGTTGAACTACTTTTAACCATGTTTTGGTTGGAAAATGAACAAAGTTTATACTATTTAAGTATTATTTAGAAAATAGCATTGGAGCATCCAAAGCTGATAACCATCTTTGATTTTTGTCAGGTGAATGTTTTCTTTGTTTTGTTTTTTTTGCTAGGACTTTTTCTATAATGAACTTCCACAGTACTCTATATTTTCCAATAAACTCAAACAAAGGGCAAAAGGGCCTAATTAGCCAGACATTTACAAATCAAATCCCCTTTGTCAGATTTACACAGTATAATTTTGAATGTTATTTTCATCTTTTTATAATGTTAGATAACCTTCCTTTGGAGGATTTTTGGACTATGGATGTACACTTGTGCCACTTACAAAGAAGCATGACAACTATAAGGATTTCTTGAAAATTAAACACATTAGGATCAAATTTGAAGAGGGGTAGTAGTCTCGAGTTCACCTGTTGAAGCAGAAATCTCTTTGCAATAATGCTTCAATCATGTGAATTGCCTAATCCAAAGAATCTTTAAGAAAAAAAAAAAGTTTGACTACAAAAACCTTTTTCAAAGCCTCAATAGCAACATTGAGGAACATTGAACACAGTGAACCTGTTCTCATCTCTCATATTAAGCAATCAAACACCCTTCTCTTGGATGAAACAAGCTTTAGATTTGGAGCCTTCCGGCTCTATAAAGGGAGTAACAGAACCAATTGTCTTGTGAGATGTTAACCAAAACATTACACAGCATCCAACAACCTCAGGCACTAATCAAGGAGAATGAACCAAAGGTCAAATTTGATGAAAGATGTATTAATCAATTTTTAGTGTTCACTCAACCTTGTCTCCACAGCAAAAAAGATTTTTTTGGGATGCTCTTGATTGTACTGAGAAACTTTTCTCATCAGTCTCCTATCAAAAGTAAAAGCATTGGTGTTATAGCTTCCTCTGGTTATTGTAAAACCATTAAAATGGCTAACTTTTAAGCTTCCATTAAATCTCACTCCTACTGATCAACCGGTTTGTAACATATCAGTCATTTGTGACTGGAATAATGTTGGGTCATTTTAAACTTATTATATGGGATGAGTAATATGTCCCATAAAAATGAACTAGAGGTTCTGTAAGACATTAAAAACAGGTAAAAAAAAACAGGAGTTATTGCATTTATAACTGTTGTTCTTCAAGGCAGCAAAACAGATGAACTCAGTGTGTTCTTAAATGTCTCAAAGCTACACCTAAGCAATGATATGAAAGTTATGCTTGTAAGGTTCTGGGTCTTTGTTGGCTGTGTGAGTAGTGTGATGGATAAGAATAAGAAATCTGAGATCCAAGTTTGAATTCTAGTCAAGTTTGTTACATTCACTTATGTGCAAATACTCTTGGAAAAGGTATGAATCTATCTGTTTTCTTCTCAGCTATGGTTAAGGACTTGTATCTGGAAAAAAAAATCATTATTTCTCCCAAACATTTTAATATAACATTAACTTCCAAAAAAAAAAAATTTCTTACACTCCAAAATGTTTTGGCCTTATATAACCCATAAAGGATTGATAATCTCTAAAACACAAATCAATCCATAAATACTGGAGTGTTTAAGAATTTTTTTTTCCAATTGGAAATAGGAATATTTCCCAGAATGCAAATGGTCTAAGCATCATACTACCTGGAACATTGTAAGAAACAGCAAATTACCTTTAGACACAAGTCGGTTTCAGAAATTTGTCTTTCTGTGAAAGAGCACACTTAGCTCTAAAAATTATTTCAGGCACAGGTTTTAACTACCATTTGGTTTGTTCAGTAAAAAAAAAAATGATTATGAGGCTGTTCAATATTCAGCTGAGTTTTTAAACTCACTTCTACCATCTGGTGACCTGACACATAATTTTCTGAAACCGTGTACTTGAATTACAAAACTTTGATACACCAAAGCTCTGCAGCAATTAGACTGATACTCAAGAAGCTGATGCTCATTGTAATTGTAATCATATTGGCAAGAAACATTTGTGGATGAGATATCTCCATTCTGAGGAATCCAATCATTCCTTCTGAATTTCAGTTTCAATATAAAAATATTAATCAATTCCTTGTCAGATCAACTTTATGATGTCAATTAACAAACCACAACATCAGTTCCTTAATGTATTAGGTTTGAATCTACAAGACATGTTTCTCACTTGGCCAATTCTATATTGGATATTACCATTTAAGCACTGAGAATGATGAATTTATTATCTCACAAAATGATAAAACAATATTGTGTAAAAAGAAGTTCTAAGAAATTAGTATAAAGTTTTCTGTAATTCTAAATAAGCTTTTTTTGTATTTCTATGAGTTCTCAAACATGAAATCCATCTTCCTATGTTCAGCATCTGATTTTAGTGTACTGCTGCTCTTCCAACTCAATGAATCTCAAAAACTTCTCTAAAAATGTGGTAATTTTTTTGTACAAGTCAAAATGCTGCCAACAAAAAGTAAAAGGAAGAAAATAGGGTGATTAAAATTCTCTACCAGCCTTAAAGAGTCCTCTGTCATGTTATTTCAGGACAGAGGTGATCAAGGCTCTCCATAACTTCTTGATTTTTGTAATTCTAAGTTTTGACTCTTTACCATCCCTCTTTTATCTTGCTTATGGCCACATTACATTGAAACGCCAGTTCCTGTACAATCACAAAAGTTAAGCAACATCAAGCCTGGTCAGTAACTAGATGGGTGACCATTTAGGAATACCAGGTGCTGTAAGCTTGGATGTGTGGTTAGTGTAATGGATAATGATTTGTAATTGTTAATTGGAGAACTCTGTTCCAATTCCAGTTGGGTTTGTTATATTCACTTATACACAAATACCTTTGAGATAGGTATGAATCCTCCTTTTCTCCTCCCAGCTATGAACTAATTAGTAAGACCATCAAAAACCATTATATCCCCCCCCACGACAAATAAAATAAAATTGTGATTTAGATTTCGGTATTAAGTAACTCATATAAGTGGACATATTACTAAACAAAAACAGCCAACAACCAATCTTTCTTTCTTTCTTTCTTCAATCATCCATTCACTCAAACCCATTAAGTAGTTTACTCACTGTACCATCTTGCTTTTGTTGCCTTCAATAGGTTCTGTGAGTTAAATTCTCCAAACCTTCTTTTTTCATTATGTGCTCCAGAAATGAATGCTGTTTCTTTGAGTGTTAGCAGCAGTTTCCTTGTAGTTTCTATTTTCCATAAAACTTCCTTGTTGCTCATATGTTCCATCCATAATATTCTCAACGTTTATTGGTAGAATCATAACTTTGTTGCTTTAAGGCACTTCTTAATCTGTGTGAATATTTTCCAGCATTCTCTGGTATATAGGAGGTCAGATATTACATAGCAGTTTAGAATGCTTTTCTTTGTTTCTAAGGATAATTCTCCGTTTCTGCAAGGCATCTTTCACAATTCTTTTGTGTCCTTGAAGTCTTAAAGCATAGAGATCATATAAATCACATAATCAATAAATTAATTTGGATGTCTCATTCTAGTTGAAAAATTGTGGGGGGAAAATAAGCATGGAAATATGTGCAATTGTTGGTAATTATAAGGTTTTTGTTTCAGTCTAGGATGAGTGTACAGTCTGAAGGAATCTCAAAATACCAAGTTATATTTGGTTCCTTTAAGAACTCATACTTGATTTAATATGAGAACATATTGATCAAACTAGTGAGAAAAAACTTATTGTATTGGCAAACTTATTACATTGGTACAGATAAACTTATTTTATTAGTGCAAATAAACATATTGGTAGAGATAAACCTATTGGTATTGTATTGGTACAAATAAACTTATATCTTTTTTTTAATAATGAAATTACTTCCAACAAGAATGCCTGAAATAGATTTCTCATTTTTAAATTAAAATACTTTAGTTTTGGGATTTAAAACTTGCATTTCTAAAAAGCTAAGAAAATATTTCTTCCACAATCTAAACCTGTGTATGAAGTCATTTGTTGCTTAGCATGGTGTTCATTAACAAAAGTCAGTGTCATTTTTGTTAATCAGGCAGTGGTGGTGATGATGATGAGATAGATGTCTTCTGCAGCCCTTCTAGGGTTAGCCAAGGCTATGCTTATGGAGCTTGTGGTCACTTAGGGCCACATCCACTACAACCCTGCGGTGAGTTAGAAGCTTACCGTTTATGCCACAGTTGTTACTAACAATAATGCATGGATTACAGCCCTTGTGTGAATATCATCTTGCTCTCCTCATAAAGAGTTTTTTTTTTTCTTTGTAAAGTAGTTTAAATATTTTATCTTCCCAATTAGTTAATTTTGAATTTGATTGTAATGATTTCAAGTCTGTCTGTTAAAAGCATAAAATTTGCAATAGTACAGATTATTAGTCTGAATGCAGGGAATTTTTATGCTTGTATAATTTAAGTGTATTGTATTATATTATATTCCTGAACATAGTGAATTTGTGTTCCTATCATTTCATAGTAAAGATATAAAAACAAGAAATTTGTTTAAGAGCATCTAGAAATAATTCATACTCGAATTTTTTCTCAAATTGTTTATTTTACAGTATTTACATTAGTTGGACTATTGTCCTCATCTTTGTCGCCATATTTGTCACAACGTTTCGGCCGTTGTACGCTCCGGCCTTCTTCAGGTGGTTGGAATTTCGAACTGAACCCTTTATTTCAAAATTCTAACCACCTGAAGAAGGCCGGAGCGTACAACGGCCGAAACGTTGTGACAAATATGGCGACAAAGATGAGGACAATAGTCCGACTAATGTAAATACTGTTTTTTACATCAATTATGTTGCCCATATATATTTAATTCCAATAAAATTTGCCACTTTTCTTTTGACCTATTTTAAATTGTTAGTAAAATATGTTTGACTTTTTTTTTTCTAATCATATTTTTCATCACATTTCTAACAGGCCACTCTTTTTAAACTTGATGATTTCAATATATTTTTTTCTCTTTAGGAAAATATTAATTTTAATAAGAACTTAAAATAATTCTGTTTATCACATTGGCTATGGGTGATACTGTACAGTTTATTTTTGATATTTGAATTATGCTCCGAGTTGAGATATTGTGCAAAGTTGTAAGAAAATTTGAAATAAGTTTTTATATGTCCCAAAATTTTTGTCCTGCTAAAAGGTAAATATTGTTTTCAAATCATATAATTTTTATAATCCTGATATAGCTTTGTTATGAAGATTGCTTAATATTTTATAAATTCACCTAAGGCTAAATTTTGTCTGTGTCCCCACCACCTTACATCACTCAAACAAAACAGCCCAGCCAGTACCACTAACATATAAAAGATTTACTATTAGTCATATATATATAAGATTAATACAAGTATAAAATTTGCCACTTAGCTAAGCGATGTTATATTCAGCATCTCTACTCCAGAGTTTCATAGACGAATATTTGTGCAATTATTCAGTCCACTAGTCAGGAAGTATATACAAACACACACAAATGGCATTTACAACATAAGCAATAACATTTCATTTGCATAACAATTTTTAAAAGTAGATTTTAATAAATATTTCATCTATTATTTTTAATTCAAATATTACAAATTGCAATATATAAGCAATGTTTTTGCCAATATTTTTAAAAATTCCATTGTGTTTGGATAGCAAGAATTTAATATCTGCCTTGTCAAAATTTGATCATAACCTTATTATTCATAATAATAATAAGCATTGTTGTCGCCTGATATTTCACAGATACAATTTTGTTGAATGGGGCAAATAAGTTTTTATGGAATTTTCTAAATATGTTAAAATAACATGATAAAGAGGATTTTCTTAAAATTGCACTGAATTATTTAAACAAGTAAAAAAAAAACAAAAAAAAAAACAAAAAAAAACAATAAAAATAGTTTGAATTAATTTTTTTATTATTATTAATATAAACATTATAAAATTATTCAAATGTTTCTCATGTTCAGCTCTTTGTAGCCATGTCCAGAGTAGGAAAATAGATGTCTTGCTGAAAATGTTTTTTATACAGAAATTTTAAAGAGGCAATAGAAATTCTATGTTAGTTTTCTCTGTTCATAGGATAAGTATTCAACAAGTCATAAAAATACTAGCAGAAATACCAGTTGTTTCCTGAGGAAAAATAACTCTTAATATGATAACACAGGAAAAATATGTTTATCATATTTCTTACATAACACAACAAATGAAAACAAAATATTTCCACATGAAACAAGTAATTGTGACTGAACAAGTATTCTTATGCACAAAACAAATTATGTATTTTCCAAGGTTTCCAGGTACACGGGTTGTATGGGGATTCAATCCTAGAATAACTGACATGGGAAAAGCATGGAGAAATCAAGTTGACGCTGGCAATCTTGAAAAATTGTTTTGAGGCCTTGTTGATGGTCATGGCAAAACAGTGCTTAACTGGAAATTGAAGCCTCTTAAATTCAAAGAACAAGCCTGTTAGAATTATAGGGATCTTGGGAATTAACACATTTTCTTTTTCCTACCCCAGTTGGGATAGTTGCCTTGATGACTTGTGGGAGAATCTGGTTGATAGTTAGACAAATTCCCTAGCACGACTTTGAAGGGTGGTGATTTTAGAGTAGCATGATATGCATTCCAACTTTTAGTTGAAGACTCTGGGAAGAAAAATCAGGGTGCTCAAGAAAGTTGAGGAATTTATTTGGGTTCTTTACAATCTCTAAAGTGTCCAGAAATGACAGCTTTTACTTTATTTCTTTGATTGCACTATTCTTTGGGACAAGAATACCTCACACACTGGTAGTTTCTGTAGTTTGGGGTCATTTTTACAAAAAAAGAAAAAAAAAAGAAGAAAAGTTTGATAATTAAAATTTTCATCTGTAAATGTTTTCATGGTTGCATAATGTTTTACAAAACAAAAAAAATCAAGTTTTTAGTCTTTCATTTGGCTGAAAAAGGCTCTTTTAATCTAAAATTGACTTCTGGTGACATTCTGTGATCATGCATTCCGTTAAGATATTTGATTCAGATACAGTTGGTCAGAATTGTTGTTGGGCATTTAGAATTTATAAGATTTTATCATGACTTTCTCTATTTTAAACTGAGTTAGATATTAATATTACAAGTTTTATCAATTGTCAATAGAAAAATTACTCTGCTACAGTGCTTCTGGTGTAAAATCTTCCTATGTCAGCTTTAAAAAAAAAAAAAAACCCCTAACCAATTGGTCAAACCATCTTCTTTTTTGACTTAAGGTTAATTTAGTCACAGAAGTAACTGCAGAAATTTTTTTTTATTTACCGAATTTATTGCTATTTTTATAATAAATGTAAATCAATCATAACTTAGATTATTTGTAGTTTTATATTTTAAGTACTTATGTAATAAAATGCTTCTTTACTTACCCATGAGCATGTTTTAGCAGATGAATAAGCACAGCATTCTCTTTGTAGATTTGTAATCTATTTGATAAAATAGCTTTTGGATTTTATGTGCATCTTGTGTTGCATGTTTTACTTTATTTTTAAGTAAAGATTTGAATATTGCAGAAATATTTTCAAATTGAAAGTTTCAATATGTAGGAATATTTGATGGCATGTAAGATTCTCCAAGTTTACAGTATCTGGGTAAACATTAACTAACCAGTTACCTCAACTTTTCATATAAGATGCAGTTTTCTTGTATATATTTAAGTTATGCTATATTTATATGTAAATTACTGGGTCAGGGATAGTGTATGTAAATATAAAAGTCAACACTGAGTGATGACAGTATTTTGTGCTTGAATGCAATCTTTAAGCCATCTGAAGTGTTGACCTCAATGTGCACTTTTTAACATTTTTATACACACACACACACACACACACAGTAGAAAACCAAAGTAGGTCTTATGCCATTAAATATGGTAAACACTGTATTAGCTAATTTATGCAAACTTAAGTTTGTATGTTTATAAAATATTTTCTGCACTATAAAAATGCATCATGTGTGAATGTACTGCATCTTTTGATTAAAAGGTTGGTGATATATATGCCATTGGGTATGAGGTTGATCACATCAAAATAAATCTAAAGATTGGATAAGTCTTTCACACCTCCATTCATTTGCAGAATCTGAACAACTATGTAATATAAATAGTTACTCCAGTAAAATTATTTTTTTTTAAATCTGAAAAAAGTAGTTAGTCATTTTGTAATTGTATAAAACATTGAAACTAATCATACAATATATTTCTTCTCACCATTAAAGTATGCAACCTAAGATTTTCTGTAAGAACTTCCAGAAATGCTTGTGCCTTGAACCCAAATGACTTTATATTATAGTGAAGAACTTAATCTAGAAATGAACAATCCTTTAAGCCTTCACCCAAATAAAACCATTTACAGTCACGTACAATTATTTCTTGCTTTCATATTGCAATTGTCAGAATAGAATGATAGGTATATGCATTATGGCCAAAATAAAAATGCTTTTGGCTTTAGATGATCTTATAACATTGTAATGCAATTAGTGTTTGTGTTGTAATAAATGGTTGTTATGCATGATTTAGTTATTAGTATTCTTTTGCCATTTATTTTTTATTTCTAATTAAATACTACATTCATGATACAGTAAAACTCAGAAGAAACATATGTCAGGTCAATTTATATGTAATATTTGAAAAAATCATGTTTAATTAGTATTTCTTCATTAACTTAGGTTTTGTCATTAACAATAAAGATCTTCCAATAATTCACAAGCTTTTTAATATCGTCTTTGTAAAAAAATATATTGTTTTGGAGAAAAGACTGTTGAAAGGATGGTTTCTATGTATGTGTTTTAAGAAGTAGTTAATTAGGATGGTTCTAGAACAGATGAAACAAAATCTGGAGAATAAATAGGATGTGGATTTTTTCTCAGCTGAGGTCTTCATTTGTTTTAGATATAATCTTTGCTGTTTGGATTCATGCATTATCATAAAATATCAGTTTAATCACTAACTGCTAAAAACAGATATCTGATGTAATCATAACATTAACTGGTAGCAACATTAAACTGATCATACTAATGCAAACTCACTAAACACTTACCAAGCCTTTTCTCGAATTGGAAGGCATTTTGGGTTGTGCTTTAACTCTGTTTGCCTTCACTAAGCAGTTGTCTGCATTGTTTTCTTCTCTTGTAAAATATCCCTTTTTCATTTACCATTAATCACTAATCTGCCAAAATGGCAAGATGCATTCAGAAAAATGAAATTGTTCAGATTTTCACTCTTATTTTACATTTGGCTTCTGTCAAATTGTGGGAATCTATTTTCCATGTTTAAACACCTTTCTAAGCTGTGGCAGATGGCAAACAAGATTTTTAATTAATTCTTCAACCATGAAAGCATTATTTCAATCGAGTTCAAACAGCACATTGATAGGACAACCTGTTTATTATGTCCCTCTTAAGCATAAGTAATCTTTTCTAAACCTTTCAAGCCATTTTTAGCAATCTGAACAATACTTCTGGGATAATAGCTGACTGCAGTTTTGTCTTTTTTAATATTCTTTTAAATTCTTAAAACTACCATAAACATTTCCTAATCTTTGCTTTTGAGTGAAAATATTGTTGATATTTCCTTGCCTTTTAAACATTCCTCTGCATCTGACTTCTTTACTAAACTATACAAAGAAAAAACTTCAGTTTTTTAAAAATTGTCTTTTTCTCTTTAAGTCCTCCATTTCTTCAATGATTTGCATTCACCTTTTATATTTAATGAGTTTTATTTTATGCTTTATATACAAAACAAACTCTAAAACTAGGTACTACAAAACACAAAATTTAAAATGAAAAATGTTTGATAAAGATTTATAAGAAGCTACATTAATGGAAGTACACAACTGAAAGAAAATTACGGTTGAACTAGAATCATTTTCATGAGGCTCATCTGACAAACAGAAACTAAATAATTTTAGCATTTACATTTTAATGGCTCCCACCAAAAACATAAGTGAGTGATCATTTTGTGCTTAATCTGTTATTGTCACCTGATAAATAAATATGCTCCCTAAAAAAAAAAAAAAAGAAATGTTAACTCCAGATGAGTGAAAAATAACATGAAAATGTCAAGAATATATTTTGCTTTCTTGTAAAATAGACAATTTATTTCTACACCTTATGTGAGAATAAATCTATATAAAATTCTCTTTTATTTCCATCAAATTTACTACGACTACTTTTAATTCTTTCAACCACTTTTTCTTCAAAAACTTATCCTTATCAATGGGAAAATATTTTGTTGCCATCTTTCAATTATAATTCATATTGATAGCTTCATGGAAATTACTTTTTTAAAAACATTTGACAGCTTCACTTTTCGAAGCTTTCCTAGGCAAGAGTTTTTATGTTCTGTATTATTTCTGTATTTTTATTTTCTGTATTTTCTGTATTTTTAATTGAACAAGAATTTAGCATGTTGCACTATCTCAGTTTACATCCACACAATATTTTTTAACTTAAATTTAATTGATATCATTTGTTTAATTTTTATTATCATTATTGATTTTCAAAAAACATTGATGCATTTCCATAATTGGGAATAATCAAAGCATTAATCTAATATTTTGCTGGTATTCTTTGGCCTTTGCATGAAATATTCTGCTTAAAACAATATTTTTTAATTGCTTTCATGCCAAGCTTTTTATGTATGCTGCCTTTCTTAACATTTTTTTTTCTAAAGTCCATTATAAATACCTTTGTGATTGTCTCTTAGGATACTTCATAGCATTCATGACCTCACATTGAAATTACATTCATATTTTGTATAATAATGGCTAGTTTTATAAAAAGAGCTACTTAAACTCATTTAGAATTTTAATAATGCCAGTGAAATGGCAATGTGGTTTGTTAAAATAAGCAGCAACGTAATTTTAAAATGGTCAATATTGGAATGTATAAATTTTACAGGCACACGTGTACTACTTGTCAGGGTATTGGAAGTTTCATACTCTCTTGCAGGTTGGGGAAATATGAAATGAAAAATATTTACCACTGCTGCTGGTGTCTTATATATTACACACACAGCTACAAAGATAACATTCTCTTAACACCATTTTGTAAATTAATAAATGAAATTGTTCTTTTTCCAAACAGCAATTCTGTAGTACAAAACTTGATATTTTTCTATCTGCAATTTCTCTGAATCTCTGACAAAATAGCAACTATTAAATTCTTTCATTTTATTCCTACAGTAACACTGGTTTTAGGATAAATAACTAAAAACTTATATTAAAATTTGTAATTAAAATTGAAAAGTCTGTTGCCAATGGTACCAGCCCATTAGTTTAAACCAGATGTGATCACAAGGTTCGACCTCCTGATAGACTTTCATATTGAAAGGACACTTAAAAAAAAAAAGAAAATGGGGGATGTGGAGTAATCCACAGTGACTTCCCTTGTCAAGCGATTGTATCTGCTCTTCACTATAAAAACAGAGCATCTATGAAGAAGGGGGACAATTTAAATTCTATGCATTAACTAGTTTGGACATTAAACCAGACAGTCAAAGACTTCATCTTCTCTTCTTTTGCCCTCCTGTAATTTAATACACTTAAATTATGCCACAGCATCCAGAAACGTTTGCCAAGGTAAATCCAGCTGTGCAATGCCCTGGTGGTACAAAATCAGGTGTCTTAGATGCAAATATGTTTGTGAGTGCCTGCTGTAAGTCTGTCTAATTTGTGAAGGATTTCCCACAAAGTGTTTTTCCGGGGAATGGAAGAGGCAGTAATCAGTTGGCACAAAGTCTGGGGAATAAGGTGGATGGCACAGCTAAGTCACCATATGGAATATCTAACCACCCATGCCACAAGAGACCTAGCATTGTCATGAAGGAACAGTACACCTTTGCAATTAACCAATGCTGGCTGTTTCTGCTTCAGTGCCTTTTGCACATATTCCAACTGCTGTGAGTACAGGCCTGCGTTGCCGGTTTGGCTCATAGTACACCACTTGTTGATTAGTTTACTAGATCATTGATCTTGTGTTGGTGTAGAGGTGGTCTTGTGGAGACAACCAATGTCTAGCATACTTGGGAGTGTCACACAGGACCCACTATGCATCCCTGGTGAACACAATCAAATATGGGTATGTTGCGATGCCAAGAAAGCAACAAGAAACAGGCTGTCACTTGTTGTTGCTTGTTGGCTTCCGATAGCGTGTGGGATACTCACTTGCTCAAATGTATACCTTCCCTATACAGTGCAGGTGAAGTCTTTCATCAGAAACCTGGAAGCATTCAGCAAGCCCACTACAGGTTTGGCTGTTGTCCTCCTCTGTGACTGCCTTCAGGTCCTTGTCGTCCGGGACCTTTGACTAGCCATTGCAGGGTTCATCACAAAGGAACAGGGCTCCTGACCTGAACTTCTGGAACCAATGCCTGGCAATGTGTTCACTCATAGCATTATCCTCAAAGGCTTGATGTATTTGGCGACTAGATGCGGCTGTGGGCAAGCTCACCTTAAAATCATAAAGCAGACAACCCTGAACGAGCTGCTTCAACATCGCCATGTTTCCTCACCACTGTGCAAACTATGACTGGTGTGTGTTTGTAACAGATATGCATTTGTCAAGAGCAATACCCCCCCCAACTTTCCCCAACATGTGATGCACTCATTTGCATATCAGTGATCTTTATTCCCACAAGACATAAAAAACAGCAAGGACTTTTTTGCTTATCTTATATAAATGTTTTGTCAAGAGAAACTATTTTAATAAACTATAGAGTTTTGGGTTACTTTTCAGCTATTACCATTTTCAGGAAATATATTTGGCATCAAATAGCAATAAGATTTTTTACTGTCAATGAATCCTTATTTAAGGAGAAAAATAAAATTTAAAAAGAATTAACAAAAACAATGTTAAAAACCTTGTAGAAAATAACCTTGTTTTGTGATTTTTGGCAACATCAACATCAAATGGATGACTACTGGAAAGGATGCAAATATTGTATTTACTGTTTAGAAATTTAATCAGGAAAGATGCCTGAAAAATAGTCACAGGATATAATTGAAGGTAAGAAAAGCAAGTGGAAACAGAATGTAACTGAACTAATGAGTTTTTGTATGGATGGCAAGATAAGAAAAAAAGAAGGATGGTATAGTTAAATATTATTTAGAACAACAGAAAGCAGGAAGTTTTGGAAAGCCATGATTTTCCACATCCTGAAGGGACACAACTCCTAAAAGAAGATTTGGTTTTTATTTAATTAGTTCTAAACTAGAGTAAAGTTGAAGCCTTATTTATAACATTTATTGATATACCTATATAAGTCTGTAGCCTAATGATAAAAGTATTAATAAATATTAATTTTTCAACATAATCTCCTTGCTTATCAACAAATTCCCCATTAATCATGCAGAATAAATGTTAAATTTGAGTGTTTGTGAATAGTAGTATAACTTTGAATGAAAAATAAAATCAAAATTCTTAAAATAACAACTTTGCAGGCAATACTAAATATTTTTTGGATTTGAAAATGGAGAAATCAGAAACTTTTGAAAATTTAAAGCTGGAGATAAATAAACAAAAACAAGAAATATACAAACTAAACCTCCTTGTTTAGTAAATTTTTATGGCTTTATCCAAAGAATATTTACCTTCTTTTTTTCTTATAATTTAAATTATCTTTAAGTTTCAGTGCATTGATATAGTTTAGAATAAAATGCCTTTGCAATTGTTGAGGATTCATTTTGTTAGATTCACTTTTTAGCAAGAAAAATAGAAAGACAAATCTCATTGTGAGAGAGAGTGAAAATGAATGAATGAATGAATTTAAAAAAAAAGATTATTTTGAACTGCCACTTTTAGTTATGAAACAAATTTCAATTATTAAATTTTTTTACCTGCACAATAAATGAAAAATACATTCCTAATTCATCAGTGACATATTTTAAATAATTATATAGCTGAAAGAAGTGAATCTACACAGCAGCTATGTTCAAGCTTTAGACATAAAATGAAATTGCTAATAAAATATTTTTATGCTTAAAAGGATTAAACTCTTCTATTATTAAAGTGAAAGATGGAAATAGATTACAAAAATATCAATTAGATGAAATAATTTACGACCTTTTATATAATGAATAAAGTTGGCATCCAAAGATAATTTAATTCGCAGCAAAAAAGGAAAGCATTTGACTTGGTTTGTAATCATTATTTTTTATTTTTTCATTTTTATTCATTTTATTTGTGATTATTAAAAAGAAATTAAATTTAGAATGTTTTTTAGCACTTGAAAAATCATTTTTAAATGTTTTCTTTTCTACATTTATTGCTTTTACATTTTAAGTTGTTAAAATGTTTAAAACATTTTACTATTAAATTTTCTTAGTTTTTACTTTATTTTTAAAGGTTTCTATTCATGATTTAGGAACTATTTAAGATGATTTTTTTTTAGTATTTGTATTTTTCAAATGTTTCTTAAGTGTCTACAAAAGTATCTAATTTTTATATGCTTTGTTCTTTTTTATTGCAGCTATTAACATAGTATTTGAATTTATTGTAATTTTGATGAATTCTTATTCTAAAAAATTTCTGAAAACTTGTTCATGAAAAATTTTTTTTTTTAAATTCTATGTGGAAAATAAATTCATAAAACAAGTAAAAAAAAACAAACAAAACATTGAATGTAAAATGATTTGTTTTTCTGTTTGGTAAATAGTTTCATACATGTTCATTTATTATTTAATAGAATTTTTATTGCTTGTGTCTGATGACAAAAATCTGTTCCTTAACTGCAGGTATTGAAGACGAAAGTGATGAAGAGCCTTCACCCCCTGATGTGCTTTGATGGCATGAACCATCTGAAGCACCAGCTATCCTACTTCCTTATCCCTAACACCTCCGCTTTGATTCCTGTTTGTCCGACCTTCATGCTTTTGTTTCTCTGCAAACCGGTGTCATTTGTCAAACAAGACAGTACAAATTGTTTTAATTCGATCACTACTTGTACAAAGAGGTGGGAGGGAGAAAAGTCTACAAAATCATGAAGTCATCAAAACTTTTACACCAAGAATTATTTCTCATCTGAGCATTGTATTGTGAAATTATTTTTGGTATGATGAAAAGTATGAAATCCTTCACTGGAAACGGAAGTAAAATAATATTTAACAATGATGAAAGATAAACATTTTTAAAACAAAACAATGTTTTAATTAAATTTTAAAATACAAAAAGTGTCCCATTTTTATCCCTCTCCTTTTTTATGTATATTTTTTATGATATTTCATATACTTGTAAAAAGGTCATACGATGCAAACACCAATGCATAAAACACATACAAAGCTGTCTCATCTAAAATTCAACTACATGGGGAGACACACGTGCACATTGATTTATATAATTATAAATCAGTTCAAATACTCATGTTCTTTTACTTATATTACATAAATATAAATACAATTGCAGAGAAACACAATTCATATGAGTATATAACATTAAAATAGATTTAGTTACATACAAATAAATTTTACATACACTAGTCATTGTTTATTTCAGAAATTATTTCTCTTAAAATATGAAACTCTAGGCCTAAGTGCCTAATATATTTTCAGTGGTCATTAACTGAGATCAGTTCATTTATATACTAATAAAATATAAAATCCACAATGATGGATGATATACAGATACCTATGCATACTTAGAGGAAATAAGTGAATGTTATTGGTTTTGCTTGCTATACTCCCTGATGTTAGTATAAGTTTGAGGAAAAAAAAAAAAAGTATTTTTCCAAAACAAATTATACTCCTTCCACTCTCATAAAACTGGTACTTGAAATTTGTGTATGCAAACACTTGCAGGAATTCACAGAATACTGTTGTACATATAATGTGGTTTGATTTTGTGAGTAAATATTTTGGGTGTTAGGGTTCCACATGTGTTGCAGGCCCACTAATGGATGGTGATACCCTCTATGGGAAGGGTAAATTAGAACTGAAAGGAAAGTGGTGGTGTTGTAAAAGCTAGATTTTCCTTCAGTTGAACGAACTTCTGTACATATGTATCTAAATGAAAAATACTCAGTCACATTTCCATATATATATTGGGAGTTAAAGTAACACCCTATTTTTGTCATCAATTTCAAATTTAATTTATTGTATCCATAAGTCATCTTCATAATTTTTGTATAAATTAAAATGGTACTCTGTCCAAATGGCAATTTTAAAATTTATGAAAATGTAATTTTTAAGTAATCAATATTTAATAAACAAAAAACAAAAAAAAAATGTAAATTTTGAAATTTCAATATTTATTTCCTTTTCCAGAAAAGTTGTTCAGAAGATCTGAATAAATACAGAAAAATCTTTTAAAAATGATATTTATAGCTTTGAGAAGGGTTATTAATATTTCTAATTTTGTTTGGATGATTAAGCTCCTTTATGCTACCACAATATTTTGCCCAATTTTTTTTTTTTTTTATGAAAGAAATAAGCCCCCCTCCATCTTTTTTCTCATGAATTATCCACTTAATGAAACATGAAGGTATCAGTAAAAATCCTTTTGTAACAACATTGAGAAAACAAAGGAGTTCCATTGTCTGAATAAAGTTTGGAATATTAAGAAAGCCATGTTTGTCAATCAGATATTACGTTTTTCAGTAGATTTCTTCAAATTTTAAACAAACTATTTAAATTTGAATTTCTTAATTTTGTATTAGATTTTGAAAATGCAGGGGCTATTTTTTTCTTTAAATTGTATTTTTACATTCAGTTGCATATGTCTGTGCATAGAGAATTTCATTTCCCTGTTTAAATTGCAGTTGCATATGTAATTGCTATTGTTTGCTCACTGAATTGAAAATGACAGATGTTTTAATTGTACATTTTCAGCCATGTTTTGTATAAGCCCAGTACTTAAGAATGCATACATATATATAATATTCATTTTAGTTCATTTCACTCATTATAGACACTATTCTGTAGCTCACTTTAATGCTTCCATATATCTGAAATCAAATTATATAAGGTGAAGATATGAGGTTATGTGTAAACGTTAGTTAAAATGCTGCCAATATCATGGTTAAACTTGTGAATGCATCCAGAACTGAAAGGTATTATTAATAAAAGACTACAGAAAAAATCCAAAGTTTATAAAGAAATTAATATATTTTTAGTGGCAAATGTATTTCCTCTAAAAATTCTGTACTCTTGGTTCTCCACTTTTAATGAAAGTAAACAGTTTATATATTGACAGTAAAAAGAATCTCGCACACACACGCACGCACTGTTTATTTCTTATATATTTTTTTCTCTTTTTATACCTATACTATGTTTAAACATTTTAAATCCATTAAAGTTTATATAATGCACATGATATATTTTTATGTTAAGAGCTCATGCATGCAAGTCTGGAAAAAAAATCCTCGAGATATAAAATTGTATATACTAAGATTATATGCCATCTTGCACATTCATGTGCATCTTAATTTTATGGCTATACATATGTAGTTGTGTAATTGGTTATATATTAACAAATATTTATATTGTTTTTTTTTTCCTCTCATTTTTTTTTTTTTGTTGCTTTAAGTCACATTGCAGGTTATTTCTTTATTTCTGATCCAGGCTTTTTTTACTTAGTGTTCAAAGGATGTAAAATAACATTAAACTGAAAAGAAAGAATCCAATTAAAAATGAATAATAAAAATGCATTTGTCTGCAAAATTCAGACAACTTAAAAATATATTTCATTAAACAAAAAAAGGTTCCGGTGACTGAAAGAAATACATGAAAAATACTCTGTATATTACAATATTGTAAATAATCTGAAATTAAATGGGGGAAAACAAAACAAGCATAAAAAAAATTACAGGATACAAATACAACTCGATTCAAGTATGCTTTTAATTTTTTTTTCATCACTGAAATCATATTGCTAACAATAATATATATATATATATATATATATATATATATATATATACACACACACACACACACAAATTGGCAGCAGTAGCATGTGAATCTTGTGTTGTCTTTAACCATTCTGCTCTCAACGCACAGTATATCACTCAAGAAATGAAAGTAAATGTTCGTAAAAGAATACATTAAACTGTTTGGATTCATTGTCCTGTTTCTATAACCAATTCCTTTTAGTATATACAGGTTTAATTTTTCTCCTATGTGTACATAAACACATGGATGAGGCCTAGAAAAACAACTATTATTGTACTTTTCTTTTTCTTGATATGCTATTGCCATTTTTTTTTTTTTTTTTTTTTTTTTTTTGTCACAAACAAATAGAATTTAGTGTTTTATTTAGGAGCATTTATTAACATTTTATATACTAAGAATTAATCAATAATCCAATGCCCTACTTAATGAATGAATTCAAAGCATACATCTTATGATTTTTAATCACTTCTGGCTGTTCATTTATTATAATATATAAACATGCAAGCGCACACACATGCAACTATATAGAGTAACAGAATTATGCAGCTGAATTTGTAATTGGTAGCATGGTCATATCTCAGTATCTTTCACCAAAGCATGAATTAAATGATCAGGGCATAGATACTTGTTTACATGAATACAGAAGTGTATGTATCTTGAAGATATCAGGATATCATTACCAAGTTATTTTCTGCTTGATACATCACGTGCATAATTGAAGCATATCTTTGGTCTAGTGTGTTATACCGTGACCACCGAGTGGTCACGGTTATACACACTAATTTTTGAAAAAGTAGTAAAGAGAAAGAAAAAAAAATATCAAAATTTACTTGCATTTAAATTTTTGTTAAAGATTGCTTTTCCAGTAGAAAATGATATTGAAAAAGTAACAAAATTAATGGAAATTAATCATTTTTTTCTTTTTTGAAAAATGGAAAATATATCAGGGAAAATTTTATTTTTTTAAATAAAATATTTCAAAGCCAATGTTTTTTTTACACCCCCACAAAGAAATTTTAGATTCAAACATTTTTGATGATTTTTTTATTTGAAGATGTGGATTCCATTTAAAAAAATTCTTAAGTCTTTCATGTAAAATAAAAAAAAAAAAAAACTCATCTTCTTTCCATTATTTTTATGTAAGAAAAGGAATTCCTGATACTGAAACAAGTAATTCTTTTATGGTTGGGAGCTATTCTGAAATCTTTCACAATTTTTTGACATTCATGTTCATATAATTAAATTGTTCAATTCAATTTGGTCATCTTGATTATTTCTAATTAATTTCATTCTTAATTATTTCATTGCCTTAGACAATATTTAAATGTAGTCATATTGTAAGGAATATATTTTGTAACCTTTTGTTAAGTACATAGATCAAATTATAAATACATCCATAAACAGGTAATTTCCTCTGTTACTTGAATGATAAATTATTTCTGTTATTTCAAGTTAACAATAAAATGTATTAAAATTTCTGTAAAACTTTATCTGTAGTTTGTCTATTCAGTTTCATAAAGTACAAAGTCATGCCTGCAAAAAAAAAAAATAGTGTGTTAAAAGAATGTTTGTTTTTCTTTTTTTTACATCTTGACACTTATTACTGTATACACCATCAGCAATTTTGTTTTAAAAAGCTATTTATAGAATTTTAATAAAACCCAAACATGAAACTGGATATATATATATATATATATATATATATATATATATATATATATATATATATATATATATATATCTTCTCAAATTAACAGCAAAAATGTTAAACGTTATTTATTTGATTGTTTATTTACAAGGATAATTTATATTTACATGGTTATACAAATAAATGAAGCAACTACAATGCAATATTTATTATTTATATTATCTGTGAACTATAAGTCCAAGAAAGTTTAAGTAAAGACAAATGAGTAACTGCAATTATAAATTTAAAAAACAACTCTGGTCTAAATCCAGATGCTCTCAACCACATCCCACTAATATATACACCCCCACATATCACATTTCAGGCTAATTTCTAACAGTCAGTTTATGTCTGTTTATCTAAAACCTGTTAAAACTGGTTAAAAAATACAGATTGTTGTTTTGTTTTGTTTTCTCTGTTTACAATTTTTACTTTTTTGTTTAAAAAAACAAAATGTTATTGAAGAATTAAGCAGTAATACAAAAAACAAATACAAGTAAAAAAAACTTACCCGGTTTCTCTTTTAACCTTTGCCTTTTTTTAAAACATTCTACAATAATTTTCAAACTTCATCCAATGAAAACTTTTGTTGTAAAATATATTCACAATAATTTTTGCTGCAAAGTGAATTCCTTTTTCAGTGTGTTGTTCACAAGTAAAAACATTTTGGAGAAAGTCTCCAAAATTATTTTAGAAGACTCTCTTGTAGTGGATTCATTGTTTTACAATAAATTTATCTGCATAGTCAAGTATAGCAAAGCAAGCACAAACAAACACTGCCATTTTGCTAGATGGAACTGTAAGACCCTCCCGAGAAAGTAAGTCAAAGTACTGCTTCTCTGTAGCATTATCACTGTCAATGCTTACCATGACCAAGGAATATATTTCACATTGAAAATGTTCAATTAATTTTTTTGAATTTTCTCTAAGAAAAAGATGGCAATGGACATTTCTTCAGAAGTAATTTGAAGGCTTGTTGAGATGTATAACACAATAGTAAGGCATAACAGTAATACAAATTTTTCCTGCAGAAAATGAAGGACAACCTCTTGGTTGGTTATATCTTTTTTTGTAATTCTTTTAAAATTGAATATGGTTGTTCTTCCACCATTTTTTGTATATAGTTTGGAATTTTTTTCTAACATGGTAAATCTTGTGGGTTTAGTATTATGTCCATGTATAAACCACTGTGGTAATGGTATGGAGGTTCCAATTGCTTTGGAACTGGATGTGAATACATTCTTTTATAGGTGGAAAATGTATTTCAGGGTCAAAGACTATTCTATAAATTAGAATATAATTTTTTTTTTTTTTTTTTTTTTTTTTTTTTCTAAATTCAAAACCATTAGGACAACACTTTTGCTTCATCCAATTGAGTAAAATCTTTTATCGCATCAGCTGAAATAAAATCATGTAATTCATCAGTTTGGACCAGTCATTGTTTTAGAGGCTTTCTGAATTTCCTTGTATTTGGCAAAAGAGACGGTTTTCTTATTTTTTCAGAATGTATTGTAAGTATTGGATATAAATCTTAATTCAGTTTGTTTCATTTTCCTTTCAAAATCTTTCATACAGAGAACTGAATTTTTTGTAGGAAACTAATCAATACAATTAAATTTTATTCATTTTTTTTTTTTTTTTTTTACAAGGTCAGATTTTCTAAGAGGAAAAGAAAATATCAATACTTTTTCACTGTCAGTAACATATCCACTAGAATAGCCAAATGCAGCACATTTAACCATTTTTATTAAACAAAATATTGCAACAAACTTTATAATTTGATCTTTAAATGAAATGGACTATGAGGTAGAAATTTATGAATAAAAAATGTTTTCATAGTTATTTCTTTTATAATATAGTAAATAATAAATATTGCATTGTAGTTGTTTCACATTTTTATAATCTTGTAAATAAATCTAATAATTAAATCGTGTTTAATATTTTGGTCAATTCTCAATTTCATGTATTTAGATTTTATTAAAATTCTATAAATAGCTTTTTAAAACAATAAAAATTGCTGAGGTAGTATACCATCCTTTTGACACTAAATATTTTTAAAATGTATGTTTATTTTTTTTTTTTTTTTTTTTTTTTTTTTTTCCTGCAATATGACGACTGTTAAATGTTGCTATCTTGTGTCAAACAAATGTATTTAAGTTTGCTGGTTCAGGATTATTATACTAAATGTTATTTAAGTGAAATTGGATAGAAGATAGTTTAAATTTAATTTCCATAAAAATTAAATTTCACCTGAAATATTTTTATTGTAATATAATTTGCAATGTGGCTTGACCAAAGAGAGTCATGAATGTTATGTTTAGAAGATAAGCAAGTCTGTTTACTAAATGTATGAGATCTGTTAAGATATACAATCCAGTAAATACATGTGAATGACTAAGTACTTATCATGAAGTGGCACACACAATTAAAATGACCAGTAAGCATTTAATAATAATAAAAAAAAAAAAAACTATTGTAAGAGGTTGGCATTTATTCGTACCTTTTTAATGACGGCCACATTCTTAAATGTGTTCATACAATTTGAGATAAAGTTTATCACTTATCCACTTACTGAAAAAAAAAAATCAAAGGTAGTAGAAGCAGAGGAAAACAGGGATTAACATACTTGACAAATTTGAGCAAACAGATAGAAGATGAAGTAAATAAAGAAAGGTCATAAAAGAAAGTAAGCAATGGGGAGTTACGACTGCCCATATACTCAAGGTCGTGGCACACAAATTTCTCATTAAAGCCAAATATGATCAATTTGAAACAAGAAATCTTGTTCCTTGTTTCACTTCTCTTTCAGCTATGCTGAATTAGGTGAGAGCTGGAGACTATTTGTCTACACCCACACAACTAAAATAGATTTTTCTTTGGAAACTTAAAATATTTGCCTTCCTGAGAAGTGATTAAATATAAAGGAGTCATTCACAGGGAGGCAATTGATAAATAAATGTCCCCAGTTACAGGTACCAGCAAAGAAATGTGATTCAACTTTCCATCTTTTACCATATGTTCTTATAATGTAAAAAAATATCAAATTCCTTGAAGGAAAAAGAAATTGCATTTGTTTAGATATCACCCATTCAGTTCAATATCTTAACTCGACCATGAATGCTTGATAGATAATGTTATAGATAAATACACAACAAGTATCATTTTTTTTTTAATTGATCTTGTTTTAACTTAGTGTTTAAAAAAATAATACAAGCTCTATATAATAAATATATCATCTGACAATTTTTGATTATAGCAGATTTTGTTTCAGTGACATTTTTCTTGTTCACAAAGAGCAACATAGCAGCCAGAATGTTTTACTATTGTTGATAGTATTAAGATCTTGGAGTTTGATACTAAAAAGACTTGGTGCTCTTGATGCATATGTCATAGTCAAATTAGGAGAGAAACAGGAATATACAATAAAACCTTGATTTAAGTTAAGCAATGCTGAACCTGGTCAGTACCGAGATGGCTGACTGCTTTTTTGTAAGCTTGAATGTGCAGGTAACATAATGGATAATAACCCAGAATGAGAAATTGGAGATCTGAGTAAATTCCAGTCAAATTTATTATATTTGCTTACATGCAAATACCTTCTCCCATCTATGACTCAAATAGTTGGACATATCAGAAAATCATTATTATCTCCCCAAATTCTTTCAATTCAAAAATACGTTTTGGCTTTAAGTAACCTTAAAAGGTTGATAAGCATAAAAAACAAATCAATAAGAAAGAAACCACTCATGAATCACAGGAGATGTTTTGCTTATTTTCACATTTTTTTTCCAGCTGAATTGTAGTAGGGACAGGTATCCAAATCTAGCCCACAATAGTTAATTTGACAACCTTGGCCTGTCTACAATTTGTCAGATTGTATCTATCATCCACTGACCCTTTGCATATTTCATGGTTTTCGGAAGATCAAAGATGAATTTCATACAGTTTGTTTTATGTTTACTACTCTATAGAATTAAGAAATTAAAAATAGAGAAACTAAAGCATGTTGAATTAAATTTTGTTAGTGTAAAAATAAACAAAAAAAAAAACAACATCACTGAATTTTAAAACCCATTTAGTATAGTACCCATCAAAAATGTGAAGATTATTTATGCATGAAATTTGGGAAATTTTCTAAGCCTTGGTTATGAGTACAAAGTAAATTACAGTGCACTACAGCACTACTTCAAAAATCCTCTCAATATGAGTGTGGCAAAGAAAAGCTATTGCTTTGTAATGAAAGCGGTTGATGTTGATCAGCAGTTTGTAGCAGGAGTTACTACTTGTTCTGCCTACAGCCACATCACGTTGAAACACCGGATCCTATACAATCAGTGAAGGTAAGCAACATAACATCTGGTCAGTACCTAGATGTGTGACCACTTGGGAATACCTCTTCTCCACCCAACTATTCGTTAATTAGTAAGACTTGTATCACTAAACCATTAATATCTAAGAAAAAAAAATCTTTATACAATCTAAAAATATTTTCTGCATTTTTTTTTATTTTTCTACTTGATTTTTTTTCATTTTATTTCAGATATTTAGTTGTTAACTTAAATTTCTATTATAAGTTCAATCAGTTATTTTCTATATAGTGTTTTTTACCTACACAGGTTCTTGTATCTAATCTCTTTTGTAGATTTGCGATTTGGTTTAGATCTATGTTTAGCATATACTGTAAGAGAAATATTTACATGTGTTTTTTTTCTTTACCAACCTCCTCCATTTTCCCCATATACTCAAGAGAAACAACACATTTCTTTTGATTAAATTGCCTGTCAATTTTCAAACAAGATAAATCTGAAAAATATACTTTATGTAACCAAAATTTGATATTATCTTTATTCATATAGCCATTAAATGTCTGGCATAGAGCAGTGGTCAGAAGATTAACCCATTAACTGCTGATGGAGAATTTCTATTATTGTAGTTCTATGAGTCAACTACAAATGATGAGAATGTCTGTTACAGTTAATGAGTTAAATAAGTAAAGATATACTATAAATCTTATATTTTCTTTTTGCTCATACAAAAATTGTTGCCACATTTATTCTAATATCAGCTAATTGTTGTGGCCTTGTTAGGGCCAGAAATAAAGACACAAAGAGAGGAACTGAGTTAAGCAAATATATTAACAGAAACAGTAATACAAATATATACAAACAAGATTGTTACGGCAAGAATGTTCAGTCAGAGCTGACAGCTAGAAACTTCCCTCTCCAAAAGGCAGTACCTGCTTCTATTTATAGCTGGTAGAGTCCATGTGTGTGTGGGTAAATTACCATAATACTAATGCCATAACATATATAAAGGGCAATAACTGAAAATGCAAATTGGGAAAAAAAAAAACTGTTATGTGCCCTGTTCCCTGAAATGACCTCTTCAGATCAAGAATGGTTCCATCAATGGAATCATATACATATGGGGAGGGGACAAAACAACAAATGTTGACAATGCTGAAGATTAGGAGATGCCTGATTGTAAATTTAACTTTTTGCCACCCAATATACACAGATATATAGCCCAACCAATCTCACTCAGTTTTCCACTGTTTCTGTTCTCCTACCTCCATTGCTTCCAAACATCCCACATTCCAGCAGCAGTATTTTGCTAGGAAAGGAAATATGTTGTATGATCCAGGACATAAATTTACTATGGAAGACTCAGAAATTGGTGCACTTTAAATACATTTTCACCTCAATAAAGGACTTTAATTAAAACTGCATTCTTTAAGTTAAGAGTATGGTCAGACATATTACAATACTAATGAATTAAGTATATTTTGTATTCATATAATTTTATTTAAATTCCTAGATGTTTCTTAGCACATTTTTTCAGTATATTTTGTATAATAATGTCAAAATACCAAAAAACATTACAGTAGTACACTAGATGGTTTTGCTTTCCCCACTAACTTGTAGAAATGAACTTAGCCAAATGAATTATGTAAGTAATAGATAAGGAGATAGTGTAGTTGTAGCAACCATCGGATGCAGATAAGACTTAATGTTTGACTGTAGAATGATTGGTCTCTATCTGTGATATAACACCTGCTCTGGGTTTTTCAAGAGCAACAGTAGTAAAGATATACCAGCAATATATATATATATATATATATATATATATATATATATATATATATATATATATAAATATAATAAATAAAAAGGCTCAAAAACTAATATTCCATGGTTATAATTTATTACATTGGAATCATAATCCAATTCATCAGGCCTACAAATTCTAAAAATTTTTGAATTTGTAGGTCTGATTGAATTGACATAACGACATGGTTATATTTTAAGAATGAGTTAAAAGTTCAGCACCAAATAAAAGTAATGTTGGTTATGTTTTCCTTGAAGTCTATTCAAATTTTCAAATAGATTTTAAATATTAGCCACTACAACAGCAATCTCTATTATATTAATCCTTTAGCATTCAACATGCTCAAGCCAACCCCATAAATATTAGTGGTCAAAGTCTCACTGTGTGACTTCCTGTGTTATTTGTGATTATGTCATCACATATTATGGCAGAGTATATACGAGGAGTGTTATGGCAAGCTGAACATTGAGAGCAGATATTTACAGGGCAGGTTTGGGCATGCTGAATGCTAAATGTTTAAATATATTAATTTCTAAATTAGGTACCTCCACTAATTCAGTATACGTCAGGTTAAAATGATATCTTAAAAATGAAAAAGCTTTCTTGAAGCTTTCATTGAAAGCTAAAGGATTTAAAATTTACTATTTCCAGTAAGCAAAATACTCTGTGGTGTATTTCTAACAGAAATTATATTGATCAGAATCGATTTTTTTTTTCAGTAGAATCAATAAAAATCAGCCATTTTGACACATTTGTAGACAAAAGTTAATTCTCAGTTTTAAAAATCTTGCAAAAATAAAATATATATTTCTAAAATGTTATTTGAGGAAAATGAGAAAATTTAAAGTGATATTAATCCGATTTGAAACAAATATAGCATAAAATGTTGTATACAAACATTTCTTAACTACGGGGTCTTGTTTTTTTTAACATGTTAATCGATGGATTGACAGCCGAATGAGTTCATAGTTAAGTATGGTGGAGCAGGCAATAAAGTTTATAGGGGTGGGGGGACAATCTTTAAAATATGCGACCTTCTAATACTAGATTTATCAGTTTGTACATCCATACTTCAGAGATTCTGCATGTCATCACACATACAAAGATAAATTGAAATTCTTTTTAAAATATTTGGGGTCATCAGATTGTAATAAGCTTTACAATATATTATTAGTAAATGTAGTTTTACTTAATAACAATATTTCCCAAGAGTTATCATATTAAAGATAAATTTTAAAATATGGATTTCGTTAATCGGACTGACTTCCTCATCTTGGTTGCTTTCCTCACAACGTTTCGGCCGTCTGATCCTCCGGCCTTCTTCAGGTGCATCTCGAAGAAGGCCGGAGGATCAGACGGCCGAAACGTTGTGAGGAAAGCAACCAAGATGAGGAAGTCAGTCCGATTAACGAAATCCATAGTGAAAACCCCTCATCCCAAAAATATAGACAAATTTTAAAATATTTAAAAACTTTATAAATTATTCAATTTAAAGTTGTAAAAATTCATTTTTCATCAAAAAATTTTTTTTTCTTCAAACAATATTGTCTTTAATATATATTATTCATCAAAGCAATTAAAAGCTTCCCTAATTAAATAATATCTTAGTTTTATTGCATTTTTAATTTTTCAGTTCAGAACAAATTTTTGGTAAGACAGGGTTTGATTTTGCAAAAAAATTTGATTTAAATTCTTCAAAGAATTCTGCTTTTAACTAATATAGACACTAAACATTATCACATTGAATTTAAGTTTTCATAAAATTAAGGGGCTGAAACACATGTAAAAAAAAAAAATATATATTTTTATTAAGATTTTCTAATAAAAAAATTCCAAAAATAATTTCATTCATTTGTGAATAAATGCTGAAAATTTCATTAAACTTTGAGAATTATTTGATTTTTGCAAGAATTTCAAAATTAATGTGTTTGTCACTGCAAAAAAGATGCTAAAATTTGCTATGCTAAAAGTTAGTACAAATGCTGATACAAGAAAAACAGGTTTTTTAATCAAAATTACGAATGTTAAATTAAATTTTTTACTCCTTTTTAAAGGAGTAAAAAATTTAATTAAGTAATCAAAAAATACTTTGATCATGGAGATACCTATTCTAAATTAATTTTACAAGTCTGAGTATGCTTTAACTGCATTCTTTTCATTTGCTTTTTTTATGTGACAATTTATTTTCATTTTGTTTTCTCTATCAAATTCTCTACTTTTTTTAACTGAGCAAATTTGTTTATTGACAATTCATTATATATAATAGAGATATACACTGACCTGGAAAAATTTATGGAAAAGGTGATATAGGATTCGCTCTATCCCAATGAAATACAACAACTTCACATAGCATCAATTCCACAAGTGGTCAGAAAACCTTTGGGAGATGTTGAGCTATTTAGTCTCAATAGCAGTTCCTTGTTTTTTGTGGGTGGAGGATTTTGTGTGCAAATAGGTCTTTTGAAAATGTCCTGTAAATCTTTAACTGGGCCCATGTTGGGTGAATGTGGTGGCCACACCATTTGTCAGAAGTCTCCAAAATGCTAATGATAGTGCATTATCCTGCTGGAATAAGCCATTATTGTTGAGTTATATGGAGTTCAAGAATGAATGCAAATACTCATGACATAGTACAATGTAACAGTCACAGGTCAACGTTTAACCCTTTAGCATTCAACATGCTGAAACCCACACAGAAATATTGGCTGTTTGCATGATTTCCTGTGTTATTTGTGATGATGTTGTCATATTATGGCAGAATATATATGGGCACATGGCCAAGTGGTTAGAATGTTCACATTCTGACGATGAGACCCGAGTTTGAATCTCATCTTGGTCGATTTGTCAGGAAGGAGACTTCCTGATGTTATCAGACTGGAGAGGTCAATCCCAGTGTGTGGCACCTTTTGGAAAGTGCTTAAAAACCATACCATGGTTTGACCTAAGCCTTGTAAGTGAAATTGTGTAGACGGAACTCTTTGGGGGGGGGGGGCATCGATAGCTATGCCAGCATGAAGTCACAATTCATTGTGGCTGAGGGCTTGAGCATGCTGACCTTATTCAAATTGTTCATCATGCTAGATAACACGCTCTTTCCCCAGAAACTGTAACTAAGGTCTGCTCACCATAGTAGCAGTATAAACCACAGGTGGGCTCTGTGGGTGTTGAATAAACACAAATGTGCCTGAGCAAGCATCTGCAATAAGGAGCCACCCTAGTAGATGGGTATCCTTGAATACATATGGGGTGGGTTGAACATTGACAGCTGATATACCACATGAACATATACTACACCATTACATTTTTAAATGACTTTTATCATCATGTTTAAAGGCAGGTGTAGATCTAGTAACTTGGTGAATTTCTTTGCAAAATATAAATGTCGAGATTTTCAAAAGTCAATGCCCTATTTCCTTTCCCGCTGAAATAACTCTATGCATCTCTAATTCATTAGTTTTCTTTTCTTGGATTAAGTCTTAATGCAATTCTTTGCAATCAAATGAAACATATCAAATGTAACATAATAGTACTTCAATTTTATTTTTTCTATTTCTCATATGCCAGATGATAAATTAAATGTGAATGCTTAGCAAAAAAAAATGGAAAACTCTAGAGGTAAGTGTATTTATAATTACTTTGAGCTTTCAATAAATAATACTAACCATTTTTGTTCTTATATTTCTGAGGTTTGGAATTTTACTAACAAATTGGTATACAAAAGACCTTTTCTTAGAAAAGTAATTAGTTGAAATTTCCTGAAAATGATGCATTTTCTCTATACACTGTGTCAGTATAAAAGGTTTGTTAAAACTCTGCATTAATTTTATTAGTGGAAATGCCATAATAAAAATGATTATCTCCTTACAAACATCAGAATAGAAACTGACAATACTCTGCTAAACTGTAGGAAAATAATGTATTCTAACTATCATGCTTGCTGTAGAAATTGAACCTTTGCTGATTGACTTCTAACTGGATATAGTGTAAAATATTAGATATTTTGAACAAATATGTGTGTGCTTTATGAGTTGGTAATTATGGTAGTTGTACTGATATTTACAATAAATAAAAAATAACCTTTGTGTGAAAACTCATTGTGAGTTCTTATCTGAAATAGTCACTTGCTTTTATAATATAAGGTATAATAAACCTATTCAGTGGAAGAAAGAAAAGCTTCTCAACAAAATAAAAAGGAGAAATTGAGTTATGTTTTGTTAGTAGACATGGGAAAAGAATGAGAATAATCTGCACATATATCAAACAATGTATTGAAGAAACAATACACAACATACAAAGCTTTTACCTTTTCTGTGAATGTGTTCTTAAGTATAGAACAATGAAAGTCTTAAGTCTGGCAATTGTTGTCAGAAGGGAGGAACAGACAGGTGCCTGTTGCAAGTTCACTTATTGGAGGGGAAATGAGGCCAAGAGCCCTACATCTCCCACTGAGGCAGCAGAAAGACGAGGTGCAAATGGATGGTTCTGTGACCAATCTAGAAATCCCACACATATAGGGTTCAGCAGATCCCTAATCCGACTATGTCTATATTTTGACAATGTTTTGAGTGTGTATTAATTCACTACAGAATCATGATTGGTTATTCTATTTTTCTTGATTATTTAAGAGATTTATGCAAAAATGACAAACAACACCAGAAGGGAGTTCCCATTGTATAATCATCACAGTCTTGGCAGTGAACTCTCTAGTTATCTTTGAATGGTTGTTGGATTTTGGAATAGAGAAATTTAGTCTGGGCAATGTGCACTTCTTCTATTCATATTACATCTTGTACCCATTCCTCTAAGTTCTTGGAACCATTCTCTTCTGGCCCCCATGCAATGAATCTCTGATCTTCCCATGAACTAGGTAAATTTCATTAGCACTTACATTTCTAGGGTCATGTTTCAAAGGACTTTTAAATGATGGGTTTTAGAACTTTAAATTATACCTTTTACCTAATTATATAGGGTTTTTGAAACTAGACAACCATTGTATATAAACACAGAATGAACAGTATAAAGTAATAAATAATAAAAATATGGAAGAGAAGCTTAAATGCAGCAGGTACCATTAGTAGCCTTGGGTGACTAAGTTTCTCAAGATCATGTTAGATATACTGATCTTCAACTTGGCAGATTTGTATATCCTCTCATAAATCTTCCATAAATTGGGTGTTGAGGTGGTTGACATTGGTGAGAGAATCACTCTCTCAGTCAGTCATTAGCAGCTGACATGATTTGTAGCCAAGCAAGAGTAGAATGTGAAATGACCAAATCCAGTAGTGGTTATAATGGTGTCTGACTTGGTTGCAAGGGGAATTGTTTTCATTGCTGAATTCCAGGAATAGGTTTGAGAATTTGGCTGCATCCTCATTGCCAAACAATTGAACTTGTATGTTAGTGGAAGAATCTCTCAGAAATTTCCACAGAGTAGCATGGGCTCACCTCCTATGAGTTACGGGACCCCTGTGACATATTGTATAAATCAGTTTGTGAAATGTTGGGGCCTCATCTAGAACCACAACAGCATGCTGTTCACATTTAATGTTTCATATTGGCTATTCTTTGAGGAGTTTGTCCTCCCTGGAGCAGTGCTGCAGTAATTACTCTGGATGTAGTTACAAGAACTATTTCTCTTGTGTGAGTCTTTTTCAGTATTGAGTTAATGATGAAGATTTTACCCATGTCCCTAGGAAGATAATATTGTAGATCATCAATATTACTCAAGTTGAGTACAATTTTTAAATAAAATTGACTATATATACAATTCAGGGTACCATATTCAATAGAGGAATTTAAGTATATAATTACAATCTAATCTAACTACAATTAAAGTAATCTGTCTGTGCATACATGCACCAAGAATACTCAACAAGCAAATTTGAAGAATTTTTTAAAAATAAAGACCATCATAGGGCTTGCATGTTTGACAACTTATCTGACCCATTTTATAAACCAGCTTGCCTTACATTTAACTTAAGACAATTTTTGCAAATGATTTCAATGGTTGATTTAAATATTTTGAGTATGTTGGTTATCATACATGACCTTTAATTTATTTACATTTATTTAACAAATAAAAGTATAGTGAGCTTTAATATAAATATGAACAGTAAGTTTATTTAAGCCAACATTTAAGGTTATATTCGTGGAAAAATAATGAAAACTACTTGGAATGGTTTTTATTGCTAACAGTTCAGACTGAAATTTCTCAGCCTGTGTCATAACTTATTACACATCAGGAACAAATGAATGTTTTGTTCTGTTGATACATTGTTTATTGACTTGAAATAGACTTGAAAGTTAGGTTACTCAGGCTGAGTGCGAGAAGCCCAAGTGTTGGAATTGTCACTCATTGTTATTGTTGATGCTGTTTTGTTCTATCAGTTCATGGAGTGCATTTTAAGCCTCACTTTGGTCATCAATCAGGAAGTAATCATCCTGGACAGCTAAGTATTCTTTGTCACAGTCTATCTCCCTGAAGTACTCTGTCAAGAGTCTGTCATCTGTGCACCTTTCTGGTATAGGTAAGTTATATGAACTAAGATCATCTCCATCCATCATGATCACATAAAACAAGTTTGTATACTTCCTTGTTTCAGTTAGCATGATAATTGCTGATATTGTGATGCTGTTGGAATAAGTAGTCTTAAGAAAGAGAGTCACAAAGTGCTCCCAGATTGTGCATGGGTTATAAAGGTGAAGATAAACTATGAGGGAATGATTGAAGCTTGGCACTGATAGCTACCTTCTTAATAAAATGGAGGTACTGGTTACTTTTCAGGAATCCTGTTACTAAACAGGTTTTGCAGAAAGACAAGGTTGGGCTGCAGGCTTCATTCAAGAGTTGTTGAACATAATAATCTGATACTGTAGATATAGCCAATTACTGGTGTCTTCCAAATCATGTACATCTTCAATAAACCCTTTTGGTGGGTCACTTCTTGCTTGATTTGTTCTCTATGTAATATTATGGTCACTTTGTGGTATTTGAGTATCTTTAAAAAGTTGTCATGGTTGCAAGGATTAAAAAAGACAGTGTGCACCATGGCTGGCATTGGTTCCTGTGTTGCAGTAAACCCACTGTCCATTGTGAATGTGGATAGTTAGCCCTATGCTGATTTCATCAGCCGCCTTTGTTCAAATACTACTTGATCAGCTCCCTTAGTGACATACTTGGTTATGTATTTGATGCTAATAATGCCAGAGCATTAATATGGAGGTTGAGCTGGTAGGGAATCACCATGAGACAGCTGTCAATTCCTTGCTTTACAAGAAATCCTTTGAACACTTTAAAGTCTCTCATACAAAAGCTGTTGTGATTTAGATATCCACATGGACCATGTGTGCCAAGACCATCTTGTACAGTTCTTTGTCAAAATATTAACATTGATGACTTTCTGAAGGAGTTGTTATATCAGCAGTATGTGGCTGCTTTTTCTCACCTTGATGTGATAGTCTTAGTACTACAGCTGTGTGATTTTTTGTTCAGCCTTTTTAGTAGCCGTCTTAGCCACCAGATAGATGTAGTAGCTATTGATACCAAATAGGAATGCAACGAGATATTATAGTGAACCAGAAGTTACATATAACTCACTGATCACAAAGTCTGAGGACAATGTTACCAGGTTGTGTTGGTGCATTGTTTGTTAGGACAGCATTTTCTGTTACAGATTCAGCACTGTACTTTTAAGCCTATTTTACTTGTGGTTGCTTGTTTTTCATGTTTGATTCCTTTGGCAAGTACATCTATAGCAGTTTTGAGCTGAAAAAAACCCAGATAAGTCTTATTGAAGATGTGCATGTTGAAACTGCCTTTGTTCCTGGCAGTCAGTTATTTGACCCAGAAGTTTGGGTTTCCACTATAGATTGCAACTTCACTGTGTCCAAAGCTCATCACCACAAACCTGCTATTGTACATCTGAATATTGTCAAGGACAAGATTTTATTTTTTAAACTCATAACACTGATCAAAGACATGTAGTAAAATAATTTCTTAATTTATATTCATGAAAATTTAACTTCTATGAAGAAACATTGGAATACTTTCACTTTAAATAAATACTGCAAGAAGGTTTCAGTAAAGATTTGTCTCAACTAAAATTAATATTTTTCTAAGAAAATATTTTTCCAGTTTAGCTTGTTCTGCTCTTAATGAAAATGATCTTTATTTTTTCAGGAACCTGTTAAATTTAGAGGACATTTAAGTTTAAACATAAAAACAATCAAAATGATTCTAAAATAAGGATTCCATTTACAATCTCTGTATAATACTAAACTGAGCCCTGCTTTGTATCAAACATTATTTTAGCATGTGTTCAATTTACAAGGGGACATTTTGTTAAACAGCACCATGACTGTGATTAATTTGAGTTTTTGTTTGCTCACTCACAAGAAAATATTAGAAAACTAATAATTTACTCACTAGTTATCATGATACATTATCATGAACCACTGAATACTCTTAATAGTAAAAGAAACATTTTGGTCATTTTTATAAAACAGTTTGATTGTATCAAAGAAGTTGTTCCATGATGGTAAGAAAGGAAACTAATCAAATTTGCAATGTAAAAATTCAGTTTACCAAATTACTTTTTACTGTTATAAGAAATCTTTTCCCACAAAATACAAGGGGGGACCCAAAAGTAACCAGAATCATTTTCTGTCTAACGAGCATGTAGTAGTTCAGGCTTCCACTGCTGGATGCCACTTGAAGCAACCCTCAGGCATCAGTGTGCTAACATGGGAAACGTACAGCTCTGTGGTTCACATTTGTTTTGAAGTGATTCATGCCTTTTCGTCTATTTTTACCATGGCTGAAAGGAAGGAGCAGCGTGCTGCTGTGAAATTCTGTTTTTTGCTGGGGAAAACAACAGCCAAAAGAGTCGTCATGCTTAAAACAGCTTACAAGGATGTTGCCATGAGTAAAACACAAGTCTATGAGTGGTTTGCATGCTTTAGGAATGGTCAATTGTCACTGGAAGACCAGCCTCGTTCAGCGCAACCTTCAACCTTCCGAAGAGTTGAAAGCATCATGAAAATTTATGAAATGATCTAGGAAGACCGTCGCCAAACAACTGACAAACTTGTTGATTTGACTGGTGTGTCCTGGAGTTCATGTCAATGAATTTTGACTGACGAATTGAGAATGAAAAGAGTTGCAGCAAAAATGGTACTTGCTCACGTACGACCAAAAGCAGTCACAAATGGATGCCTGTCGTAAACTGAAAGAACAGTTGGAAGTTGATCCAGACCTTTTTTTGAAGGTCATCACTAGTGGCGAAAGCTGGTGCTATGGCTACGACCCAGAAACAAAGTAGCAGTGGAAGCATCCAACATCACCACAACCCAAAAAAGTGTGTCAAGTCCATTGTGAAGATGATGCTGAATTGTTTCTTTGATGTGAAAGGAATTCTCTACAAAGTGTTAACCAGGCTTTTTACTTGGAAGTCCTGAAGTGTTTGCAAGACAAGGTGAGACGAAAACGCCCTGACTTGTGGCAAAGTGGAGGGTGGTGGTTGTATCATGGCAATGTGCCAGCACACACTACCATGAGTGTGAGAGTTTCTGACCAAGAATGGCATGACTCCACTTCCCCACCCTCCCTATTCACCCAATCTTGCCCCCCTGTGACTTTTTTGTTCCCCTGAATGAAGAAAGTCCCCAAAGGAAAAGGTTAAGAAGAAAACAACGAAATCATTAAAAAAACATAACTTCACAAGAGTTCCAGGACTACTTTGAACAGTGGAAAACACGTCTGGACTGGTGCATTGCTTCAAATGGAGAATACTTTGAAGGTGATAAGAATATAGACAAGCAACAATAAATGAATAAAATTATATGACAAAATTCCAGTTATTTTTGGGTAACCCCTCACACAGGTATTTTCCTTCAATAAAAATCAGGATACATTGAAAAAACAAAACAAAAAACAACTATGATGACATTCTTATTTTCACAAATGACACCCATAAAGCTTATATGGTTTCCATACAATCACCAAAGTTAAGCAATGTTGAGCCTGGTCAGTACCTAGATGGGTGACTGCTTGATAATATTAGGTGCTGTAAGCTTGGATGTGCAGATGGTGTAATGGATAATGGCTTGGAACTATTAATCATACAGCCAAGTTCTAATTTCTGTTGGATTCACTATATTCATTTACACACAAATACTCTTGGGACATGTATGAATCCATTTGTTCTCCCCCTCCTGCTATGGGTAAGACTCCTATCACTAAGCCATTATTATCTTCACCCTTACAAAAACATTTGTTTTTAAATCTTACAATCTAAAAATATTTTCTGGCATTAAATAACCTGAAAAGGGTTGATAAGCTGTAGAAAATGAATGAATCAATCAAACCCTTGGAAATGGAACATTTGATGTTTGTAGTGGGCACAAAGTCAGTGTGTAGTTGGCCATTATACATATGTTGTAAATTAAAGCCACTTTGATCATTTCTACTAACATTTTCTCAGAATTGAACAGGTTCCCAAAGAAAAGTCTATCAAAATATATATATATATATATATATATATATATATATATATTTTTGTAGAAAAATTAATTTAAAAAAAACAAAATTTTGCCCAACTTTTTACTCAACCGTAAACAGTTATGAATGACTTTCTCAATTTTTCAGATGCAAGCCATGGAAATCGGTGCAATGGAAGCAACAATAGAATGGATGATTTCAGTTTCCACACAGCTCACCTCCAAGCAACTTTTTTTTTTTTTTTAGAAAGACACAATCATTTATTTTCTCAAATAGACAATACCTATAATTCTACTTTATATTATTTTAAAAAGAATTTTATGGACATTTTATTAACTAAAATGCCAAATGTCATCTCAGTCATTGGAGTTGGTCCCTTTTACAATTATAAGACAATGAAGATAAAATGAAAAAATACTATATAATTTTGAAGGTGAACTTTTATTGAATATCAAAAGGAACCAAATCAGGTGTTCATCTTATAAAGTACAAGAACAGAGAGTATGAATCTTATACATATGACAGAACTACAGAGATTGGAATATTGGCTTATTGGCTTACAGACTGCGAAGAGTAAACTTGATAACACATCTCCAAAATCTGATTCCTTTCCTCCCCCATCTGCCAGTAGTTAATAAATATCTAGGCTTCAAAGTAGAGATATTTCATCAGATTCTGCACACACCTTAATTTGGCTGTCTTTACTGGAAGTAAACCCCTAGTAAAGAAGTTGATCTTGATGGGGGGGGGGGGGTATCTGGATTACCTGGCTTTTAACCAGGTTAAAATTACTAGTTCTAACACTAATTTTGAACACAATTTGCTTAAAGTGTACAGTTTGTATTTTGTGACTGCAGATTTCTCCCCATCATGGATTTATTTAAGATGTCTTTGAAATGCCCCTTAAAAATCAGGCATATCCATTCCAGTCATTGACTTCATTTGAAATCTCTCAGCTATCATCTCACTCCAGACAGTATATCTCTGTCTAACCAAACTCTGTGTCATGTGATAGATAGCCTCCTCACTAGCAGTCTGAATCATCTAATTTAAATGATTGTTGATGACTGAAACAACTACACCATTGGATGGTTATGCTTTTACCTATTCCAGCCACCTGGGCAAACACCTGGAACAAACATGTTGATATGACACATACAACTCAATACTTCATTAACACCATGTGTCGTTGACCAGGTGTATATTTTACCTTTATCAGATTTGGCAAAATGAATACAAAAGACAAACAACCAAAATTATCTTGAATAATCTATCTCCCCAGTTGGCCAAATGGGGAATGGGATATTTTGTTTGAAATCAAATCATAAGCAAACTGGATCCTCTGTTTTGCCAGTTCTGAACATTACTTCATCTTTTTATAAAGTATCTCTCCTCTGACCTAGCTTTAACAACTCAGTGTCGGGGAAAAACTAGCTCATCACATTCAGTGTCTCAAAAACTATGGTTACATTCCATCATCAATGAGCAGACCTTCAATTTTCATCTATTGAGATGAATGGATGTTTTCTCAGGGAGTCCCTGTGCCTTGAGCACCTACTGGGACTTAAGCTCAATCCAGCCCTCAAGTGGAACATACATATAATCCATCGCTAAAGATACTGTAAAAATGGTCGATTACTTGTACCTGACTCCTCCTGCAATCCTCTACATTTACAAGATCCAGATCAGGTCGAAAGTGGAGTACTACGGGCATATATACCCAATCTTCACTTTTAAGTCTTGATAAAGTCCAAAAGCATATCTGCATTCTTGTGGGTGATGAATTATTTTCCACTTTACAACTCCTTTCCTTCAGATGAAATGATGCAAACGTCTCGCCACTATCACTATTTCTATGGAAAGTGTTCAGATGGACTACATTCTTTAGTCCAACCAGTTCTAACCTTTGTGACTAAGACCCACCATACCAACTACATCATAGTGAACCATTCTCATTCCCTTTGTATTCCATTGGTGAGATTTAAGTTCCACTGAAGCAGCTTCTTTCCATGAACTGCTCCTTTGTGGAACCAACTCACAAGAGGATGCTTCCTCAATCTTAGCCTGTTCAAGTCAAGGATTAACCATTATCTTCCTCACATATCCCAATAAATTCTACCTCTTATCCTGCAACCCTCTACCTTGACTAGCTCTTGGGCCTTGTACAGGGTGAATATCATTGTAAAAAATAATAAAGTTCTGAACATTATTTTGTCTTTTCATAAAGTAAATTTACTTATTTTCAAGGGACTTTCTGGCAGCAGTATTTTTTCAACCCTAATTTAGTGGTGGCTGTAGTATCTTTAATAGAAGCACCCAATGCCTATAGGTAGACCATTCTACAACATAAATAACATCCAAGCGAGACTATCTTTCTGATGAGAAATTTGCATCTTCATATTTATCCAGCTGGTGCCTTGTTACTATTAACTCTTTAGCATTCAAAAAAAAAAAAAAATGAGTATTATTTATTATCTGGTTGTGATGTGGTGTTGGAGACACAAGAGACAGTATTACTGAGTCAAATTGTGAGTTTGGGGTTAAATGTATATCAGAATCATCTGACAGAAATGATAAGATAAAGAAATAAGTAAAGTGTATATACAGTCTTTCTCACATGTTTTTTTTATAAATGTGTATAATGAGTGTCCAGATAATTTAGTTGGAAAATACAAGAAGTGTCTGAGGGTCTACTTACCTCAATTTTTGTTGAGTGCCAAGAGATAAATATTACTATTATGGCCCAAGGGAAAAGGAGCCAAAATTTTCATTTTCATGCATGTGTTGACAGCCTCCCCATGTTGCTGGCTTGTCCAATAGTGAGAATGTCAGGTGTTTATATGCTTAGAGGAGGAAAGTGTGGTCAATTCTCATTGGTTTAGAAAGAGTGAATTCTAACACTTTCACCCCAGCCCCTCAACCTTCTGGTGTCTTACTCTCTAGGTTGAGGTGTCTACTCAGTCCTAACTGAACTTAAGGGAGTGGCCATAGGTCCCCTGAGCATCCATAGATTATTTGACCAGTCCGCTGGTTTAATCCTGCTTCCTGCCAACATTGTGATTTGTTTGATCCAGAAAGCAGAAGTGATGTTCGTCCATTCACAGTCAACTGAAGATGTAGACACGGCTGGGGAGTCTGCGCTAAGAAATTTAGAATGCAGCAAAAAAAAAATTAATATCTGCAGAAAGCCGGACAAATAACTTTTCAATGTTTGAATTGTTAATGTCTTTTATATAGCAGAAAAGAATAGTAGAGAAAAGAAACGGGTTACAGAAAAGAAAAGTATTTAACGTAAAAACTCATACACTGGATTCTAGACAGAGAGAGTGTTGTGATTAACTTGTTAAATCGTCTCAGAACGATATGACTCTTGCGATGGAGGGATAAAGATTTCTGTGCAGGGCTTAAAGTTATAGTGGCGTTCCTCCTCCCAACACTTGCCTGGGACAATTCTCTCTTCTAGAATTTTCTCCAGTCTGTCTTTGTCAGCATAACTATGCATTTATAGAGATAAACCCGGCTGGCCCTCGGTCCTATTACTTTGCACACGATTATCACTGGGTTCTGGCTGCTTCAACCAAAATCATGTGAATTCCAAAGTTCCTTCTAGCTTACTCAGCTCTATTTCAATTTTTAATCGATAAAAAATATTTCGACCATTTCCATTGTCTTCTGATGACCCAGATTCAATGGGTACAACTTCTGCCCTAGATCAGATTTCCCAATCAGTAAACAAAATACTCTGATTTAATTTCGCTATTCAAATCTACTCCAATTTCACTAAAAAAAAATGTGTGTGTGCATGTTTCCCAGACTCTGTCACAGAATTAATGGTAACTATACTCTGTATGGCAGTGAATTCTCATAGGTGAATAAAATATTTGAAGCAATAAAGATGTGGTTCCACTATTGAATAACGAGATTACCATGGACAGAGTATGTGATAAATGATGAAATTTTAAGAAGAATATGACCTACAAAAAACTACTGCTAACAACAATCATTAAAAGAGAGGTTTGGAGAATTTAGCAAGCAAGAGATGAGTTTGAGTAAATGGCAGAACAGAGGTAGTATATGAAAACAAAAAGGGATCAAAAAAGCAAGAATTACTGAATGCAACAAGAAGTTGTGGGGAGCCATGATCACCAATATCCTGAAAAGACATGGCACATAGAAAGAGAGTATGGTTTGAATATAGGCGCAGTACATTGTCATTAAAAATTGGTATTTAGATGTGATCAATTAATGGCTTATCACCATAAAGACGAATCTAATACAAAGTCAGTTTTCAGTGAATTAAATATAAAAGTGTGAGCAACAGAATGGTTAATGAACCACAGAATGAAATTGGGGAATAGAGGTCAAACGCTGACTGAGGTAGTTTATGTTCACTTTGCACTAATATCCTTGAGAAAGGTAGGAATCCACCCCCACCCCATCAGCTCTGGATAAATAGGGCAATTAGAACTCTTTAATCTTGTTAGGTAAAACATCTTGGGTGCATCAGTAACCCAGTACCATAATAGATTCTCTTGCTACTGAAACCACAGTATCATCACTTTGAGTGGCTGTATCCTTGGGCATCAATGGAATAAATAGAATTATAAGAACAAATAACTTTGCAAAAGGTTGCAGGTGATGGTGGGGGGGGAGAAAGATTAAGAAAAATGTTAGAGAACAGTAAAGAAATACATTTCTTTTTCATTTTATACTAATAGACATAAAACCAAATTGAAAAGTCAGACAAGAAAAACTGAGATGAAGAAATAACTTATTTAGGTTATAAACGTGTTAATTTGGAGATTGGCAAAGAAAATGTACATTTTTCCACTGAAATGTTGGTTTTGAGTGCAAGTAAGGAAATAGGAATTCAAAGGTTGATTTTTGAAACAGGCATGCTGTCTTTGTTTGGAAGACTGTTGCAATATATTACCCACATCCCACCCTTGTGCCAAACTTAACTAAATTAAGCAGCTGTATAAACTAATCAGTTCGGGGACATTAAAAAGTTTTGATAAAAAGACATGAATCTCAAATATTTATAATCAAAAAAACAATTCTTAGGGTACTACTTTTATATCAACTAAAGACATTACATACACATATATATATATATATATATATATATATATATATATATATATATCTCTTCAGATTCATTTGACAGTCCTTCATTTTTAGTTCAAAATGTTTTGAAGATTTTTTTATAGTTAGCTAGAGACAATGAAATTAGCTTAGATGTGGAAGGCTTGTCTTTGGAATTCTGAAAACATTTTAAATAAATTTTCAATGCTGCATATACCTCTTTATCCTCCAATTAAAAGGTCACATTTTTATACTAACTTTTACCATTATGCTATCAAAAAAATGCATACAATTGTCTTGTTACAAGCATAAGATTATTGTTTGCTCCTGAATATTAAATCAGAGATAATACCAACCTTTATAAACCAAGCTATTGAGTTTCAAAGACCTTTGATTTTCCTGGGCAGGGACTTTATGCAGCTGCATTTTAAACAATAGAAGGTCTATATGCTTCCCTTAGTATCAGAGGTTAATTTATAAAAGAAAGAAAGAAATTTGAAACTGTAAAAATATTTGTCCATCCAAAGTTTGAACTCTTTCAGTTTCAGTTGTTTTAAAAAAATACCTTCATAAATATTTCTTCCCTGGTGTCTTTCACATCAATAAAACTTGTTCATTTGACTGCCAACCACAAGATAAGTTATGGTTAGAATTTTTTATTATGATGCTGACCACAAATTATCACAGTTTTGCCATCAAGGCTACAACCAAGAGTCTTTTTTTCATTGTTTTTAACACAACTAATTGGTACCTGGTGTCTAAGGCAGGAATGAAAAATCGTACTAGCAACTAAAGACAAAATTTTTATGGCAAAAATTTATTGAAAATTTAACATAAACAAATCATTTGATAAGCAATAGAACTGTCCAATATCCAAAGTCGGTGCTCAAATGGTAAATTTTGAAACCATTAACAATGCAGAGAAGTAGTTGTCATCACAAATGGCATAAAAATACCAGATTTCTTGTTTCATTGGACATTGTTTCTTCTCAGCAGATGGTAAAGCTTCTAAGTAATGCTGTGTTCCACCATCCATTCTTGGACATTTTGTGTTATTTGATAGTTAAACAAGCAAACATTTCCCAAATTGATCCCTAAAAGCAAAGATTGGAACCTGTCACTTGACAATACAAAAACATTTCAATGATATGTAGTGCAACTTTTTTCGGTCATTGTATTGTTTTTCTGAGCTGAATACTAAAAAAGCATTTGGTTCAAACAGTCTACTACAAAAAAGTGCTTGAAAATGAATCTGCAGAGAACATTTATTATGTCCAGAACTTCATGAAAATAAAATGGGACCAACAGGTTTAGATTACTTACAAAGTGTAAAAATTCCTGGAATGACGGCAATACATTCAGCTATGTTCAAACTTCCACTTTCTTGAGATGCAGATCAGATGAGTTGCTGAGTAATAGAGAAAGTTGCATGTGTTCATGCTATGCAGTTGGCAGAAAATGAGTGAAAGGAATCTGGAACAGTGGATTAATATTAACATCTTGTGTGAACATTGGTAAAAGTGATAGTGAAACATTAGCCTTATTAAAAAAATGGCATATAGTGAACATGCTATGAAGAAATAAAGTTTTTGAGTAATACAAGTGGTTCAAAGAAAAATGATGTGAATGATAACATAAAAAGTAAGCAGCTAAAAACACAAAGAAGAGATGCAAATGTGAACAGAGTGCAAAGGTTAAGTATGTAACAGCAGAAGAACTGAACATGAATAGGGAAACAATCCAACAGATTCAAACAGAGGATTCGGGAATGAGAAAAATTATGCGTTAAGAGTTTGCGAGCTCCAAGAAATTTATTACAAAAATGGGTCATTCAATTTATTCATTAGAATTTGCCTCTTGGGATCTGGGGCTATTTCTAAAATTGAAAACCACCCTAAAAAGATAAAAATTTGCTAATATCCATGACACCTAGCAGCATGTGACTGCATTACTGAAATGTATTCCAGAAAAGGAGTTCCAAGAATGATTCCAACAATGGCACCATTGCCTTACAAAGTGCATTGTTTCATAAGATGAGTACTTTAAGGAGACAACAGCCAACAGTGACCAGGTAAGCAAAGTTTGCTTTCGCAGGGCCATTCTGGGAATTAAATTGTAATGTTTTGTACATACAAACTTTGCAGCACACCAAGTGTGAAATGAATCCAGGTTTTATAAAAATATGAAAGTTGTGGTGTTTCAACTCAAAGTAAACAAAATTTCAGAAAATGGGACAAACCACGTTTTATTTTTCTTTCTGTTATTTACCATGGAATACTGTCATAAGTCAGGAGCATAAAAAAGAAAAGGAGATTACAAAAGGAAAAGTGGAACAAAAAGAAATCACACAAGCTTACATCAGGAATATCAAATATTGTTGAAGATTAAAGTAATCAAGCAAGCAAACCTATAGTCGAAGAAAATATCAGCAAAGAAATAGAATTATTTAATGAGGACAGCAATGTATCTGAAATGAAGTTGAAATTGAAAAATTCAGAGTTATTAAACTTTCACATAGGAACTCTACAAAATGGAGGTTTCATAATGAGCAAAGTTAAAGATACAATCAGATAATGCCAGAAAAACACACATTGGTTTTTTGAGAATATTACAGAATCTTCCTTTTGTGACAGTTTTCTAAACATTCAATATAGAAATGTTCAGATTGTTCTCAGGGATTGGCTTTGTATGGAGTCCTTTTATTTTATATGCGAGCTACTTAGCAAACAACCACTGACATTTTGTTCCACCTTGATTGTGGTTCTAGGTTATTCTACCAACAAAAATGGAATAAGTTACGCCAAGAACATTCCTGCTCATGAGAACATAAACTATTTTCATAACGGCTTACATGGAATGACAAAACATGGAAAAGAATATAAGATCACAATCATTGGTCCATTTAATGCTATTTCAGAATATGGGCACAGCAATACGGAAAAAAATAATTTACAGAATTGTTTGTTACTAGAGGAGAGAGGCTTAGCATTCAGAGGGACAGGTCATTGTGATCAGAGATTACAATAATGGTAATTTCCATGGTATTTTAGTGTTGATCAGCCATTACTATCCATTTGTTAAAGACAAAACAAAAAATTTACAAACTATCCAGACAAAATGACAAATATGACAGCTCTCTCTCAAAATTCAGGAGTTCATTAAATACTGTGCTTGAACTGTAACCAAAATAATCATAAAGGAGCAAGAATCCACAAAATACTTTTCAACGGTGTTGAATGCAACACCAGACTCAGGACACATGGGGCAAACTGCATACATGCATTGTGTCTGCGACACTATAAAGTGTCGTTTGTTCTAGTTGAAAGGGTTAAATGAGACACTATTGTGACATTGGTAGTATGAAAAGGATTGAAAGGGTTCATGTGAAAACCCCGTATAGGATTTGGAGAATTGGAAGGGTTAAAAATGTTATGGTTAAAACAGGAGTTGAAATATGGAGCAAGGAAAAAACAGAAATGTTTTTTTTCTTCCTGATAAACAGAAACACAGAATGAAATGTTAGGCCCAAAATATGATTTGTGGAATGTGGATTGCTTGTCAGCCAAGAGGCAGGTGGAATTGTTATAAATCGCAAAGCCAATAATGTAAACAAACTGAAATATGGTTTTGTAAACATGCATGGTCCAATCCAGCGCTCAAGGACGAACAAAATTTGATCTTCACTGTTCTGTGATCAAGGAACACAATGTGGGACAGAAGCAGATGAAGGGACAAAGTGGAAAGCAGATAACTATCAGCTGACTGGTAGCAGTACTAACCAGTGTCAGAACAAACCAGGATCTAGCCAGACTAGCCGTGTTATATGTCCACTGAAAGAATGAGAATGTATGCAATGGAATAAAAGTTTTTCTTGAGTTTCATCTTCAATATCTTATGTCTTATCAATTGTAAACTGCTGTGGATAAGGATAGTACAATAGCAGCAAAACAAGTGGATCCACTAATGATTGGTTGGTTTTGTTTAGCGACATGTCAACCTCTATGGGTTATTTAATGCCAAAATCTAAATTTGTTTGCAATTTTCTTTTATTATTGGAGATAATGTTTTAGGGATATAAATTTTACTAATTAACCCATAGCTGGAGGAAGAAGAGGTGGATTCATATCTTTCTCAAGGATATTTGCACATAAGTGCATAATATGAACCCATCTGGAATTAGAATTTGGCTCCCTGATTAACAATTCTGAGTCATTATCCATTACACCAACTGCAAATCCAAGGTTACAGCACTTGGTATTCCCAAGCAGTCACCCATCTAGGTACTGACCAGACTCAACGTTACTTAACTTTGGTGATCATATGGGAACCAGTGATTCAACATGATGCATCTGTAAGCACCACTAATAGTGTATAGGTTCAAATTCTTGAGAACAACCCCATATCCACATACAGTCCATGTGCTTGACACTCTAAATTTGTTGCTTTTTTTTTTTTTATTTTTTAAACTGTCCAAAAACTCTGCAATTTTTTCTGTGCAATTCAAAAGTAAGAAATTGTGAATGATAATATCAGCTGCTCAATGCCCAGCATGTTAGACATGCTGGTCTGCAAGAGTTGATAGTATTTGACATTCTGCAACTCACCTACCTGGGATAAAGACAACTCCAACAACTTATATGAATAATATATATATATATATATATATATATATATGTAACTAGAAGCAAAAATAATCATATAATCAAGATGTTGACTGTGTATAAAACAAAGATTGTATTTTGCAAAAAAGAAAAAAGAAAAAAAAAATGGTTGACCAGGGTATTTCTGGAAGATGTTTTGAAGTCAAGAAGCAATCCTTGTAATTATAATACAAGAGAAGGAGTATTAATAATAATAAAATTAAATGTTCACTTATCCTGTCTACCATTTTGCAGAATTAAATCCACTCTTCAGGAGACTTGTGTGCAGATTTAAATTTAATTTCAGAAATCATGTTTTCCTTAAAAGACATTATTCTATTTTTATTGATTTACTTCATTACCCAACTCTAATAATATATACTATAATTATACTTAATCAAACCAACCATGGTTTTAAATATTACAATAAAGAAATGAAATCCTAAACAAATATTTAGGGAAGTCAAATATGTCTAATAAATTATAAATAGCTTAACAATCTACTTAGAATTTTTTTTATAAACATCTATAACCAAAATAGTAATACTTGGCTACACATATAATTTATCTCAAAAGTTGTTTTAATATCTAACTTCTGATTATATATAAAAATTCTCTGTCAAATATTTGACTTAATCCAATCATTCTTAACAAATCATGTAATGAAAGTCATGTTGAATGACCATGCTTCTAGGTCCTTTCACATTAATGTGGGCATCCCCCAGGGCTCTATACTTGGACCTATGTTGTTTCTTATCTTCATCAACAACCTTCTCAATGTCTTCAGTTCCAAAAATCAGTATTTATGCTGAAGAAATAACTGTTTGACTCCTGTTTTAATATTAAGTCTGATAGATTCACAAAGATTTGGCAGCTACTCTTGAAAATGTTAACTGGGGCAAGAAATGGCTTGTAAATTTTAATGCCTCAAAAAAAGGAAACTGCTATTTTTTAATCATCATACAGAACTATTTTGCCTGTCATCAGCATGGCTGATGCTAACCTCTAGGAGAGCAACTCTTACACATTGCTGGTCTTAGGTTTTCCACGGACATGAAGTGGAGTGATTATATTGAATCAATGCTAGGTCTGCTGTTATGAGACCCAGGAAAAATAGGTCTTTGAGATTCAGTTTTCTCTACCCTTTTGCCAGAGACCAGGACAGGCTGGTCTACTCCACTCTAACTACCAAAGAACTAATTATGACAGCTGCCTGCTACAAAGAAGGGGAGGATCTTTCTGTTTCAGTGTACCACAAGCTATGAATTCTCTCACCAACAAGGATACAAGTTTATATTTGTATTAAAAAAGTTTACCAAGTGTTCATTTTGAATATAAAAACCAACATTCTGCACCAACCAAACAAAATTTAAGATTAACAATTATGGTTGGCACTATTAATAAGACAGAAGTAGGTGGATAGCTTCTCTTTCTCTTAATCAAATTCATCCAAGCCACTAGGACAAGGGGTTACCGGGTGTGAAAGAATTAGAAAACAGAAACATTATTAAAGAGTAAAAACAATAGAAGAGTGATCACTTTAGGATGACAGGCGATAATGATTGACATTGCATTTAAATTTTTGAAGATCAAAGTTATTTGGAAAGCATAGAGCCAGAAAAGAGTCCCACAAGCAAGAAGTGCAAGAAAATAAAATGTTAACATAGAACTTAGTTACATCTGGCCAATTTAACTGTAACTTGATGAGACCTTATTGCCAATCTAGTCAGTCAGTTATGTGCCACACGTGATAAATGCTTAGGTGATCATGTATTGAAAGATACATGACTGACGAGGCAGATTTTTTTTCCTTGCCATTTCTTTCTGCAGTAGACCAATTGCCATCCAACGCTATAGAATCCGGTCTGTCTTGCTATTTACCCATAACTAGGCGGAGAAGAAGAGGATTCATACCTTTCCCAAGGGTATTAGCCTGGAAGTGAATGTAATGGATGCAACTGGAATTCAAACTCAGATCTTCGATTCCTCAATCCCAGCCGCTATCCATTACTCCACCGTAACAATCCAGTACTGTGCTTAAATTCATAAAGTTCAGGTACTATAGTGAAAAATTCATCTGAACAATTATCATGAAAATATTTATAGAAATAGGTATGGGGAGGCAACTTTATGGCGGTGGGAAAGTGACCAAATCTGAGATGCCAGGTCTGGACCAATAATATTGCCAATTCTTCTTTAGATTTTATCAAGAATCTATAAATATATAGCAGAAGCACCAGACCATATGTGGCAGCAATAAAAACTGTCACCTTCATTTTATGTCAATTAAACATGTAAATATCAAAATGGTATTGGTTCAAGCTCCAGATAAAAAAAATGATATTTAAAGTTACAAAATATATTGTGAGAGAGCCACAGGTATTTAAATAATTGCATAAAAAACAAAGTGGGTGATACCATTTAACTCATTAATGCCCACCGTAATATGCTGTAACAATTTTAAAAATCTGGTATTAATTACATGTTAAAATAATATTAATGCCCACCATCATAAAAAGGGGTAGTGGACATTGATGAGTTAAATATATAACAATACTTACTGTTATAAGTAACACCCTTATCACAACAAAAAACAAAAACAAAATGAATTATATAGAACATTATTATTATCTTTTTACTTTTCTAAAATTTCACATTTAATATAAAGCTATGCGGACGATATTGCTGCTTACAGTTGGTGATCAACCAGCAGAGCCCTGCGAACAGTGCTCATTAAATGCCTGTGAGACGAGGGTTTGCTAAATTTTAGGCAGTTCAGTGTCTCAAGTCAGAGAATTGTGCACTTTGTTCTGATTTTTTACTTTCAGACTCTTGTTCTTTATTATCTGCTTCTTCACGCTCCCTATTCCAGCTCTCCAGGCCCTTTGGCAATGTTGTGTCTTCATCAAGAGAACCTGAAAGAAATATTAAATGTGCCTTTTTAATTTTATAATGTATAAAGTGGTGTAGGAAACAAATGGTCATTCAAATAGCACATACAAATTATGACTCTTTAATTTCTCTTGTTGACAGATTAATTTCCTTATCTTGGTATTAATGGTATAGAAACTACAGTTCATAATAGTTCTTGTTAAGGTTCCAAGCTTTCAAAGTTGTTTAAAGTCATTATCAAAAAGGAAAGAAATTAAATGAAATTCAAAGTGTTTGGTGATAGCTTGTGAATCAAGTTTTGAAAGTTTGTGATGTCACATGAACATGAAATAGTGTGGATTGTGGGAAATTTAAATGCATTTTAGAATGTCTATTGTGGAATCATAAATGATTTTGTTGATTACTGGTCCCATTGACTTAGTATTGATAGCTGCCAAAATATGTAATTTTTTTTTGCTCACCAAAACAAATTGTAAACAAAATATCATTCACGAAAAACCCATCTTATATTATTGTAATTTTTATATTTCTGCATCATGTGTTGTTGTATAGCACTTTGGTCATAATTATGGTTTGGGTTAGATGGCTTATTTTACTGGCACATTAATCACAAAAGTCATTTCATGCTGAATTGGGTAGTTTTAAGATTTGTTTATATTTTATGTTTATTTTGCAGACAAATTCTTTTTAAAAGTGGATTTATACATGTAATTAAGTTATTGATTTTTATATTGAATAAAGTTACAGACAGTATATGATGCCTTGGAGTACACCTTCTTGGTTCTTTCAATCTGAGGGGGAGGATCCCACTAGTACCTGGAAGTTTGTTTGTTATGAAGCTGTGTATAAGGGTAAGTACTCTGCCTCTCAGTCCAAGGTTGTGGAGCTCTTTCATGATCCCATATCTCCAGGTTGCTTTGTAAGCCTTTCCAAGGCCAAAGAAGATAGTAATTGCATGTTCATTTCTTACAAAGGCATTTCTTATAAAAGCCTTCTTTCGAATGTTTTGACAAAGCAGCTAGTAAGTGATTATTGTAGCTATCTGGGATTTCACTGTTTGTCTATATGTGGTTGAACATGTCTAAAAGGTATTTTTGAGATTTAGTGGGTAATTGTTTTAGAAATTTGTAGGATATTTTGTCTGATCCAGTTTTGTGTGTTCCTTATTGAGTTTTTGAACTCAAGGAGAGTAAAGAGTTTTTTTACAGCTTTCATAGTTTTGTGAGTTGAAGTTTAATGTGTTTTTTCATCATTTTGTTTTATCTTTAAGAATTTCTTATTAAAATTTTCTTGGGTGGAGTTTTTGGAGAAGTTTACAGTTAACAGATTTGCAATGTTGGTTTTTGTTGTTAAGAGCTTGTTATTTGTTTATAGGTTTTTTATTGTGGAGGGTTGTTTTTTCCCTTTTATTTTTCTTATGTTCCATATTTTTTTAGTTTTGTATTTGAGTTTAGTTTGCTTACATAGTTTTGCCAGTATTTTCTTTATGCTTCTTTAATGGTTTTGTGTGCTCTCGCTCTATTTATTTTGAATTGGTTTAGATTGTCTGGGGTTGGCTGGAGTTGAAATTTTCTGAGGGTTGCTTTTTGTAGTCATTGCTTTTTTGCAATCTTCATTAAACCAGAGTTTGTTGTCTTTCGTTCATTTAGAGCTTTTGGGTACACATTTTTCAGCAGTTGATATTAGGGTTTCTGTGAAATGTTCTATGGAGCTCTTCTCCGTATTATTTTCGGTGAGTTCCTTATTACATAGAGTTTTAAATTTGGCCTAGTTTGCTTTGCTGATTTTCCATTTAGATTTTTTTGTTCTGAGGCATTTAGGTTTTTGAGGATGATTGGAAAGTGGTTGCCACTGTGAGGATCATGGAGGACTTGCCAACTGAAGTCTATGAATATAGTGGGGTCACACAAGGATAGATCTATAGTGATGAAGGTGCATGTTGCTAGGTGGAGGTATGTGTGCTGTTTGTTGTTGAGGAGGTAGATATTATTGAAGGTAATTATGTTTTCAATTTGCTTTCCTTTTTAATCATTATTTTTAATCGCCCCCATCTCATATAGTGGCTGTTTAAATCACTTAGTATCAGAAATGGTTTTGGCAGTTGCATTATCGGTTTGTTTATTTTGATTTCATTGATATTATCATGTGATGGTATGTATATAGTACAAATATTAATTGTTTTGTGTAGAGTAGCTTTAACAGCTGTTACTTGAAAGCTAGTTTGCAGGCTGATTTTGCTTTGGGGTATATCATTCTTAATGTATATTGACACACCTCCAGAGGCATTTTGGCTAGGGTCATGGGTATAGTGGTATTGGGTGTAGTTTCTGATGTTATTTAATTTTCTTTAGAAAGATTTCCTGGAGGCATGTAATACTTGGGTTGTGTTCGTTTATGAGAAGGTGGAGTTCTTCTAAATTGGATTTGATTCCTCTAATATTCCACCATATTATTTTGCGTATCATGGATTTTATTTAGAAGATTTGAATGTTTTATTTTATTTTTGTATTTTGAATACTGGGTGTTGAGTCCATTTCAATTTCCATTTGCTCTCCACATTTTTAACTTTATTCTTAGTTTCTATTGGAGAGTTTTGAATTAACTTTTGGTTTTCTTTTTCCTTTGTTCTTGAAGTTGATCTGAGCCTGCTTTTTGTAACTGGTGTTTCATTTTTTTGTGATTGTTGGGGTGATGTTAGGTTTGTTGGTGGGAATTTTTTCTATATTGGGTATATTAGTTTTTAAGATTTTGATTAGATTTTGTATTTTTTTTTTTATTAGGCTTAACAATTCTTCTATTCTTTATTCCCTTTATGCGAGTATTCACTTGGTTTTCATTTGGATCTTGGAGAGTCTTGGTAACTTTTACTTATGTTGGTTTGGTGAAAGAAGATTCCTTGCTTCTGGGAAGGTAATGTTCTGGGTGACTAAGTTTTATAATTTCTTTTTCTTTTTCTCCAGATCTTGCAATAGTTTGAATCTGCTGTATGATTTTCATTGCAGTTGATGCATATCAGCCTATTTTTACATGTTTCTTCTGTGTGGTCTGGCTTGTGTACCCAATACCTCACACACATTGGTTTTCTTGTACATACTTCTTTTAGGTGCCCATATTTTTGACAGTTGTGTCACTTTCAGGGATTCAGTATATATTTTTCAACTTTGGCTAGTAAATAGCCAATTTTTATTTCAGGTGGAGCTTTTGGGAAGTTAAAGGGACAGAATGTAGGTATTTGTATTTATTACTTGTTCTTGTTTGCTTATTCACCTCACACATAAATCACACCTTGTTTCTTTCATTTCTTATTTCTGTTATGAACACAAGGACAGATCCTTGTTCCAAACCAAACCTTTATACTGTGAAGTTTTTTCATCCTCAGAAGTGTGTCAGAGTATTTTTTTTTGTTACCACCTCTATGAGGATAGTTCCATTGTTTAAGTTTTGGACCAGTTGGTGGTGGTGGGGGGTGATCATCGAAGAGATGACTCTTTGGATAATAAATGGGCATGGGCAGGTTATTTTGAGGAGGTTCCTCTCTTGATTCAGTAATCTAGGGAAGTTTTCATCATTTTTTTTGTGGTCTGAAGCAGATTCATAATGGGGACATTTTGCTTGTTTTTATTTTCAGAAGCCATAAAAATACATGATTTATTTCATTGACTCCCTATCTACCACAAAGCCTCACAAGGGGATAATCCTAGGGGGAAACCCATTTGCCTAATCATATCAGGGCTATATATTCATGTTGTAGATAAACATAATTGTATTGAATCCCTAATTTTTTGTTCCCAAAAGGGACAAAAAAAAAAGGTACAAGTCATTCCTCAGCATAACTGACCCTTCAGCCACTGCCCACAGTTTCAGATTTTTTGCAAGAACCTAAATGAGGGGTGACATGACCAGCCAATTGATTGGATTGGGACTCTCCAACTGCCCGTCTAGCCCAAGTAAAGGCTAAAGTGGAGTGTTGTGGTTTGTGTGACCACATGACCACCTTGTCACCAGTATCCGTTCCTCAGGCATCACAGGTTGCCACCCATAGTAAACAGGTGGCCCCCTACCCTTGAGGTATTTTTCAGACACTTTGAACAGGAAAAAAAAGAAAGAAAAAAGAATGACAAAAACAGTTTAATTAAAATGTACTTCACCTCAAGACTATACAGTACAGTGCCAAATTTACATTTATATCTACAAATAAATCATTGTTATTGCTGTATGTATCAAATAGGACAAAAAAAAAAAAAAAAAAAAAAAAAATGTTACTTACCTGTGCCAGCTACAAATTCTTCATATGTTGTTTTCTCTGCAAATGGACGTGGTCCAAGCAGAGTAATCATATCATCTTTATCTAATTTTTCCTTTTCTAACAACAATTTTGCTACCTAAGATGAATAAAAAATAAATAAAAGACAAACATTTTTTTAATTAAATGAATGCATGAAATTTTTTTAAATTTATATATTTTTTTATGTTACAAAAATACTTTCAGTGTTAATTAAAAATGTAGTAATAAATAATGTAGTAAATAAAAACAATCAGTACACTCTTTGTGTAACATTTAAATATATTAACAATTAAATGTGTTTCTGTATACAAATAGATCAATTGCTATAGTGTGAGCAATATTAACAGGAAGGTTAGTAAAAATAAGATTTTCATTAGATATCTTTGGTTTGTGCATTTTCGAGATAAGGAATTATTATTATTATTATTATACATTGATTTAATCAAACTGCTCTTCTTGGTTTTAGTCCCTGTTTTAGAAGTGGTACTCTCCAGCCTTCTTTAGATTTCTGTCATATAGTAACATTCCCAGACTTTTGAACTGAACTCCTTATTCAATTCACAGAGTGCTGATTCCACTGTCCATCCTAGGGGATATCTTGATTTAGTCAATTCTCCTGTTAACAGTCCATAAAATGCCACTTCTGCTTATTCTGCACTATAGTATTTCACTTTAACAACCAACATCATCCCATATGAAAATTGAATTAAGTCTAAAATATGATAACTATAAAAAATATAAAGAAATATATAAGCATTTTTTATCTGTAGACACAAGAGTGGCAGATAAATTCATAAAAACTTAATCTGAAACGAAAGTAAATATTACCTTTTCAACATCATTTTTGTATTTTGTTAATAAATCCAGTGTTCTCTGATATGCATCTTCTATAATCTTACGAACTTCCTCATCAATGATCTGTGCTGTTTGTTCACTGTAGGGCTTATCAAAGACCATGTCTCCTTGTTGAGGCATGTCAAACGACAGATAGCCAACACGTTTGTTCATACCATAGTGAGCAACCTGAAGCAACAAATGTACAATAAAAATCTACAAAATAGGAAAATTAGTTCTGCATTACTTTAGCAAACTAAGGCCTTAAAATAGCTACTGTCATTTTTCAAGTATTATTTCTCACTAATATTTTCTTTTGCTAAAATAATTAACTAAGTTTTTTAAATAATTTAATAAAAATGCATAAACAACATGTATACAATAGAGCTTACATTTTTTTTTTAATTTGAAGAATTTTCTTAAATATTTCTAAAAGAAAATATACATTAGTTATTCGAAGTCTAACTGATGACAAAATAAAGAAAAACAAACATTGAAAAATAGAGGAATGTTATTTGGAAAGTAATATTTATTAAATATTGTTACTAAAAACAAAAACAAAATTTTTTGGATATTTGAAAGAAAAAATTTAAACAAAGATATTAAAGAATTATTTAGAAATTATTATTTAATATTGTAAAGAAATTGGAAAAGTATAAAAAAGAATTAAATTAGAAATAAAATCTCTCGGTGTAGCAATATCAATTGTTAGCTGATATCTTGTTAAGGACACATCTGCAGAATGTTACAGAAATTGATTTTGACAATTATCATCTTGACAAAGAAGGTCACTTGAATGGAGCCAACCTCGCAAGAAGCATGTCAACCAAAACCAAGAAGTCAAAGAATTATTTTACTGGTATTAAGCCACTAGCATTTGACTTAAGAACATGCCACGCCGTGTGAACAAACCTGGTGTCTGGTCTGATCTGCAAAGTTTCAGGGCTTATTATTAGCACTAAGAAAAGTCATGCTTAGATATGCATTTTTGTATTTTATAAAAAGTTTGTACATGGGGAATATTTCATAAGGAATTATTCAACTAACCTTGTATTTTCCATATCAATCTTGTAAATTTTTTTTCAATCTACAAAGTAATCATCACACTTCATAACAAATCCATTTAAACATGAACAGTTTTAAGTAATTTTCTTCTATTTTATATATATATATATATATATATATATATATATATACATACATACATATATCTATCTCATTTTTAAGCTATTCTTTTTCAGTGCCTCTTTTCAGATATTTGTATGGTCAGCTGATGCCTCCATGTTAAAAATGAACTAGTAAGTGGAGCAGAGTTAATTCAAACAGTTAATCTCATGTATTTACATTTTGTTGCATTATAGTGTCAATCACTGGAAGTAAGCTGTGCCAGGAACAGTCAAGCAACAGTCACTGTGTCTGACAATAAAAGCTGCTGGATTTAGGCTTACAGGTTTTTGCTCCAGAGTTGTAGCTCAGTTTTTAAAATATGTCTTGAAATGTAAATATATAGGCAAAAAAATAAAATGTATATATAAAATGTTGTACTCTTCCAATCAGGTTTGAAAAGGTTAAATTATATTGCTGCTCTATTAAAATTATAGCACTCTTACAAAATATTTGAACACTTACTGCTCCTTTGAGAGTTTGTAGCACCTGAAGAGGGGATTACTGTCCACATTGAAAATCACTGTTTTATGAATAATCAAGAGTGGTCTTCCCTTGTTTTGTTAGTTTCCTCTTTGAGAGAGCTATTTCTGTTTACTGGGACTATAAAAGGACACTATACACGAACCTTGTATTCTCAGTTGAATAAAGCTTTCTTAAAGCCTACATCTGCATACTTTTGTCATTACACACGGATCATCTCGAAAGTGTTTACTTTTTGACTCTTTAATTATAAAACATCTGTTGAGTTTTTAGTTTTCCTGCAATAACATTTCGATATTGATGAAAAAAAGGCTTTTTAAATAATAAAATTACTGAAAGTAAAAGAAGTTTATTTTAACATGAAATCTTTTAAAACCAGTTTTATAAAATACTTTTACTGTTATACAAAAATGCATAGTTTTAGAAAAAAATGGTTGAATTGATTTAACAGAGAAGCTTGTTTATTCTTAACTGAAGAAAAAAAAAAAGATTTGGTATGATTTAGTTGTAGACCCTGGAAACTATGTATGATGTAAAAATATAACAGTCAAGTTATCCGATTAGAATTCTTGATAAAACTTCTTTTTTTTTTAAAAACATATGCTTTTTCACTTTTTTAATGAAGTTGTTCCATTAAGAATCTTTCAATAAAGTCCAAAATCCTAATTTAATAATTCTTTCCATTCACTTCAGATTGTACTTGATGGAACAGGGAAGCTTTTCAATAATATTTTCATCATTGTTTACTATAAAAAGAATAGAACTGACCTGAGCATATGCATTTTGTGTTACTTTCTTGAGATCATCCTGAGCTCCAGTTGTGATTTTACCAAAGAAAATTTCCTCTGCTACTCGGCCTCCTAGTGTCATACACATACGATCTAAAAGCTGCAATAAAAACAAAATATTTAAAACATCCCTTAAAAACTGATTCAATTCAGTAATAAGATAATGAATGCAATTTTCTTGTACAACAAAACTAAGATCATGACACATCATTTCATTTTATATTCGTAAATCTTGTTAATAGAAAAGTGTTTTGAACATATGGGGGTAAATATAAGATATGTTTATATAAAATAAACTAGAACTGGAATAGAGCTAGAATGGTAAGTCCAATGTATATAGCACTACTTAGAAACTATGGGGATAATTTGCCAATTAAATGACTAACTTATAATCTTTACTCAAATACCCAAGAATAGCATAATTAGGTGGAAAAGGAGCAGAAAGTAGACTGGGTGATTTGGAACTTTGCAGGGATACAGAGAGTATTATGCAAATTATTTGAATAGGACAACAAAAGAACAAAACAAATAACAGTATTAGCAAAATAAGAGTTTGTATTAAAAAAATATCTGGAAGATTATCAGATACAATAGATACTTTTGGGAGGCTACAGTGTTCATCCATCAAAATACAATTAAAATGAAGATCTGAATAATTAATGAATTTATTACAAAACCTCATCACAGAATTTCAGACAATATTTAGGAGAGGATGTTCAAATTCCACATATTCAATTGATGTTACCAATAAACCTACAGATCAGTAAACATGATTTATGTTAATCTACATTTCTAAGTAATACTAACTTGAAGGTGAGAATGTCAAGTCTTACTAAACATTTGATGGATTTGATGCTGACCAACAAGATGGCTGAATTGGGGAGCACAATAATCTCCAGTAACTATCTGTTCAACTAGAGTAATCATATATTAAGAACATAATTATAACTGTGTTGAGAACTTCTCTGCTGAGAAGAGTCAACGAAAAATATATTATGCATTAATGTCATTATTTGTATTTAACTGTGGTGTGTGTGTGTAACACTCTTTCAAAATATTAGCTCTGTCACAAGTCCCCTTCCTACCTTTGAATTTGCTAATGATTCTAGTAGGATAAAAATAACAAAAACTGCATTTTAATGAAAATGCATAAAGCCTAACACCAAAGAGCCAACAAATAAAAACAAAAAATACAGTCACACAAACAAAATTAACTTGCATCTTACACTGCTCTGTTCGGACAGAGAATGTAACAAATGAAGTAATAATAAAGTTGAACAAAATTGTTTTTTTTTTAACGAAGAATATCATCTGAAATTAATTTTATTTTGAAAAAAAAATAAAAATAAAATAAATAAATAAAAATAAAGAAACTTTTTTTTCTTTTTTTTATCAAGTAGATATAAAATTGGAAATGGGTAAATTTTTGCAGTATAGAATTTTCATAAATCCTGATAGGTATGATAAAATTAACAAACCTGTTCTTTACTGTAAAGATATTGTTCCCTGGGAAGGTACTGGGCATATCCAAGTCCTTTACCTCTAGGAATGATAGAAACCTACAAAAAAGTAATTTATTTTGTAAAAAAGTTTTCAAAATATTAAATCTAGAATTTATGGTATTTATAGTCAATATAAAATAAGTAGGATTTTTTTTTTGAGAGTTTCTCCCCAAAATTTTACAACACAAATTTTTCTTGGGAGAGGAAATGCATTTGGTGAGAATTTTTTTGGGGAAAATCTAAAGTTCTGAAATTACTGAAGAAATCTTAAAACATTCATATGAAAAATGTTTTTCTAATTAACTTTTTCTCATAAGAGAAATAACATTTTTTTTTCTTTCATTGGACTCTTCAGTTATTCTCATGTCCTTTTGAGAGAATTGGATTTTTCATTACATTATTCTATAAATAATTCATTTACTAAAGACAAACAAGGCAAAACAAAATCAGCTAAGATATTAAAATGAGTTAGAAGAAAAAAAATCTTTAATACTGATACATAAAAATAATTATACAATTATGTAATTGCTAGTGCTTTATGTACTGTTTTAACTATTTGCAATAGCCTAAGAGGAAGCAGATGATATTACTAAGCATACTTGAAACTGCCCATTGCAGTAATGTTATTTTACTACATTTTATGCTCTCAATTGCCATGACTGCCTAATTTCCACACAAGGAAAATATATATCTGTCTTTCTAAAGTACTTAAACTGATTTTAAATAAATGTTTACATGTAATTGATGAAAATTTTCTAAATAAGGTTGGTTAAACAAAACTAATAGAGAAAATGTTAAACATTAAAAAAAAAAAATCCTACATATAATTACTGAGCTATTTTATGCTTTGCTATTCAGATCACAATGCTCATGTTTACCTTTCAGCTTTCTTCAGGTATGTCTTCATACTGCAATTTCAGACCAAAATCGTTATTCAATCAATCCATGGAGATAGATTGTTCTCACCTAGCCTTCCATTATTAGGGGAGATAACTCATAAATTAATACTCACCGGTCTTATTCACCTTTGTGCGGTTCGTTTCTTTGACTGAACTAGAATATGTGACTTTTCAACACTACCAGAAGCAGGAATTGAACTCTCAGTTGCCAGCAAAGCAGGTATGTTTTAATCCATGTGTCACTTGGTCAATTTAGTGGTGAAATTCTGCAGCTTTAAGCCTAATGTCTTTACTCATGCTTTTGTGTATCATAGGTTTCTCTTCTCTGTTAACATGGAAAAGTTCTCTTGTGTACTTGTTCCACAACTTCAATAGCTTTTTTATTTCTATTATGGTCATTCCTTCTTTAGATTTTATGCATCTTGATGAAGACAAGGCTTTCTCTTGCTATTTATTTGATCTTTTTATACATAACTGGTGCATCTGTGTTCTTCACTTTTCAATCTCTGCCCAGTTCTCATTTTAGACATTTTTTTTAACCTGCTTGCATTTATTAGTTTAGCTTTATTCTGAGCCAGTTGGGTTCGTCTTGTCTGGTTTACTACACATTCACACATTGAGACTGCTTTTGACTGAGAAAAAACTGGTGTTATATATCTCTCCCAGTCCCAAACCCACACTAACTACTGGCTAATACCTGCCCAGTATCGTTCATATGCAAAATAGTCAGCACCACCTATTGTAAGTAGAAAGTCTTTTTTCAACATCCCATTATGGAAGAGGACATAACTCCTGGTGTTTACAACATCACACATAACCAACTCCGAGTCTCTAATCAGTTTGACCAGATTCTGTTACAAACCTCCCACCCACCTCAATCTCCTGATCATAGCACCACCATCGCGTGTAGATGAGTCATCAGTGTCGCTTGTAGCAGAGCATTGATCCCATGCCAGTCAGAGGTCTTTAACATGAGACACCACACCATCAATCATGACAGATTGTAGACTGATGATCTCAATGACCTTCCATTCTACCAGCACACCAACGCCAGATCTATGGACTGGCATTCAGGATACCCCTGAACCACCATCTTGTCACCTGTGCTAGGTACAGTGTGATTGACTCATCTGACAAAGTAAGTGGTGCGCTTAACACCAGAGTGACCACTACACTGATGTATTTCCATTATTTCATATGGACTCAGCTCTCCCATAGCTGCACCGCATGCTGAGAGGATAGGTTCAGTGTCCTTCAACAAATCTGTGGAACTCTGGTAAGTTTGTCAGCTTTATTTTGATTTGATTTAGTCAGCCTTACATACAAGGTGAGACCATAGTCTGCAATTAGTGCCTGATGAGTCCCCAGTCATCTCCGTACAAGCATCTCACACACTGCCTTTGTTTTCAGGTGTGCCTTTCCAGTCAAGGTGTCATTGATCCAGCAGTGAGTACATGCGGAATCAGTGACCAGATGCAACCTTCCACTGCAGGGCCAAGTTTATGCCCATTAACATTGCGCTGTGCTCGGCTAGGTTGATATGTTGAGTGTCACTGTCACAACAATGCCAGCATATGTCCTCCCCAATGTCTAAATTGACTTCAAATGCCACACCAGTGGCCAGAGAACTTGCATCAACCCACACTGTCATTTCCTGGCTGCTCACACACCAGCCTCCTCTTGCAGGGTCTTCTTAAACCCCTCTCATCACATGTGCTTGGGGTGGGGGGGTGGTGGGTGCGGTATGTTGCAGGTTTCGTTATCCCACCCTTTGCAATGGCTTGTCAATTCAAGAATGCCACTACAATCTTTCTGCAGAAATAGAACATATGACGCATGTTGGAGTCTCCAGAAACTTACTCCCCACCCGCAGACTTGCAAACCATGCAATTTTGCACCATTGTTGAGTCTCATGGAGTCCTTGCAGATCAATCCAAAGTCAGACATATGCTTTCTGACTTACGCCACAGAAACCACACTTTTGTCGACAAAGATGTTATCTATGAATGCTGAAGTGACATCTTGGATTGCTTCATCCTGTGACAATAGTCTTGATAATTGCCTTACTTATAAGAGGCGCCACATTGAGGTTGAAGCCTAATTGCATAAAGCAGTAGCTCTTCCCTTTCAGTGACAGAGTCTGGAAAGGCCACAACAACTGGTATACACGGATCTCCTACGGTCCAACAACAATACATTGCACCCCTGTTGTTGCTATTCCCTTAGCTTGTCCACACAGACACACTCACTTGCTGTGAACACATTTACAAACTCTCTGTAATCCATTACAGAGTGTACCTTTTTCTTGCCCTTTTGAATAATGGCCATCAGTGGAACTAAACCCTTGAGAGGTCCAAGCTCCTCCACGGGATATGGTATGAGCCAGCCGTTATCCAACAATACTTCTAATTCTTGGTTATATTCCTTACATGCCAGCTCAGACACAGGATACTCTGTTATCTTGTTTTGTAGGCCTGTTGGTGCCTGACTTTAGGCCCACCTTCCACACTTCCTTTTTTTCATAGAACTCTATGCCAAAGTCTAGTTCCTCTGTGGTGGGAGCCACATGCATTTATATTTATTTTCATAATAACTGTGCAATGATTTTTCTTGTAATATTCATGTTATTACAGGCAGCAAAGCTGCATCAATGAAGTCATGAGAGGCATAAAGACATTTTAGTCAGGTCTTTCCACCCATTTTCAACACCTGCAATTCACACATACTAATTTCGACCTGAAATGATTTTTGTTAATGTATATTAATATTTGATAAATTAAGACTATAGAAAATATCACTCTGTTGCTATAGAATTTACCTTTAATATAGGATCAGCATGTTCAAGGTACCAACCAGCAATTGCATGACCGGCTTCATGATAAGCTACAGTTTTTTTTTCTTCAGGTTGCAAGACTTGTGTTTTCTTTTCCATGCCTGTAAGAGAAGAACAGAGACTTAATAAATCAAAAACATAATGAAAATGAGTTCGAAGTGAATGAAAGGCAATGAATACTGAAAGGGCCACAGTGGGGGAGGATGAAGAAAAATAAATAAGAAAAATAAAGGAAATCAAAAGAAAAAGAAGCAGTTAGTTATATTTTAATTATCATTATAGCATATGAAAAAAAATTAATTAATATCATTGATAAAAAAACTGATTGTCGAAAAGATTCTTTTTTTTCCCCTTCAGAACCCATATTCTCTACAGCATAAAAATGAAAGTACAGTACTGCATAACTTACCTGCAATGACCCGTTCAATGGCTTGTTCAAAATGTTTCCATAAAATTGAAGCATTCAGATCTCTGGCAGCAATTAAGGCTGCTTCATTACAAACATTGGCAATGTCTGCACCTGAAAACACAAAAAAAGGGAGAATTTGGCTGAAGAAATTCAGTGGTATACAAGTGACACCAGTTACAATTTTATCATTGCTGTATGAAGATAGCATTTTTTATTATATGAAGCATGGCATTCATTTTCATGTATGAAACTATAAAGTATATCCTTTTACTTTTGCAGTTATATTTATTATGATTGGAGTGTATACTTATGTGATAGAACATTTAGAGTTAAGCTTGTATACAAATTTTTTACTATTAGCTGCTGTTCTCTATAGAAGAAATTATTTTTCAACACAATATAAATGGAAAACGAGAAAATAAAGTCAATTGCTGACATCCCCTGATGAGTGGACAGAGTGATTGTGGGAGGGTCTGTCTATGAAACTTTAGAGCCAGGATGCTAAAGCTAACATCAATCAGCTAAGTGACAAATTTTATATTTGTATTAATCCTACTCACACACGCACGAAGTGTGAACACTGATATCAACACTTCTTATGCTTACATGCGCTATCCCAGATGTTGAGCACTTGTACCCTATAAATATAGCATACATTAAAACAATATCATATATATATATATATATATATATATATATATATATATAACAACATATTGTCTGTTGAAAGCTTTAATCTGTGGTACGCTTATCAAGGATAATAATGTTGTTAACACTGGCATTTATTTCACTGTCATATCTATAAGTTTAACATTGATGACAGGCTATTTGAAATGCTAATGTAGGCATCACTAATAGATATGATAAGTTTTATTCTTTTTTTAAAATTTCAGTCCCAATGAGTGAAGTATAAATTTTAATTCTTTACTATTTATAAAAAAAAAAAAAGTATGTACAACTGTCTATTGGTATGTTTAAAACATGCAGTTAATATGAATAAAGGTGAAAATAGCTTTGTCAGAATTAAATTACTATCTCATTTTATTTGCTATTTGTTTTATAACATTCATATGAGGTTTTTGGCAGTGTTAAGTCACAAATACAATTTATTGACACAAGAAAACTGAATTAAAAAAATGAACAAGAAAATGGATTTACTGCAACTGGTTTAATATAATTATATACTAAGAACAGAATAAAGAAATTATAATAATGTAGCAAATCATCTCTTATTTGAATTTTTAAATAAGTTCAATTAAAAAAATACTGTTTCAATTATAGAATTGTTAATTTCAGTTTCTACTTTTATAAAAAAGTATGTATATGTTTGAAATGCATGTAACACTGATATACTTGAATGTATAAAACATTAAAATATCTTTTTTTAAACTTCAAAAGGCAATTTTTACTACTCATTCAATGCTCCACAATGTAAACTTATTTCTTGATTATGTACTGTAGGAACAATTGTTTGGCAGCTTTCTGATCTCTAAAAATAGCAATCACATTCAAAACAGTACATGTAATGGAACTTACCTGAAAATCCTGGTGTTAATGAAGCCATTTTTCTTGACACTCCCTCCTTATCAAGGCCAGTCTTGAGATTTTTCAAATGCACCTTGAATATTGAAGCTCTAAAATAGTGTAAAAGAAGTTCAAATAAGGTAAAAAATTACCAAGAATTTTTAAGGTAATTTGCTTCTGGGTGAAGTCAGTACATATCAAAGCATAGATAAAACTTATATCAAAAGTTACAAATTATAAAGTTTAAGAATCTTTTACAAATAGGCCATTACCAACATTTTCATTAAATGAAAAACTATGTGTGTATATCTCTCTCTCATATATATATATATATATATATTAGTTCTTCATTTAATAAATTAATGAAGCATTTGTGATAGAGAAAAATTCTATTTATAATCTTTTCTCTAATTTCTACCAACACTACAAATAATAAACATTTAACAAAATGAATTATCACATTTGAGCTTAAAGCTTCACCATATCCATATAATACTAAAACTAATCTTGTAAGTATGTTTGTTCCCAAGATACAGTTTAAACAATATATAATACCCCAACCAATTTAGGAGCATATAGTACCTTGAACCCCTGCCAAGTACAGTAACAAATTTAATAAAAGTTAAACAAAGGGTTCTTGACCGTTTTTATGGCATTTTTAATAGGAAATTCTGTATTTGCTTTTGATACATATTTGAATATCAATCCGCATATATAAACAGTCACTTGCATATTATATTCCAGCTATTGTGTGTGTGAAAAATAAACATTCATAATACATTATAACAACATTATTAAATAAATTTAAATATACATAACATATTTATACAATTCACTACACTACATTAGAACTTTTTTAAAAAATAAGATATTTGTAACTACTTGCTAGTTGAATAGGCTATGTGGGTGTGTCATTGTAAAAATGAATCTATATGGCTGGAAAATTGTGTCACATGACTTGATGATAAATAAATAAATAGATGCATATTGGTTTGCCACCATTACATATTTTGAAATAAATGTGAAGACGAAATAAGTATGTATAATAAAAAAAATTATTATTATTTTGAAAAAAATTACCTAGAAAAAAATAAATAAAAAATACACAAAAAGTGCAGCCATACTTTGTTGTTTCAATAAATATGACTCTCCAAGCAGATGATTGGTGTTTGTTCTTTTGAATGACCTTTATCTTTGATAATTATAATATGGTAAATACAAAAATCAGTATAAATTCTTATTTCAGGGCTACTATCAGTTTTCAATTCCAATCTAAAAAAAAAAGTAAACTTTTTCCTGTGGGGCAATGTTTTCATTAAAGGGATGTTTCAAATTAAAGCTAAGTTATCATCCTGGAACAATGATAGGCCTCCTATGTTATTCTGCTATTGTTAATTTATTGTTTGCTCTGAAAGTCTGTTGTTTGATAATTTAACATCTATCATTGAATTTCCAGCAGTATTTCATCTAGAAAATGTAAAGCAGCAAATTTTTTCACAAATTCTGAACAGTTTTCCATTTATTAATGTATTATTGCATTTGATCTAAATAATATTGTTTAAGATGAGTCATAATAATAATTATTTTTACAATAAATTGTATTACTAATACATATTAAAATATGAGCAATTGATAATAAAATTGATAATATTGTTACCTCTTCATTTTGTATCATGAACTGCTTTTAAAAAGGAATCCAATAGGTTTATTGGTGGTCTTATAAATGATAAATATGCTAACAAAGGATATCAAATTAAAAGCCTGGTGCTTATTTCCTAAATTTGAAATATTCTCAGAAAAGAGAAGACTAAGTAAAAACATTTTAAAATACAAATCAACTATTAAAAATATCTATTAGAAAATTATATTTGTTGGAAGAGGCCAGGTTTGCATTTTTATAAAACTTGGCAAGACCAAATCTCACTCTCATTGACTTGTAAAACTAATAGACCTTCCACTCTAGATTGCTTCCTGTTTCTGTAGATATCACAATCACTATAGGAAGACAATAAGAGAAGGAAAAGTGTATTAGAAAGAAATGAAACACTATGAGAAAAATATGTAAAGATGAAATGTGCTAGGTGATAGCAGAGACAAAACAGTGAATAAAAATAAATTGTATTTGTGACTTACCTGCCTTTTATATCGGGAGCTGGCACAAATATCTGTCTGTCAAATCTGCCTGGACGGAGGAGGGCTGGGTCAAGGATGTCCACACGATTTGTGGCGGCTAATACAACTACACCACTTTGAGTATTGAAGCCTGACATGATAGAGAAATAATTCTCAGAAAAAACAAAAACATCCCGAGAGGATGAGAAATTAAAAACCTCAGTATGTTTTTATATATATATATATATATATATAGTGATAATAAGAAGACGGAGACTTGAATATCCTCCTCGGAATTATCACTTCCAGTCACAAACTGGTAAGACATATATTAAATAAATTATAAACATTATGTCTGCTTATTTTTATCACATAATCCTTTCATATTTACAAATATTTTTCCGTATATTACAATCAAATGAGGCAAGAAATGCACTGTAACAATGAAAATCACTTATTTCCCCAAGTACTTTCCATCTGTTTCTGAGATCATCATAAGAGGTGCAACTGGAAAGACAAAAACTATGTGTGGCTATCCATTACTAATTTTTTTTTCTCTCCTTTGGTTTTTGAATGCAATGGCTGACAGTTATGCTTTAGTGTTAATTAGAATTTGAAAAGTTATCCATTATGGAATTTTTTTTCTTTTATGTCAGAATGTCATAGTCGAGCATCCATTTAAAAGGGGAAAACTGTTCTTTCTATAGTCATTTTAGAACATTATTACAGTATTCATAGCCGATTCTATTCAGTGTTGGCCTCAATTTTTTTTTAATTTTTTTTTTTAATGTAAATTGCTTTGAGGATCTGTAGTTTTAATTTGTTATTTTCTTGGTGTAGGATAGTTGTTATCAATCATTATTTTTCCATACTGTGAATGTGGGCAGGAATGTTGGTGTAAATGTCTCGCAATGGACAAATGGTCAAACATGTGTAAAGTAAGACGTCTTGATAATGTAATTGTTGTAAATCCAACATATATATTTGTTTTTATATCAGAGATACATTCTCCCAAGGGACATTTGAATTGATATATAATGTTGGTTTTACAT
>OZ038478.1:95744341-95809341 GCA_964036315.1 Acanthosepion esculentum
CCAGAAATTCAGAAAGAAGCTATACACTTGATGTTTATGAGACGCAAAAATACTCACTTGAACTCCACTCCAATATCATCTTTCATGATCTTTGCCGTGGTTTGTCCAAAGCCAAACATACCACCTCCACCACTACGACCGCCAGGGCGTCCACCCTGTAAAAAATTATGGGGGGGGGGCCATAAAAGTTAGTCATCTGCATAAGAATGAAAGTGTTAAGGCACATTAAACGAGTTTGATATTAGAATCGAAGTGTGTGAAGATATCAAAAAAAAACAAAAAACAAATTATTTAAAGCTCACAACTTAATCCCCGTTAACAGCCCTGGTTGTTCATTAACTTAATTTCATGAAGTAAAGGAGAAAGAAACTTTGTAAAAACGCTGTCCAAATTAATTTCTGCCAATGTAATGTTGAAAATTGCAAGTAGTAAATAGCCAATTATCTTGGTATAATTTCTTTTTTGCAATTTTAAATCCTTGTTATTTTATTTTTGAAATTTAGATTTTTTTTAATAGTGTAAAATAGTAAAATGATAAATTCATCACAGTTCTGGTAAATAAACAGCAGTAAATTCTGAAATTACTATTAGAATTTTGCTTTAATATCAGTTGCACCTTAAAAAAACAGTTTTATATTTAAAAGAATATTGAACCAAATTTAGCTGTAACCAATAAATATTATAAACTGGCTTAAAAGTTGGCCTAATGGGTGGCATTTAAACTGTGGAAAGCTCTTGATTGGACCTTCGTCACAATAACTAGCAAGTAGATGTGATAGGCAACAATAAACTACAAAAGAACTCAAAATTGATCGCTGCATTTAAGTATTGTATTAATATTTAAGCTTACCTTTTAAAAGATCAATGATAATTCTTCTGCCATCACTTAATTTAAAGACAATTCGATGTATATAGGTCCTTACTTTCTTTCCAAACAATTAGTTTTTATTTCATGGGTGACTTTCACTGGATTTCGCAATTAACTTTGATTATTCCCATTTATTTCCAAGTTATAAAAATTGTTATCATACAAAAAATTTGTTGCAAAAAAAAAAAAATCATGATAAAAAACCAAAAAAAACCCCCCAGAAAACAAATCGCAGTAATGAAAACTTGGGAATTCAAAATTTCAAGATTGTGGGTCCAGATCTGGCCTGAAATGTTTTAAATTTGCTCATGGAGACATCCTGATTCCAAAATGGTATATGTTGGGTTATGGTCTCTCTGAGTAAAGTTGAAAAGTGTGACACACTGATACTTGCCTTTATTATATAGATAAAAAAATTATACCAAGTCCTTATACTATAATCAATATAGTTTAATATTTTCTTTAGAAAAAGTGAACTTATAGCTAATCATTAACTTAGTAGAATAGATATGTAAAAAAAATTTAATTAGATATCTATATCAAATCCCTGCTTTTTACATGTTAGAAATACCCAAAACAAAAATGGATAAAAACACACTATATGAAAATAAAAACTATATATATATATATATATATATATATATATATATATATATATATATATATATATATATATAATGGACTCTCCCGTCGGTTTCAACGTATGAGAATCTGACAGCTTAGTTGATTCGGTTATGAAATTTTGTGCAATAATCTTAAGTGGCATTTAAGACCTGTTAGTGATTTACAAAGGAGGCCACAAATGGAGCAAGTGTGAAGATTATGAGATGAGATCACTGTTGGATTGGCTGACCTTTTAGATCTTGCTCTCACTTCTTGAAGATGATTCAGACAAGCAGATTGAAAATTGCTGAGTCCACTAAAACACGTTGATCTCCATTCTACCCACTCCAAAGCTAAGTGCTCAAGGGTGTTATGTGGTATATTGACTGCTGACAAGTTGCTTTACAGCTTGTCTTTGTATCTTAGCCATGGGTGTCCTACATTCCTATAGCCCTGATCTAACTGGCTGTACATTAGGATCTTCGGTATCCTGTCATCAGACATTCTCATGACATGACCAGTCCACTGTAACTGAGACTGTATGATAAAAAGTCTCGATTCCTCCAATATTACACCTGTTAAACAGGTCTACGTTAGATGTCCTATCTTGAAGGTTAACTCCACAGATTGCACGCAGACAGCTCTTATGGAAAACATCTAGTTGGCGTATATGGTACCTGTATGGAGTCCATGACTCTGAGCCATACAAAAGGATGGCAAGTACAACAGCTCTGTAAACCCGAATTTTCGTATCCAGTCGAATACCCCGCTCATTCCACAAGCGATGGCGAAGTTTGCCGAAAGCACTGGTAGCCTTAGCAATCCGATGCATGATTTCATCATCTAAATTTCCACTGTAATTGACTTTGCTACCAAGATAGGTGAAAGACTTTACATAGTTCAGGGTTTTTTGTCTTCTACTTTCAATGGTCTCTCTGGAAATTTGTAGACTGGTGGTTTTTGTTTCTCACCATGCAATTGCTTCAGAGTAGGACAAGGTTGGTGTACAACTTCAGTTTTCTTTATGCTAAGTGTAAGACCAAATGCTTCACATGCAGCAGAGAAACAATTTATTAGATGTTGGGCCTCCTCAAAGGGTGTTGCTACAAGAGCCGCATCATCAGTAAACAACAAATCACGAATAATTTGTGTATGAAGGTGGGTGTTGGCTTTGAAGCGCTGATGATTGAAGAGACCACCAGTTGTTCAAAAATGAAACTTGATGCCACACTCTGTGTCTGCAAATGCATATTTCAGCATCACCGAGAAGAAAAGGGCAAAAAGGACAGGGGCCATGACACAACCTGGCTTGGTGCCATTTGTGATATTAAAGGATTCCGACATCATACCTGATATTAGCTTTCATTCCTTCATGAAAGGAGATGATGACCATAAGCATGTTTTCAGGGATGCCGAGTTTCCTCAAGACTTGCCAAAGAGCCTCTCGATTCACAGTGTCAAAGGCCTTCGTCAAGTCCACAAACACCATGTACAACTCCTGGTTTTTCTTGCGAACCTTCTCTGCAACTTGACGAAGAGAAAATATCATGTCAATGGTGCCATGACCCGACTGAAAACCACACTGCGATTCAGGATAGATGTCGTCAATAAGGTCTATAATGATTTGTTTAGAATCGGTCTCGCTAGGATTTTGCCTGATATCCCCCGATGATTATCACAGACACACCTGGAACCCTTGTTTTTGTAGAGGTGTTTGATAGAGGCGTCTTTATAATCTTGTGGGACACAGCCTGCCTTCCATATCTCAATGAAAAGGAGATGTAACTTTTTTACCAACTTTTGGCCTCCATGCTTATACACTTCAGGTGGAATAGGATCCTTAGGAGATTTTCCAGATGAGATTTGTTTGATGGAGTCAATTACCTTTTGATGAGTAGGTTCGAAAGACAACTCCGGAATTTCAGGATTTTGCTCAATTGATGTGATGGCTTCCTCAGTAACCAAAGTGGTGTTTAACACAGTCTTGAAATGCTCTTTCCAATGATTTAAAATGTCTGACTTATCCGTCAAGAGAGTTTCACTATCTGCTGTGGAGATAGGAGCAACACCACATTTCTGAGGACCGAAAATGCTCATGAGGCCAGCATAGAAAGCCTTTAGATCCTTTCTATCTGAAGGTTCTTAGAGTTCAGTGGCCGTTTCAGACCACCAACGCTCTTTCATGGCTCTGAGAGCTCGTTGAACCTGACTCTTGCACTTCTTGTAAGCGATCTTCTTATCGGACGAGTTCTTGTCCTCAATCCATGCTTTATGAGAAGAGTGCAATTGATCTATAAGCTGCTAAACTTCTGTATTATTGTCATCAAACCAGTCTTAATGTTTACGATGTGGCAGGCCGAGAACCTCCACGGATGTAGAATATGTTGCATCATGCAGAGCCTTCCAAGATGATTCGATATCATTGGTAATATTTACAGAATCAAGTGCAGCATCAAGTTTGTCAGAGAGCTCAATTTTCGTTTCAGTCAATTTAAGAGGCAGTACATTAATGCGCTTGGGCACTGTAGATTTTATAATCCTTTGCTTTTGCAGATGCAGTGTAGCTTTACTTCAAAGTAGAGCGCGATCTGACAGCATGTTGTGTGGAATGAACGCGTTATCTTAAAATCTTTTATGTCCCGTCTTTTGGTGATGACGTAGTCGGTCAGATGCCAGTCTTTCGAACGAGGATGCATCCATGTGGTCTTACGACAGTTGGGTTGCTGGTAGAAGGTATTAGTGATACTAAGGTCAAATTCCTTGCAGATAGTGAGACGGCGTAATCCATTAGAATTCACATGACCAATACCATTGGCGACCTAAAACGCCCTTCCAAGAATGATAATCATTGCCAACACGAGCATTGAAATCACCTGTAAGGACTAATTTATCCTTATGTCGGACTTTGGAGATGACATCCCAAAGACGATTGTAAAAATCATCTTTTTCTTCATCTGAACAACCTAAGGTTGGTGCATAGCAGCTAACCATCGTCACACGGGTGTTGCACTCCAGATTGAGGGTTAATTCCATTATGCGATCAGATACACCTTTAGGTAAGGAAGGCAGTGAGCAAGCAAGGTCCGACTTGATGGCAAAGCCAACACCAGACTGGCATGGCTCTTTCTCAGTCTTACCAGCCCATAAAAATACGTATCTGCCTTTTTCTTCCCTAAACTGAAAATTACCAGCCAGATGTGTTTCACTAATGGCCGTTATGTCGATGTTATATTTCTTTAACTCAAGTGAAACAAGAGCTGTTTTATGCTCTGGCGCAGAATCATTGTCCTGAGTGTGAACATTCCAAGATCCAAAATGGAAATTATTCTTATATTTATCTTGATATTCCTTGCTGTTTCAATTGCTTTATTGGATAACTAGACAGCTGCAGCGGGCTGCCAAGTCACTGTGTGAGCAAGCAATGTTTAGGGCTCCTTTTATCGCCCCCTCCCCATAATAGGGAAAGCTGTGCAATAATAGGGCTGCTTTGTCATCGATGGAGGGCACGGACATCACAATTGCCCATGGGTTTGTGAAAGAATGGCCATCACCCATCGGTCTGCCACTGTGTAGAGCTCCAGCTAGAGCCTTCCAGTAATATCCTTTACCTGACCCCGCTGCCTTCACTCTCTCGCTAGTGTGCCTTGCAAGTGAATCTGTGTGGATAAGAACGAATCAAGGTAAACCGCCAGAATACCCACACAAGTGATTTGATTAAAGTGGTGAAGGCTTGTGCAGAACCATCCACACTTTTCAGAACTATTGATACACTTAGTCGGTGCAAATAAATGCCACAGACGAAGCAGACAATATACCTCAGGCTTTTCGTGTAAGAGTTTTCCATCTCCTAGACCAATTGTGTTCTATAACACTAAAGAGCTTGGTCAGCCCTGGTAGACACTATTTGCCCAGGTCAGGGTGGACCTGGGAACAACAGCAATTAAAAGGTGGTTCCACGCACCTCAAATCCTCCAATCTCCCGATGAGAAGACTTGCTGCCGGATGTAGTTTACTGTCATACACAAGACATTATGTGAGAAATTTAGGGGATGGGTGAAGACCAGTGCTGCCCGTTACCCTTAAAAATAAGGTACAGTAGATGAGCAATAAAGATAATACTTCTACCCAATGCCCCCTAAACACGTAAAAAAGTTTGTTTTTTTTTGTTGGATGTCGGAATAAACAGTTCGAAATTAAATGTGTTGATATAATGCTATATATACATTTTAAATAATATTAATAAAATAAAATAAAGAAATATAAGATTATTATTAGAATATTTTATAATTATTGTTATAAATGTTGTTGTTATATATGTGTATAAATATATATATAAATTATTATAAGTATAAGAGAAAATTTTATTATTTTTGTTGTTGTTGCTTAAAAAAAAATTTGAACGATAAAAATAGACAAATTGACTAGCAGTAAAAACGAAACAAAATATCATTATAACTGGGAATGCATTTACAATAAAATTGAAATTACGCTATATTGCAAATAAAAAATAAGAAAATGTAAGGAATTAAAATTCATACTAAATGTTATAAAAGAAACTTTGAATATAACTAATAATAATTATAGAAAAAAAGAATTGGCGTTAATGAGCCACTAACCAAAATAAACATAAAAATGAATCAGTTATCTCCTGTTAATTCCCCTCTCCAAGTTCTCCAATACCTGGTTAAGGCGGTGGAGAACTTGGAGAGGGAAATTAACAGGAGATAACTGATAAATGACATCCATTAGACATGGAACTAGAACAGTCTACCCCAGTGAGTGAAATAAAGGGCTCAGTTTGACATTCCAACCACCTGAAGAAGGCCGGAGCATACAACGGCTGAAATGTTGTAATAAATATGGCGACAAAGATGACGACAATAGTCCGAATAATGTAAATAGGGATTGGTAGTGTATACATATTGTACATTAATATAAATTTGGATGATTTGCATAGTTTCTTACATTTTTTAAATGTTTATCACTTTCTTAGGTTTAAGTGTAATTTTAACTTCAGCATGATAAGGTTTTCTATTATCAAGAGTTTTTTTAGCTGATTTCTATGACCACATGTTGAGAGTCCCCATCAAGAGTTATTTGATCAAAGGCAAAATTAAGAATTAAGTTCTGCAATTTATGTCTCCATTATTTTATAGAAGTTTAAAACTGGTTTTATTTTATAAATTTTCAATTAGTGTATCATTTCTATTCCTCTGTATGTTTTGAGACATGTCAGTTCAACAAACATAGTTAAAATAATTTTAGCTGATGTGAAAATATGTGTGTGTAAAGAGTTAATGATGATGAAATCACAGTACCTGTAACATATTGGAAGATCTACGTATGATCCACACAAGTATTGCTATGGGCAAGATGATATTAATAGCAGAATATGCAACAGATGCTCTGAAAAAAAAAAAAAAAAAATTAAAAACAATATTTAAAATAATGGGTTTCAAATCAAATCCTTTTCAAAAATAATTATTTACCTATTTAGTATTGGAAAAGTCAATAATAAAAAAAATGCTGTTTTTTGGATCCCATTTAACAAAAATCTTTTTAAAAAGGAATGATTACTGATGGTTCTATTGTTTATCAGTATTTCAGGTTTCTGAATGTTGTTTTAGATTTTTGATTTCTGACATTGATTACATATTGATTTATCCATTTTAACAAATCCAGGCATTAAATACAAAAATATTTTTAATGATAAATGTTAAATCTGTTTTAATAAAATCTATAGAAATGAAGAAAGAACAAATAAAGAGCAAATTTGTGGAGTATCACAGATGAGGTTAATTTCATTTTTAGTCAGGTAAAGTAAAAGTGAAAATAAATTTTCAAAATTAAAAATTGTAGAAACTGTTATTGAGAAGGGTGCAGAAGGGTTTCAGAGATTGTGCCAAATTTTTTGCAGGTCAGTAGGACAATCCTTTTTCCAAGTACTTGAAATGGAAGAATAAGACTTAGTCCAAGGTCTGTTAGATAATATAGTTTGATAAGCTCACAAGAAGTAGGAGGAGGGAATAAATAATTTTTTCAATTATGTAAACAATGTAAATAACTCCACACCTCAGAAATTCAGACAGAAAAAGTTTTGTTTACACCTTATCTTAGATTATGAAAATAGATTATAATTAATATTTGAAAAATTTATAATATTTGATATTTTTAAAAAGAAAATAGTTTTATTCTATTTATTACAAATAATAAATTTAATTTTAAAATTTGTAAAGAAATAAAGCATTTCAGCTGAATTACAAAGATTTTAAAACTATCAAAAATGAAATCATGCAGACTGAAAAGCTGTCACAAAGGAACACATTTTGTGCAGTATTTTAGTAGGTAACCAATATATGTTATAATATTGCCATTTTAGTATACACTACAGTACACTAAAATAGCAAAATCACAATAGATATTAATTAGGAACAGTCTAATGTTTATTCATAATGACTTATAAATAGCCAGGTTTGAAAAGGAATATTTGTTTATTGATCATCAAGACTATCAGTCAGGAACTAAGAAGAGAAAAAAAAACAAGTTCAAAGCAGATATCAACAGAAATATTTCTTTTCTGCAACCAATATCAAATCTTAATATTGTAATTGCATACATTCTAGTATAAATAATATATGTTTTAGTTTCCTAATATTGATTCTTTAAAGACAGCTTTTTATGGTCAGTGTATTCTAGTTGTGCTTCTGGTAGACTGATGTTTATTTTTGGTACATTGTTACATCTAACTATATCTTACTATATAATAAACGAAGTGTATTTGTATATTTTTTGTCTATAATTGTTAATAGCAGACTTCTCAAAAAAATAATGCAAAGGATAAAAAATATAAGAGTAGGGCTTAGAGAATATGGATAAATTATAATTGGAATATATATATATGTTTTAAAATATGGTATATTTATGGGTAAAAGTGATCAGAGATAGAGTTTATATAAAAGTGGTCAATGTGTGGCCAACACCAAGCGGTAGCAGTCAGTTTCATACTTCAACACAATCTTCAGGCATATATTTTATATTTCCAAATGAAAGAAAGAACAGATGAAGTAAAATTCCACTCTTCATAGCATTTACTTAGAAAAAAAAAAAAGAAGCACACAATACATAGTAGATCAATGTATTCTTACTATTTTTTTTATAAGAGATTATAGCAAAAACATGTTCAAATTGCTTTTGTGTTTTAGCAAATTTGTGCCTCTTCAGGTGATGGTAAATAACTGGTGATTAAATGATCTTTAAGAAAATTTCAAAAGCAAAGTTACCTCTTTTCCGAAAGATAAAAGGGAGTGGGATGAGAAAACATAAGGTCAGAATTAAAAATACACTTGTGCATTTGTTTTGATCAACCAATTAAATGTCAGATCGATGCTAAATAGAAAATTAAGCTCAGAGAGTAGAGGTGGGCAAGTTATTTTTTCATGACATGATAAACTTGAACTTAGGTAGGTCATCATTGACAATCACAGAAAACGTGTAAGCAACAAATGTATCATGATTGTAGACAAATTTCAAAAGATGCTGAGGAGATGGGTAGGATGATAATCAGACAAAGTTACTTTCAACAGAAAAAAAAACTTTTTTTTTTAAATTTCAGATTCAGGAAACTTCTTAAAGGAACCTGTAGATAAAATTAAAAATATGGAACATCTATATAAGATATCAACAATACTAACTGGATGGCAATACATAGCAATATTAAATCTGAATAAACAAAATATTATAATTACTCATAGAGAGTGGACTGTTATTTTATATATATATAAATTAAATAAATTTAATATAAATAATTTATAAATTATGACCATAAGAAATGGTACTACCTAATTTATTTTAAATTTAACTATACTGTAAAGCTATTGTGTAGTGATTTCAACATATTTTTGTTATAATCTCTTATTATATATATATATATATATATATATATATATATATATATATATATATATATATAGACTCGCATGTAAAAACTCCTTTAACAAAATATGCTATTTTTTTTTTATTAGATACAAATATTTCATAATATAATATATATATATATATATATATACACACATCTCATAATAATACATATATAATACCATATATCTTTAAGGACTCAATATAGAAAATTAAGATTCCAATAAAAAACGCTTTCTCCTTTCTTTGAAAACCTCACAGCATCTAACAATATCATGCAATTAACATTGTAAACTTATTCCATATTTTTATGCCTCATAACAGGAGAACAAATGTTTCAAATGTAGCACTTACAATTCTGTTTCAGATTTGTAGACAACATTGACAAAATTTGCTGGTTCAACGTGCATTTCAAGCTGGGCATTTTCCAAGTTTCTTTCAAAGGCCTCAACACTTCCAATGTTAAACCAAATTATACTCTAGCAAAAAGAAAAAAATTCAATGTGTTCACATCAATATAAAATCTGTTGGAGATGTTTTTAAATTTACCAGTAGTTATTTACATTATTTGGATTATTGTCCTCATCTTTAATGCCATATTCACAATGTTTCAGTCATTTTTACACCAGCCTTCTTCAGGTGATTGGAATTTTGAACTGAACCCTTTATTTCATCTACTGGGGTAGATTGTTCTAGTTCCAGGTGCCATGCCTCTTCTGGATGTCTCAGTTATCTCCATTATCCAAGATCACCACTGCATTAGCCAAGGTACACATGGAAGAGTCAGTAGTCAGGGACAGACTGGCCTAGGACTCATGCCTAGAACGAACCAATATATCAATAGAATGAGATTCTGACTTTCTGTATAAAAACAACACACTTTGGAATGGGATCAGACATATATCAACAGAATGAAGGCTTAGCAATGGGCTTGCCATTTTCAGCAGCAATGGCAAACATATACATGGAATACTTTGAAGAAATGGCATTAGAATCCACATTACTAGTCAACCTAATGGCTGAGATATGCAAATGACACCTTCATACTCTGGTCACACCAGGAAGAGGTCCAGGTTACTACTGGAACATATGAACTCAATAAGCTCATCTATACAGTTCACAATGAAGTGAGAAAATGACAAAAACTCGCATTCCTAATATCTTGAGCAGAGCATGGGTTCAAAACATCTGTATACAGCAAGCCAACATTCACCAGACAATACCTCAACTTCAACTTTCACCATCTATACAGTGTAAAAAAAGGGATCGTCTGTAGCTTACAACATCGAGCAAAAGTCAAAAGTGGTGATCCAGAGACATGAACAAGAAATGGTCAGTATAAGCAGTATCCTACAATATAACAACTAACCTAGGTACATGGCAGCAGTGCCAACAAACTGGGATAGATGGGTGCAAGAGGATAATAACACTCAGAAAACAGCTTCGGTCTGCTTACCCTATATGAAGAGATTATTGGAGAAAATACAAAAGATCTGTGGTCCATATAATATCAGGACGACCATCAAAAGTGGTTTGACACTTTGCTGATATCTCTTCGAGTAAGACTCCCCCCCCATTGAAGAGAACATGACTAAGGACTGTGTGTACACCATCCTGGTAATAAATATAAAAGAGAAACTGGCCACACCCTTAAGGTGAGACTGCAAGAACAGTGTAAAGCCATAACGCAAAGGGAAACAGAACAATCAGGCATAGCTCACCACATAAAGAGGGAAAAGGGAGATCACCACCTCCTGTGGGATGAGGTTGAAATAATAGACAGAGAACATCACTGGAAAATACAAAAACTTAAGGAATCAGCACATATGTTAGGCCATACAAATCTCCTAAGCCGGCCGGAAATCAATATAATATAAAAACTAATAATACAGAGTACTAGAGTAAAGCAATAACAAAAAAAAAAAAAAAAAAAAAAAAAGGGTTAGTGAAACATTAAGTTTGTACAATAATTCATACACTCAAGGATAAAAACATTGTTGGATCCAGTGACTTGACCCAAAGAGTTGTGAGTTCAATAAAAACTTGGACAGTTGAGTTAAAGGGAGATAACTGAGACATCCGGAAGAGGCATGGAACTAGAACAATCTACTTGATGAAATATAGCATTCAGTTCAAAATTTCAATAACCTGAAAGGCTGAAACATTATGAATATGGCAATAAATATGAAGACAAGAGTCTGAACAGTGTAAATAATTACAATACCTCATCTCAGAAATATAGACAGCTACCAGTATTTGTAATTGGTGTAAATACTAAAAATTATAAAGACCAAATTCAAGCAAAAGTTATTCTCAACTTACCATAAGAAAATTTACCTAAGATCATATAACCAGTAGCAAATATTTAATGCTATCTGTAACACAGGTTGTGTTTTATAAATGATTTAAAGTGATGTGACACTATTTAGCACTTAAAAGAAGGTTAATGAATAGAATGATGGATATATCGAGAGAACAATTGGTAAACAGACTGTGAGAAAGATTGAAGATTTTTTTTTTCTTCTAGAAGCCTAATTCTCAAGAAACCAAAAGAAATGCTTAAAGCAATATTTTTATGAAAAGTCCATGTGGTGATATTCTGGGACAATTGATCCTTCCTAAAAGCACTGATTACCTAAAACACAAGTATGAGAAATGGTCGAGATTTGATCTAAAATCAAAATTCAAAGATAAAGTTTTGATGGAATGGTCCTGACAAGCTGAGGGCAACAAGCCATGTGGTCAGTGTATAAACCTGAACATAGACGAAAAAACTCAGTGTATAGGAATTCCACATAGGCGACAAGTTTGAAGTGATAATTCTTTTGACTAACTATCTTGGGATTAAGTCATGCAAGCAGTCGAGAGTCATTGGTTTAGTAGCCAAGGTAGCAGGTGCAGATGAGACACCAAGAGGGGTGGAGGAGCTTCCCACACCACTTGGGAAATGTTAATGGGAGATGCTAAAAAGAGAAGGAAGAAATTATGGGGGCGGATTGATGCCATGACCGCTATCCATGAAAAAGGTGGATCTCCCAAATAGGAATTGATTAATTTTCAGAACCCAGACAGCAGAAAGGGATCTTTGTTGGAAGATGAGGGAAATACAGAATTCCCCAACTGCGTCATGCCCCCACACTGGGTTTAGGTGAAGGTCAATAAATATGAAGGAGTTGAAGCGAGAAAGAGAGAGATTATTCCAGACACCAGATGAGAAACACCTCATATGACTGTCTGCTGGAAGAGAACCTCCAACATCAGCCTTGTGCCAAACTTCGCCAAGCCAGCAAAGTGTCACATCTAACTTAAGAAGCTGGTTGGGTCAATAGATGTCCACAATTGAACTGCTAAATTTTGACAACGAACTAACCAACTATTGTACAAAGGAACATATATAAACATTATCTTTTTTATACAAGTTATTTCCTTTCCTTGCTGCTTCATCCCACTAGGACCATCCCAATATGAAGATACCTGATGACTATTTAATACTGGATGACCTTATGATCAAAACTTATCACAATGTGGGATAAAGCAAGGCCTGGATCAAAGTGATCACCTTATTGATCAGCCATGGGTACACTTGGACAACCAGAGAGGGATTTGAGGGTGACATTAGTTATGTCTTTAATAACCAAATCAATGAACTCAGTGAAATAACCAACAACCATATTGTAGAGTAGTAAGTCGGACATATTATATGGAATGACATTCTTTGACACAACACTGGTAGCCCCCCAACAATATTGGACTAACCTACCTACATGCAAAGCTCTAGCAGCAGGTAAATGATGGCAATATAAGTAAGCCACTACAAAGCAGGAGAAAAAATTTCCACTCTATGAGACAGAAAAAGGGTGAATCAATCATGCACTTTATAGCTCGTTTATGATCCCTGGCCAAATTTTGCAAGTTTTCAGTAACTTGTCCAAACAAAACAAACTGTGGTTGGCAAGTAAACTATTCCAGCAACATGGTGGCAGAACTTACCAATGTCAAACACAAGAGCAAAATATTGGAAGAGGCTGCTCACAACTCTTGAGCAGAAGTTCGACAAGCTAATTAGTTTAGAAACAATAGAGAAGTTGACACCCCATCTCTATCACACCATGCACCCTGTCACATTATCCAATGTGGAGAGGTCAGACCACAAGAAACAGTCCCAGAAAGCCAAGACCTCCCTGACTCCACAATATGCCAAGACCTGCAGAGAATGTGGAAAGAATTCACACTCTGATGGATCAATGAATTGTAAGGGCTGCCCGGCAGCCAAGGTGGCATGCTTCAATTGTGGAATGATCAGGCAGATGGAGAGGGTGTGCCAACAAGTCGACAATGAGCATGGCAAAAGAGGCATCCTGCATTCTCACTACAAAAGGGCACACAGAGTGTCCCACCAGGATGGCCTGACAATACAAATAAAGGAAATGGAGTGGTTAAAGACAACCCGGCACAAAGGCCATGACTCACCTCATTTGGAATGGAAGCAAGTTTCAAGGGGGCCTCCAGATCCACCACCATCCTGAACAACAGAGATAACCTTAATTCCAGAAGCCCATGCAGAATTTGGGCACATCTCTATGAGACCAACTAGCCTCTGCACCCACCAAATTGACACTGTAGCTGACACTGGGGTACAAACATGCTCCAGTAGACCTGAAATACAGGAAATTCTAAGATACCCCGACAAACATTTAGTACCAACTAGTCACTGAATCCAGGGCATCTGCGAGAACTGGCTACATATGAAAGGTGTTATATCTGCTAACCACAGAGTTGGATCACGGGACACACCGAACCATATATGTGTTGGAAAACACATCTGGGTTCTACCTGTCTGAATCAGCCCTGAAGGATCTAGGCCTATTACCTCCCAACTTTCCTCCCACAGCAAAATGTGGCAACCAGTAAACAAGGAAAGGCCTCATGCAGATGCTCTCAAAGAATGACTGTCCCACCTAAACCGGCCAATATTCTATTTACCCCTATGGAGAATAATACATCTTGATTGGAACAATGGATGCTGGAGCATTTTTGGTACAGCACATTTAATGCAGGTCTCCACCAACTACTACAGTTGACCCCTGGACATTACCTTCATTCTGGGTACAACACCAACATTGGCTAACACTCCAATCCTGGTCCCACATCACTGGAAAAAGTGGATCAAACATGTGACATCATTGAACCAGTGCCCATAGGTATGCCCACAACTTGGTGTTCTAGATGTTGGTTGTACCAAAAAAAGGATGGCTTACCTAGGTGTTCAGTAGACTTGCAGAAGCTTAACTGTGTTGCCATGAGGGAGACCCACCATACACCACCTCCGTTCAATCAGGCATTGTTAGTGCCAGCACACACTAGAAAAACTGTCCTAGTCTCATGGAATGGCTACCATAGCCTTCCCCTCTCCCCAGCTGCACAGGACATGACTGCTTTCATCACTGAATGGGGCAGATATTGATGCCTTCAGGCACCACAGGGATTTCATGCATCAGGAGATGCATACATGTGCAGATTTGATGATATAACATTGATATGGTCCAGAAAACCAGATGCACTGACAACAGCATACTCTGAGACGATGCAATAGAAACATCATTCCGGCATACAATAAATTATATTATCCACTGTGGCAGAAACAGTATCATTTTCAACCTGGAAAAATTTTCACTTCGCAGAAAAAGGTGGATTTTGTTGGATTCTGGGTAACAGAGGATGGGATAAAACCCATTAAGAGGATGATAGAAGCAATCTTGAACTTCCCCACAGCCCAAAATGTCTTCTATGTCAGATCCTGGTTCGGACTTGTGAACCAAGTTTTATACTTATTTTCTCAAGCTGAGACAATGGCCCCCCCTTTCAGGAACTAATACGAATAAAAGACCAGCATGTTTGATCAAATATTCAATGAGTCAAAACAAAGAATTGTACAAGAGATTGAGAACGGTGTAAAGGCATTTGAAGTCAACAGGCCGATGTGCCTGTCAACAGAATTCAGCAAAACAGGCGCAGGATACTTCCTGTTCCAGAAGCACTGTAAGTGTGCCACCAAAACAGGACCAATTTGTGGTAAGGACCACTGGAACCTAATTCTAGCAGGATCCTGATTCACCAGTGACACTGAGTCAGGCTATACACTAGTGGAGGGGGAAGCATTGACACTAGTATACAGGTTAGAATTGTGTCAAATGTTCATGTTAGGATGTCTGGAACTGTTGGTAACAGTGGATCACAAGCCTCTAATAAAAATCTTTTCACACAAGGCTCTGGAGGATATAAAGAACCGATGACTGTTCAGCTTCAAAGAACAGTCCTTGATGTACAAGTTCCACATAAAACACCTCCCTGGGAAACTCAATGCTGCACCAGATTGCACGTCAAGGTACCCTGCAACATCAAAACTAGATGGGGCAAATAATAAAGATGTAGCACAAATCAACAGTGTATCATTCAGTTCCACCTACGAGCAGGACTCCAAATTAAGGGCAATCACATGGGACAGGATCATGGCCGCAGCAGCCATGGACGAGGAATGTTGGCCCTTGATGGAATCCATACAGAATGGATTCCACAAGTCTTGGCATGAACTACTGAAAATAATTCACTGATTTTGGCCTATGAAGGAGGCGTTATACTGCTTGGAAGGAGTAATCTATGATGGAGAATAAAATACTCATACCCAGAAAACTACAGGGAGAAGTATTCAAATCATTCCACTCCACACATCAGGGTGTTAATGGCATGCTGGCTAATGCCAGACAATGACTGTTTTAGCCACGGCTAGATGCAAGTATTCACCAAACCCCAGTACAATGCAAAATGTGCAATATAATGGCCCCATCACTACCCATTTTTTTCACATTTCTCAATATTTTTGTGTTTTCCCTCTTTTACTGGGTGAGTGATGAATATAATTATCCAAAATTAGAATGTCATAACTTAAATAAACCACATTCTAATTAGCATTTTACTTTCTTTGATAAGTAGTATAACTGGAAGAGAATAAATGCCAGGTGTATATTGAATTATGACAAGCAAAAAAAAAAAAAATAAAAATAAAAATAAAAAGGAATGAAATGATCTCGGAAACAGCCTTTCAAAATAGAATTAAGCACAGATTTTACTGAAGGATCTTTTCTGTATCCTTATTAATTCTTATGAAAAAAACAGAAATTTGTAATACTTAAGAAATAGGATTGTCTAAAAAGTGAATTAACTGTTTTGTTTGTGTAATTAAAATGAATCATTTTCAAGAGGTTTCAGAATGAAGTGATGACTTACCGAACTGTCTACCTGTGAACCCGACAACAATTTGACCCGTACCCATTTCTTATTTATTACTTCTAATTTCTCTACCTGTAATAAAAAATACATACATACAAAAATGTATTGGATCCTTAAAACAACACACACAAAATAACAATTCCAACAAATTAGAAAACAAATAGAATTCATAAGGAAAAAAAATCAGCATATAGAGTTACTTACAATATTTCTTGTTAAGTAGAGTGAAAGAAATTCTTTCCACGTGATTTCTCTGTACTGAGTTTGGTAGAGCCCAACCAAGCTTACTAATCCAATACCAGTCAATATTCCTAGTAGCACTTTGCTGTTCGGATCATTTGGATCAAGGAAAGGTCCTCGGCTACCTCTGAAATGAGCAAAATGAAATTCACAATTAAAAGAAAGAAAGCAAATGATCTTAAGAATAAGCACACCTATTATGTTATTAAGCCTCCAGGTATTTCTGGTGTAGGTTAGCAGATCCTACTTGAAGATTTGGTTTATTTTGTTTTACGGCATATCAACCTCAATGGGTTATTTAATGCCAATAAAATATTTTATTGCTGGTAATATTTTGTTTTGTCAAAAATCTGTTTCTGGTAATATATTTCCTTCAAAATTGTATTGCTGGTAATATTTTTTTCAAAAAAGTATTGCTGGTAATAGTTAACTGTTTGCCCATAGCTGCCACAGATGCTACCACCCTGGGTCAGGGTGGACCTGGGAACACCAGCAATTAAGAGGTGGTTCCATGCTTCTCAAAACCTCCTAATCAGAGACCTTGCTGCTGGACGTAGTTTAATGTCTTACCAAGGACGATCTGAAGAAGAGTAAGATTTTTTTTTTAACTATTATTTTTTTTATTGGTCAAGTTACATTTTATATTAGAATCAAAGATTTAGATTTCAAACATTTTTATTTTACTGCATAAAAATCCATAAGAATTCATTGATATTCTAAACAGTAGATGCGAAAGCATTTGTGTTCAATTTCAAGTTCAATTTGAGTGCAAGTGTAAAATACTTTGGGGATTAATTTATTTAAAAACTTATTGGTCAGTTTACTAGACTGCCAAATATAGTATAAATACTAATAATCAGAAAATGTTTTTATTTAAATATTTTTCCTTTCATAAAACTTCACTTCTGTAGCTTTCTTAATTACGTAGAAAGTTAAAAGATTCGACTGGAATTTATACAACATGGAATTTAAGAGAAAAGCATGGCTCTTCTGTAGCAATCATTGTAAAATCTGTGTAAATGAAATGAATCTGTTCACATTGGCAAAGTAACATTCTATCTTTGAATTTTAAAGTAACTGGTTTTCAGGAGATAATTGATTCTTAGTTTAAACATAGGTACCTCCATGAGATCGCTAAAAAAAGGGCATAGCATGATGAAAAAGACGCCAAACTTGACGAAAACAAAATTTTATCATCTAAATCTTAGTTATTATGAAGACGAAAGACCAAAATTTTTTTTTAATTATTGTTTTAAAATTTTTACTACTTTTCAGAACATTCTAAATTTTGATTAGAAAAACCTTGTTTCTCTTTGTATGACCAGAACTAGTAAAATAACATATACAATTTTTAGCATGTTTTTTGTATGACAGACATTAATTTGGGAAATCTTGCAAAAATAAAAATAATTGTCAGATGTTAATGAAACTTTCAGAAAGTATTCACAGATAATGGAAATTATTATGTTTTTTTTTTTATTAAAGTCATGGCAGAAATATTTTTTATATTTATTACACCCCCCATAACTAATTTTATTCAATCACATTCAGCTTAGTGATTATATCAGTTAAAAAAGCACAAGGCTTTGAGGAAAGCAAATCATGTTTTGTTTTTTTTAATTGGACCTCCCACCCTCTACCTGAAAATCAGCCCTAAATTATAACATACAAAACTCAATAAAACAAAAATATTATTTAATTTCAAATGCTTCTAGTTGTTTTTATGAATATGGACAATATTTTCTGAAAGCAAAAGATTTTTTCATGAAAAATGAATTTTTAATACAATTACTTGTTATTTCTTTAATTATTTTAGATTTTTACATTTAAGTTGTTAACATATTATAAAATTAGTTGAAAGATGCATTCACTTTCGTAAATGTCCTTATGAGATAGACCATGTTTTAACGCTTTGTAAATTGTATGGCTTCGTCCAATCAGAAGACCCGCAATAATAAAGAAATGTAATTGTGTTCATAAAAAATCATTAAAATGGCTGTAATTAAAAAGTATGCAAGGTCACAAGCAATAAAACGTCACATGGCGCTGAACATTATTGTAAATTCTTTGTGCGAAACACATGTTGAGCATTTTGAATTAGCGTTTTTACTAATTAAAAAAATTTGAACACCATTCTAAGCCATTTTCAGCAGCAACATTACTACATTTTTAAAAATACCATTTCATTTACATATTTCATTGCAATTTCGTGAAGTTGTTTTACAGTTTTCAGTGAGTTGTCTTATTTCAATTTTATGAAATTTAATCTCACTCTCAACAGTCTTCTTTTAATTTCTTTATAATATATTTTCCATAAAGCATTGTAAACAAAGGTGAAAGCTAAGTACAAAAAAAAAAAAATAGAGTGCTGAAAGTTTTCCTTAAAAATAACGAGGTAAATAATTTGTTCACTTAAATCTAAATAATTTCACGTCTCTCCTTCCATAGAATAAATTATCCTCACATAAGCTATCAACACGCCATGAAAATGTCAAGTCTTTGTTTATTTTCAATTTTTTCGGTGCAGGAACTAAGTTAAGCTTGTTTCAAAATATTTTAAATAAACATTATAATTTCTGATTTTCTTAAAATAAATTTTGAAAAAATTATAATTGATTTTTAAAAGAATTTCAAAGTGAGATTTTCATTTTTTTTATGAAATGGAAAAAAAATAGTTGATATGATTGATTATCTGTCAATTTTTCTGACTAAAAACAAGATTTTTAACAAAAATCTTGGATGTGCTAGGGAGGATTAAAAAATGTAAAAAAATATCTCAAAAATACTTTGATCTTTCCTCTTAATAATAACAAACATTTAGACGATCAAGTTTTGTTTTCATCAAGTTTGGCATCTCTTTTGTCATGCTATGCTCTTTTTTAGCGATCTCATGGAGGTACCTATTTAAACATATATTAAATTTTTATGAGTTTTTTTTTTTTTTACAGTGAAAGAAAAAATGTTGCTCCTCTCTAATTTTTAAGAACCTCCATATTTTTGTATATTTACTAACTAGGTAAATATAATTCAAAGTAGTAGTGAATATTACACTTTAAAATTTTACATAGGATTATGTTCCAGACACATATGTACCCAGAAAATTATTATGAGAACTTTAAAAAGTTTGATATTTTTCAAAAAAAAAAATTCTAAAAAGAGAATGTTTGTAGCTATTAAGAATTATAAAGCTGAAAAATTTTAGGGACAGAAAGGGCTTTGTGGCCAAGAATTTTTAGCACTTTTATAATAGAGTTTGTTTTTACTGCAAGGTGTATGGTTAGTCTAGGGACACCTTATAAAAGAAAATGTTAAAATTGTGTGTGTGTATATATTATATGTATCCACTAAAAATATTATATATATAAAGAAGTAATGAATCTTTTATTTATCAATCCAATAGATTTTGTTCCTTTAAACTTATTCAGTTATTTTAGTGGATACCCATATTTGAGTAGAACTACATATTTTTCTTCAATAAGATTTCTTGAATATTCAGGCTGATAGATAAAAATAAATATCAGTCAGTTATGTGCCATACATGATACACACTTAGGCGATCATGGTTTGGTTTGGTTTGTTTTACAGCATATCAACCTCAAAGGGTTATTTAATTCTGACAAGATTTTTATTGCTGGTAATATTTTTTCCAAAAATATATTACCTGTAATACTTTTTTTTCCTTCAAAAAAATGTATTTCTGGTAATATTTTTTTTCTTCAAAAATGTACTGTTGGTACTAAAACCTTTTTTTTTACACTTTCATAGTGTTTTGACTGGTTTTTTTTTTTTTGGTGGGGGAGGTAACCATAGCTGGGACCCTGACAAGTGCTACCACCCTGGGTAATGATGGACCTAGGAACACCTGCAATTAAGAGGTGATTCCACACTCCTCAAAGCCTCCTGATCAAAGGCTTTGTGTTGGATGTAGTTTATCATCTTACCCAGGACGCGGATGTAGTTTATACCCAAGATGGTAGGCGATCATATATCTTTCGATACATGACTGATGAGACAGTTTTTTTCCCGCAGTAGGTTGCCATTTCTTTCTGCAGTAAACCAGTTGCCATCCAAGGCTATAGAATCATATCTGGAGAAGAAGAGGATTCATACCTTTCCCACAGGTATTAGCACATAAGTGAATGTAATGGAATCGACTGGAATTCGAACTCTGCTCTCTGATTCCTCAATCTGAACCACTATCCATTACTCCACCATGCCTGTTTATACTGTTTAATAACATAAATGGAATATCTACTCAAATCAAATATGGGTATCCACAAAATAATGCGAGAAATCTAACAGGGAACTGATTTTTTCTAATAATTCCACCTGCGAGCAGATTCTACCCACCTCAAAAAACTAATGTTGGATAGTTTCCACCATCACTGTTTATTTCTCGCACCTGCCGATGAAGAACACAGGTGTGTTCGAAAATTCCAAAGTTGGAACCTCAATCTCCATGCTTCATTTTTGTCACCTGGTTAATATTAATAAATGTTTTTCATACTGATTTCAACAGTACCCTTTTGTTTGACTTTTTTTTTTATTGACCAACTTATCTACTCTACTTATATATATATATATATATATATAAAAACACAAAACTGTTCTGTACCCTAATGATGTAAAAAGCATTTTTTTTAAAACAATATTTATATTTCAACACCATTGTCTCATTTTCAAAGTATTTAATCCAGTAGTTAATATTAATTAAGTAGATTCAGCACAATGAAAATTTCATATAAAAATTCAGCTCAAAAATATATGTCAGCTACAAATTTAATGAACCACATTTATGCATATAAACATATGGATGATACTGAAAAGTTCTTAGTCTGAACCACTTCTCAAAATCTACCAGACCAAATGACATTATGAAACATCAAAATTTTGTGGGGAATAAGAGCTTCTTGGATGAACTGAGAACTTTTCAGTATCACTTCATTTTACATAATACAGAATCTTGTTCACATAAAGCAGAACTTGGTTAGATGGTTAAAGGTTCTTGTCAAAACCTTTCACAGATAGAAATAATCTTTATTTACAACTAGCAACTAAACATTTTGTTCTAAAATACATACAAAATGAATGAATCATTGTTTCTTAAAGAAATTTATATTTGTTGTCAGAAATGATTTCAAGTAAACAAGTGATTTTATTGGTAGTATGAAGGGGTGCAGTAATTATCAACTCGGAAAATAGAACCAATAAATCAAATTCAGAGAGACTTTTTAATGAATGCCTTTCTGAATTATATCTCATTGTTAGTCATGTTGATCACTATTTAATAGCAATAGTAGTGTGTAATCATACATTGGATTGCAGATAATTTTCAGTTATTGGTACCATGTAATTTAATATCTGCTGCATGATACTTGGTGAGGAGACTGGAACAGCATGTAATACTGTCTGTCCACTGAAATGACACAAAGAGCATGATATCAGACTGACAGCCCAGTCCAGTGTGGCACATTAATAAGTTTTCTTGGTCATAGGAAAAAAATCCAAAATATTAGATTTTAATCTACATTTATGATCTAGTCCCCGTTTATAAATAACAATATAAATATTCTTTAACTTACTTCCCAAAACTGAATGAAAATTCTATTTTTTTATCACTTCCTTGACTTCTGAATGGTGGAGGTCCTTTTTGAGCATCTACCAAATACAAAAAGAAATTTGTATCATGAACATGTTTTTATTATATGGAGAAGATTAAAAAAGAAAAGATTTAGAAAGTTAATGAAATGAAAAAGAGACCAAATTTATGTGATAATATATTTTGATCAAATAAGAGAAAAACAATGTAAATGTTTCACAGTTTTTTGCTATTTTAGTAAAGTTATGGAAGTAAATTTGTTATCAATAAAAACAGGAATCTTACTGAATGCCAATTTTCATTTCATATTTTAATTTATTATTTGGGACCATGCATGACATCTATATAAAAATCTCAATCAGATGATAAGAACCTGACTCTAGTTTTTAAGTTTTGGTTTTGTAACAGTTTGCGTTGTTTGGTGAAACTACTCCTAGCTGTCTATTCTAAGTTCAATTTCCTTATCAACTATACTAAATTTGTTAAAACAAATATATTATATATAATACAAAGTAACCAAAAAAGTTCTGTCCGTTTTTTGATTAGTCATTGAATGAAGTTGAAATATATACGAAATGCGTGTAGCAATTGTTTTCAAATTCGGACAGCAGGAAGTAGGAACATCAGATGTTATAAAAAACACGCGCACCGTGCCCGGCCATCAGTTATAAGCCGGACAGCTGTGAGAAGGATGGAAGAGATCTTGTTCGGGGCTGTTTGCTTAACGACTTCAAAGTGGGCTTAGCAGCAGCTGCATCAAGTCGCCGCATATGTCAAGCGTTTGGAGATACTGCTGTGGATGAATGTACCGCAAGGTGTTGATTTTGAAAATTCAAGTCGGGAGATTTGTCTCTCCATGATGAGCCTCGCAGTGAACGACCACAGGTCTTGAATGACATAGTCCTGAAGGCGGCCATTGAAGAGGTCAGTAGTCTAATGTGTGGTGAACTTGCAAGACAGTTCAACGTTTCCGATGAAACAGACTTCACCTGCACCGCCTAGGTAAGACGTACAAACTGAGCAAGTTGGTTCCGCAAACGCTGTTGGAGGTCCACAAGGGACAATGACTAACAGTCTGTGTATCGCTGCTTTCTCGCCACCGTACCACATCCTTATTCAATCAAGTGCTTACCAGTGATGAAAAGTGGGTTCTGTACAAAACTCCCAAGTGTTCCAGACATTGGTTGTCTCCTCAGGATGCTGTCCCTCACACCACAAGATCGCCTATGCACCCACGCAAGATTATGCTTTGTGTCTGGTGGACAGGTTGTCAAGTGGTTTATTATGAACTGCTACCAACGGGCCAAACAGTCACTGGAGACCTATACAACAGGCATTGTGCCAAAAGGAGCCATCACTGGTGAATCGCAAATGTGTGCTTTTCCTCCATGACAACACCAGGCCGCATGTCACATGAGTGGTCAGGGATACCATACAGCAACTTGGGTGGGAGACTTTGTGCCATCCACCTTATTCACCTGACCTTGTGCCATCCGATTACCACCTCTTCCACTCCCTGGATAATCATCTTCATGGGAAATCCTTCACCAATGAAGCAGACTTGCACAAAGCCCTCATGGACTTCTTTGCGTCAAAACCTTCAGAGTTCTATCACAAGGGCATTGAACAGCTGTAGACACATTGGCAGAAGGTGCTGGATGTCGATGGCGATTACTTCGAAGACTAAATATAAGTTACACATACTGTGAAGCGTTTTCTTTTTTTCCTTTAAAAACGGACAGAACTTTTTTGGTTACCTTGTATATGTGTGTGTGTGTGTGTGTCTATACAACAAGGTATTTAAAGTATTTAGCATTTATTAAATTTATATCCTGAATTTTTATGATGGATTCAGGGTATGTGCCATTACTGCATTCATTCCAATTCCAGATCATAGTTTCTGTTTTTGGAACAGTTGGTAGGGGATGTTGATTTTCTGTTCACGATCATTCTTATCCCAACTATGAATATCTATGTCATTGGCATAGCCCTCCACCTCATCACCAGTACTCAGAAGGGAAAGCATGATCATTATCTTCTATTGGTAATTCGTTTGGGATGTGGTAAGGAGATGCTTAAATGATGTGTGTTAATAGACAACAAAATAGACTATCTAACCTTATAAAAGTGAAGTTTGTGCTTAACAATGTTTATAAAAGATACTTATGAACAGATGTTCCAAAAACTAGCAAGTTATTAAAAAATAAAGGAAAACTTTGATTAGATAGAAAAATGTAAAAACATTTTATTAAGGCTGTCATTAAGAGACAATAAAATAGATTTCTAAAATTAGTTGGTATATCAAAACTTTGAAATAATTGGCAAATTGATTTTAAAAATGAGCACCTTTATCTACTTAGCATGTTTTAAAATTAAACACTACTTAAGAAATCTACACGATTTTAAAATTTCAAACTGTTAGTGTTATTTGATAAACATGAAAATAAACAAAATATGTAATAAAAATAGTTTACCACTTGATGGAGTTTTCTTTTGTCCACTGGGAGCATCTTTTGGTGGTTTCTTTTTACCCCCAGGAAAATACTTTTCAAATCCTTTAGGCACATTTTCTCGTAAAAGAACCCAATCTTTCAAAACAGTTCCCCAACTCCGAGATTGGGGAACTATATGTTTTGTGAACAGATGTAAATTTCTAAACAACTGAAAAATGAAAATAATAAACATACTATCACATAAATTTTACCAAGTGATTTTAACAAGCAAGTGCATAACAGGCAAATATTGTAATTGTAGTGAACAAAACAAGATCAAGATTTAAAAATTCAAATGCTAAGCACCAATTCATTGATTTTGTTAGAAATTAAAGACTCAAATTTACAAACTTTGCTTAACACACACGCAAAAGCGAATCCAAAACAAAACTCGTGAAATTTCACACCTTGATGTGAAATGTTTTTCGGCCAATAGAAAACTAGGAAACATTTAAAAACAAAATTCAAATAATTTTTAATTCTCAGAAACAAGTTCTTTTATGGACCTTTTCGCAAGCCAACACAAGGTGTTTGTTCGTCGTCCAATGGAAAGGCCTGAATCATATCCAGGAGTGAATTCCCAAATGACCATTTCAAGCCCCACAAACAAAATAAAAGATGGGCAAGTTCGCCTGTCACCAGAGAGAAGGAGACGAACATATTAACACGTCCCTTAACAAACATCAAGTAATCGTTATTATTATCTCTACCTTTCTCCTTCACCTCTTTTATACTTGATAAATGAACGGAACATTTTAAGACTGAGTGATTACTTCAAAGACATTCCTACCCTACGATAATGCTCATAGATACATACATACATCCACACATACGTTCCTGTTTACGTACACATAAACTAATTCTTGCAAAGACTACTACGAACATTTTGATGACCTTGTATCAACCAGAATACATTAATTTTATTTGTAAGGACCTTAATTGATTTATATGTATATAAATTTGTTGTTTCACCTTACAATTTGATTTTCTTGTTTTATACCCATCTTATGGTGTAACAAGGCCAAATTAAACTAATCTGTTTCAACACTAGTACACTTCACTATAACTGATAACCTACTATATAATTACTTTTATTTCTGTATAGACAATAAACTTTTTTTTTTATATGAACTTCTAATTCTTTCTGAGCATAATAAAATAGAGCTTCCAATCAGAATGAAACATTAGCTTGCAAAACAGGCAGTCATCTTGGCACATAAAGAAAGATTGATTGTTTTCTATGGATTATTACCTTTTGCAGGTTATTTAAAGCCAGAAAATATTTTTAGATCGTAAGAATTTTTTTTTGGAGATAAACAGTGATTTATTTTAATGATACAAGTTTTTTAGTAATTATTACCCTTGTGGGGAGAAGAGGTGGATTCATGCCTTTCCTTAGGACAATACATGTAAGTGAACATAACGAAGTCAACTGGAATTGGAACTAGACTCCGATTTAACAATTCGGAGCAATTATCCTTTATCACCTGCTATTCCTAAAAACGGTCACCTATCTAGGTAGTGACCAGGCTCAACATTGCTCAACTTTGGTGATCGCACGGAAACCGATGCTTCAACATAATGTGGGCATAAAGAGGTACTTAAAAAAAAAAAAAAAAAAAAAAAAAAAAAAAAAAAGCTTAATATTTTGTTCATATCAATCTTTTCCAAATTAATTTTTTTTTTTTTAATTATAAATAAAATATTTCAAAGATCGATAACACATAGAGCCATGGCGATACTTTGAAAACTGAATGAATTTTTTAAAAAATTGACGATTCAGATACCAATGCCCAATATGCATTTAATCTTAAGAAAATTAATTTGTATAACGTAAGATTAAGAAAAAATATTACATCACCAAACAGAAGAGAGAAAAAAATCATTGATGTTTCAGTTTGTTTAACAAAAATATAAGAAAATGCATACAGGCATTTTAAGCTGGACCCTATCAAACTTGAACCAACAGGTTCTAATGACCCACACAATAAAAAAATCCTATAAATAAAGAATTCTTGAGGATGTGAAGAAAGATAAATAAATTGGATTTGGAAAGATCTTTTAATTTTAAAGAGTGACTAAAAAGAATTGTGAAACAGGAAATCCAAATTTACTAGCTTGGCTATCTTTTTTTCTACACTCCACAAACAAAATGTTGCATAATACAAAAAAAACAAAAAAACAAACTACTATAAATCATGCCAAATGTTACATAACATTTTTTTTTTTTAAAAGAAGGAATAAATTTCATAAGTTCGGTAGTTTTAAATCAACTTGTCAGTGGAAAATCAACACATGTTGTTGAAACAAAAAATAAATATCAGTTTCTTGAACAGAAACTGTTCCAAAAACAAAGTAAAAATTTAAGACCTCCCTTATTAAAATTTTACCTTCTTTTCATGTACCCTCAACCCAACATATATTCTTTTATAATTTTAAACTACTTATCTTTAAACGAAAACTTTGAGCTCCAATTAATTTAAAAATCTGATCAGCCCTTAAAAATATCAATGGGTTTCGCTTTTTTGGTAAAGCTCCTGACAGAAAATAAAATAAAACTTAAAAGGTACTACTAACTAACTGAACAAATAGAATGTAATAGATAATCAACGATAAAAGCAATAAAAATTAATTGGGCAATAATTAGAATAAAACATGTGCAGGATGTAATTTATCAAGTTTGTTGCGTGCTAAGCCAGGAAACTTTTTAGTTTTTACATAAGTTTTTTAGACATTGATTGACTCAACTGACCTTGTAGGTATTTAGGCGATGTGACACCATCTTTTTAGCTATCAAAGACTGTCCCTGGCGAGCTGACAATCGTACATAGGAGAACAGCATATTTATTCTTATGAGGATGTTACTTGTCGTGTGGACTTGTAATAATGTTGGCCTTCACTTCTTTCTACACACTACTGAAATCGGTAAAACATTTAACAGCCAGCCATGCCGGAAAACCGACACGAACGGAGTAATGCAGAGTTAATAGTTTGCTCTTAGTTTCGTATCATTTTTGTTCCATAACAGTTAACTGGTTATTGTGTTGACCGAATGCACATAGAAGCTGTATACTCAAATTAAACAGATTCTTCATATCTTGAACGCAGATTATTTATTTACACTAAAGTTACATGTAACTGTAGCGCACAAAAAATGTCAAGAAGAGGGTTGATCACTGACTATTATTTGCACTTGCTCTTCTTATAAATTTAGTAGTTTTTCAACCTATATTCAAGCCCTTTATTTATGTTTTACTTTTTAAGTTTATTAATTTTATTAAAAAATATCAGTTGCTTCGAACTAATACAATTTACACTTTTTTTACAGTCACTCCCACGATGAGAAAAACTTAAAAATTGGTAGTTGTATAAACTGTATAGAAACTAAAATTAATATGGGGGGGGGGGTAATTTGTTGACCCTTTACTCTTTCGGTGACATTGTTTATCTTTTAGTTTTAAAAAAGAATTTCACAAAACAAAACGGATGTTGTTAATTTTATTTTATTGAATTTGATATTTTTTATATTTTAAAATAATGTATTATTACTTAATTAACTGGAAGTTATGCAGAAAACGGATGTGCACATAATTTCAATAACAACTAAAAGACTTTTTTTTATTTGAAGAAGTGGCAATCATCTGATTGATAATGATGTTTGTAAATAAACATCGAAAAATCAAAATACGCGTATTTTGTGCGCTAATTAAATATTGATTATCTGTAATTATGATTTTAGGGGTTGCTTCTTTTTATATACCTAGGTTGTGTTAATGGATTATTATGATTAAGATCAAAAATTGTTGAGTAAATTAGGCAGCGTGATGACATTATTAACAATTTCCTCTAACATTAAAAAAATTTCAGTATTCAACAAACAAAGAATAAGGACAACATGAGAAACAACAGTTTTTGCACAACAATGAATAACATATTTATAACAAAGAGGTACAAACAACTGGAGTAAAAAAAGGTAGTTTTAAAAAGTTCAAACGTCCTTTTATGTTCAGATGAAAAGTTATCAAAGTTCTAGTTTGATAGATTATAATTTGTTGAATGGTCTGTACAATAATGAGAAAGTGTGTTTGGGTATTAATGTCATTTAAGAAAAAATGAAACAGTTTGTTGGGATTGCTATAAGTTTGAATTTCTTATCAGAAGATTTTATGGTTAGTTTACGACGGGCATGTTCACCATATTATTAATCCACAACAATAGGCATTCAAAACGAATCAATCACAAGGCAATTGAATAAGAAACAACGGTAATTTAGGTTTCAATAAATACAACAGACATTTATGTAGAATTAATATACAATTAGAAAACTCGTGGTTTGATAATGCAAGAATTGACCATGTATAAATTGGGTGTCTTATCGATTTACAGTTCAAAATTGTTCATGTGTTAACTTAAAGAACTGGTCAAATAGAGTAAAATGGAAAATATTGTTGCGGGGCCGATAAGGATGTCGCCCCCGCAAGCTTATTGAAGAAAAGGTGAGAAACAGCTAAGACAATGAGAGGACAAAGGTGGAGGTTTATGAAACAATAAACGTCGAATTTATTTATCCAAAGTGTACAAGAGTGTACTTTGGAGAAGTGTGTTGTATCGGCGTCGGGTCCGGTAAGACTTGTTTCCTTCAGGGAAGTTGGTTCGGTTGTATCGGCGACACGAGTGTAGAGTTGGTCGCGGTGGTAGCTAGTCGACTGCCGGATGGGAGAGTTGGTCGGCGGTGGTAGCTTGTCGACTGCCGGATGGGAGAGTTGGCAGCAGCTGGTTGGTCGAAGACGTACGAAGGTTCGTTGGGTCGGTTAGGACGAGTCCCTAAACAGGGCCGAGTCTGAGCAGTTATACGACTTCCCGGGTGGATCAACCGCGGTGACGGGATCGCGCCGAAGTGTAACGCTTGACGAAGGTGGAGTCCCTGTTATAGACAAGCGTATGGTTGCAAGACAGAAATACGACAACAGCAGAAATAGATTTTACGTGATTTATTTCAATAGGAACGTGTGGTTTTGGGACAGCTACCTTGTGGTATAGTTCATAAGCCGGCTGCCGATCCGGGTTGATCTCTCATAGTAGTTCCCACTGGTTGGTGTGGCATTCCTCCTGCTGACTGCTGCTGACTGGCCGTGACAGATCTCTTCCCCGGCCTCCCGTTGACTGCCTTGTATTTCCCCGTGTGACCCTTTTTATGGCGTTTTTTTATGGCTTAACGTGCTCGCAAAAAGACGCGAGTATAATTAGGAGGGAAGCATTTTATTGGTCGAAAAATAGAAGCACTTTGAAATATTATTTTATTTTTCGACCGGAACTCGTGCGTCGGGCCTATGCGTAAACGACGATAATGGTCATTTTGTGACGGAGCCTTGTCCGGTTCACATCCGACTCTCGCTCTTGAGTATGTTAGTTTATTTGCCTGCAAATCAGCCGAGATATGTCTTATTTTATTTCATAACATCCCTAAACAGGGCCGAGTCAGAACAGTGATACGACTTCCTGGGCGGATCAATCGCGCCGAAGTGTATCACTTGACGAAGGCGATAGTCCCTAAACAGGGCCGAGTCGGAGTAGTGATACGACTTCCCAGCGCGGAGACGGGGTCGGTCGATGTGTATCACTTGACGAAGGCGATAGTCCCTAAACAGGTCCGGGTGGGAGTAGTGATACGACTTCCCGAATGGATCAACCACGTAGGCCGGATCGCGCCGAAGTGTAGCACTAGACGAAGGCGGAGTCCCTAAACAGGGCCGAGTCAGAGCGGTGTTATGACTTCCCGGGCGGATCATCCGCGGTGACGGGATCGCGCCGAAGTGTAACACTAGACGAAGGCGGAGTCTCCTAAACAGGGCCAAGTCAGATTAGTGATACAACTTCCAGTGCGGATCAACCACGTAGGCGGGATCGCGCCGAAGTGTAACACTTGAAGCTGGAGTCAGAGAGGAGATACGCTTTCCAGGGCGGATCGACCGCAGAAACGGGATCACGCCGAAGAGTATTCTCTCGACAAAGCACCGAAAGCTCACAAAGGTAGCGTACTACACTTTGATCCAGGTATTTACTTGACCACCCCCCACTGAGTCAGGTTGTGACACAAGGTCGGTTTTTAACGTGGGAATGGAGGGGGAGACCCGAGTGTTTCCACCCGGGCCGCTGGACTTTGCTGGTCTTAGCTTGTCATAGCTAGTCAAAGCTGGTCTCAGTTTGTCCGAACTAGTCTTGGCTTGTCATAGCTGGTCTAGGCCGGAGCCGGTGCAAGCTAGTCGTAGCCATGATACCACCAGCGCAGGGACGAATCCCAACACAAGGCAAGTATCGAGCGAAGCTCTCAGCCAGAGATACTACATTTTGATCCAGGCCACCAGGCCGTGGATTTACTTGACCTCCCACAGGGCCAGGTTGTGACACAAGGTCGGGGTTTAACGTGGGAAGGGAGGGGGAATGGACCCGAGTTTTCAAAGGCGCTAACAATATGTGAAAAGATTTGTTCAATTATTCCCTGGCTAAAGGGAGTAGAAAACCGTAAATATTAAATTAATCCCAATATTATTCGATGTTTGAGAAGCACTGCCTAATGCGATGCTCACGAGGCACTGTTTTAGAGTCAACAATATTGGCCGGTCGTCCAGTTTCTCGCATGCTGCTTAACGAGATCAGGGGTTGTGAAGGTCAAGGTCGTTTTTCTAAGAAGCGGCTAATATCATTAATATCGACAATATCACTTATACAGAAATTTGTGTAGTTTGTGTGCGTGATTAAAGTAGAGTATAAATGTCTTAATTTTCTAGAGTTGTTTACCTTGGATTGTTCTGTATTTATCTTTTATTAAATACAATTTCTATTTTAGTAGTGTGTAAGAAGACTTTTCTTAGAAAGTTGTAAGTGAATTTTGAGAATATAATGTTGGTGTTTGAGTCAGCAGTTGACGCGCGAAAAGTTTCTTAAATCAAAACAGTGACACGCGTGGATTCGTGTGGCATCTCTCTGAAGCTAAGTGACTGGTGAATTGGGTAGAAATAGTCCTTTTTATTTGTTTTTGGAATCTAAAGTAGGCTCCAGGTAACTGGGCGCGAAAATAAGTTTTCGACAATTGTTACACATTTTGGTGTTGTCTCAACCAATAAAAAGTCGAGATTTGCAATATGAGGTGTTGGTTGGTTAAAAGTGATTCTGATGGGAGAGTGTATTTTATCTTGGGGGTGAGTAGAAAATATGGACGATTCTATCAAGTTCAAGTTTGTATTTGAAGTAGAGAAATGTTGTTCACAACTTGCTATAAGGTTTACGGAATTGTCGCTCTTTGATTTGTTTTCACTTGTTTGAAGAGATATTCTAGTTGGGGCAAGTGTTTCTTGACAAGCTGTGTTTATGTTAATTACAATAATTAACGTTGAGCTTGAAAGCGTATGAAAAAGATTTGTGTATTAAGTTGAATGTGGAAAACTTGAGTTGATTGTTCGTCATAAAAGATTGCTGTGTGAATGAGTGTTCTCTCAGGCTGGAATCATGTTAAGGAACTTTAACGTAAAGCCTGGAACTGTGTGACGAGTTCAAAGGATTCAGATCGGCGAACTGTCGAAGATGAAAGACTTTTCATATTTTATTGCTAACTTTGGTCACGTGATAGGCTCACAGAAGCTTGATAGATTTTGGCGGAATTATCTTTTTGGTCAGGTCAAGAACTAGGTCGATGTTATTAAATATTAAGTGACCAACTAGAAGTTGAGATTTTCTGAAAATATTTACTAAGCTGAATAAGCTCTGTGATCCACTTTTTGTACGAAAATTGATATTGATAAAAAAGGTGGTAGCGGGATGCTAAAATACTCCCTCCAAGTTGGAAGTTACAGGAACAAAACTTTCAATATGTATAATAGGTGCTGTATCTGGATGGCCAATGAATATGTCTACCTGTTCTGGTAGTTTTCGTGGGAACAGTGTCAGACTCAACCTTAATCTGGGAAGGTAATACTTGATCAGGTAGATTTGATGCATTATTCGCAGTACCTAGTAATGCTGGTTTAAGTCTGTCTATGCTGAGAGTAGTTTGTTTTTCATTAATTAAAACAGTGAAGTATTTGGGTGTACGAGAGATAATTCTGTGTGGACCAGTATAATTTGGCGTGAGTGGCTTTTTAACTGCGTCACAAGTATCCAAGCTTTTGGGGACAAATACTGACTTTTTCGCCGTGCGTGTCGGTGTATATTAAAAAACAAACAATTCGATCTCGCAAATCTTTTATAAATTGAGTCGATGGCGTTGTAGATATTTCACTTTCTACTATTTGACCCGGCAGAATTAATGAGCTGCCAAAAACTAATTCAGATGCAGTGCATTGAAGATCTTCTTTAACTGTATTTCGGAGTGCTAGTAGAATCAATTAACCGCACTGGCAGTAAAAGATGCTTTTAATTGTCGGTGGAAACGTTCGACTAAACAATTGGCGCATGGATGGTATGCAGTTGTTTTTATGTGTTTGACACTGTGGTGGCACGGAGCAAGCGAAGGACCGGATATTAACCCTCAGAGGTTTAGACAGCAAATGACCAATACTGGTCTCTGCGCACCCGGCTCCACGCAGAATTTCCGGTGGAAAACTAAAAAGAAATAAAAAGAATGATAAACAATTTTCCACCAATTAAACAGCTCCGCGCCATACCCAACAGTTTGTTTCAGCAGACTGACTCTGATCCGAAGGGCACACATAAATAGAGCGATAAATTCACTTCTAAGACAGAAAGCTTTGAAGTACCGTCAGTGAATGTCGCTACGCTTTTCTCACCCGTCAAACCCGATGCCTTCAGCCTTCCTTCACCAACGGAGATATCAAAGGACTCCTACCAACCCATTGACCTCACCTTTCATCTCCTGTGACCAGCACGTCATGAACTTAAGTATTAACAAAAGACACTTATATTCTTTTAATAATCGGATTTCTCTTCTATGAATGAACATTTTATAACGGACTTTGTGCGTGTAAATCAAGAAACATTGTACTATTCATTGATGTTGCATTTAAATACAAAGTGTTTTTGATATACCCTTCTCTTTCGTATGTTATTTTGTTTATGTTATGGTGACCTCAATTTGATCGCTTGTTGAACCTTTAGGCCAAACTAGCGGCTGTCCCGGAGGACTGCTACTATTTATCTACCTTCTGATACAAGCAACAATTAACAACGAGAACTCTAATCCCCCATCACCATAAGTGGTGACCAAGACGTGATTTTAACACATATATATACACGCACGCACAAAAAAAAAAAAAAATTGAACTGTCACAAAATTAGAATTTTTATTCAACACAAACCAAAAACATGGCAGATGACGCTGAAGAAACTACAATTAATCAAAACCAACCAATCCAAGCTGTTGCGATAAAACCACCAAACTTCATTGAATCAAACGTAATAGCTTGGTTTGCGATAATGGAGGCGCAATTTAATATTGCAAATATAAGACAGACCAGTCAAAAATTTTTTAACACATTGGCAGCTCTCCCTGTGGACATAGTAGGAAATATACAGCCAACTATACTGCAATCAAAAGATTACGACGCACTAAGAGAAGCAGTGACGGGCGCTTACGAGAAAACAAAACCAGAGATGCTGGACAAATTAATGTCGTCATCGACTGTAACAGGTCGTCCCTCAGTATACCTGAATGAACTTATGTCATTAGCAAGCCGAATTGGCGTAGGGGACGATATCGTACGTCACAAATTTATTCAAGCCCTACCTAACTCCATTAAACCAGTGGTAGCGGCACAAGTCGATTTAGACACAGATCGCCTTGGAAGAATGGCGGATGACTTACTATTATATTTTAACAAACAAGACACCGCACATATTCGACAGATTTCGCGGAAGCAAAGGGATGAACAGCAAAATAAAAATGAAACTAAAAGGATACATGGCTGTTCCCACAGTGAAAATAAATTCCCTACCAGTGTTCGCCCTTTTAACAAGGACCAAAAACCTCTAATTTGCCGAGCGCATTTATACTTTGCGGAACGTGCAAAATTTTGTAAGCCGTGGTGCAGATGGCCAAATAAACGGAATGTTCAAATGCAACCCAACTCTCGCCCAAATTCACCAGTTCCTCGTGAGATTTCGGAAAACTAACTAGGCGAGAGGTGTTAGCTTCCATTTCCTCGCCGCTTCTCATTGTAGCCGCACGGTTAGGAGCTCAAAGTTTAAATTTTATTGTGGATACAGGAGCTGCCGTATCTATACTTCCGAAGAGATATTTAAGCGGAGCTGTAACATACCCAACCAATATCTCTTTAGTGTCTGCCAACGATCAAAAGATTGAATGCTCAGGACAAGCAGTACTGAATCTAACACTACGGAACCTCAGACGAGAATTTACCTGGACATTTATAATAGCCGAAACTGCTCAGCCACTCCTAGGATACGATTTCCTAAACCATTTCGGGCTAATGGTGGACTGCACAAACAATAAGCTGATTGATAAAATGACTAATAGACAATCCGATGCACATCCATCGTCTATTATCATGAATATAGATTTAGTACCGAATAAAGATGCTAACAAAATGGTACGAGCAATTCTGGAGAAATACCCAAACTTAATTTCTCCTCATCGCGACACGAATGCAACAAAACCAAAGATATTCCATAGAATAGAAACTGGTAGCAACCCTCCTACTTTCTCCAGAGCCAGACAATTATCAGCTCAGAGATGTGAAATTGCAAAAGAGGAATTCAAGAAACTCCTAAAGGCAGGAATAATTTCCCCTTCAAACTCTGAATGGAGTTCAGCCTTACATATGGTACCGAAGTCAGACGGCACATATAGACCTGTTGGCGATTACAGACATTTAAATACCATAACAAAAGCCGATCGATATCAAGTCCCAAATATAAATTCCTTGTCTTCGAAGCTTCATAATAAGAAGTTCTTTTCAAAGATAGACCTGTCGTCTGCTTATCATCAGATACCTGTACATCCGGAGGATGTTTGCAAGACAGCCATCTCTACCCCTTTTGGGTTATTTGAATATAACTATATGCCTTTCGGACTGCGGAACGCATCATGTACTTTTCAGAGAATGATGGACAATATCTTTCGTGATACTGATTATACCTTTGTATATATCGACGATATCCTTATATTCTCAGAAGATGAAGAAACTCATTCCAAGCATATCGACCTAGTACTACAAAAACTGAGTGAGTACGATTTTAAAATTTGTCTCTCCAAATGCATATTTAGTGCTAATGAATTAGACCTTTTAGGATTTCATATTTCTGCTAGTGGTCTCAAACCCAGTGCTAAAAAGTTGAATGAATTAAGTGAATTTCCTCAACCAAACGATTCCAAATCACTACGCCGATTCATCGGAATGGCAAATTTTTACAGAAAACTTGTGCCAAATTTCAGCGATATCATACTACCTCTCACGGAAAAAATACGTTTAAACCAAAATTCCAAGTCATTAACCCTAACAAAGGAAGAAATTGAATCTTTCGAAAATATGAAAAAGTCTTTATCAAATGTAACTGTTTTGGCTTTCCCCAGCTCGAAAGCTAACAACTATCAACTTGTAACAGACAGTTCGAATTATGCGGTGGGTGCAGCACTTCATCAAATGATTGATAATCAACCCATCCCCATAGGTTTCTTTTCAAAGAAATTATCCCAAACCCAACAAAAATATTCTACTTTTGACAGAGAACTACTAGCTGCCTATCTAGCAGTACTCCATTTTAAACATTTAATAGAAGGCAGAAATGTAATGTTACTGACGGATCACAAACCACTTTGCAGTGCTTTTAAAAGCCAGTCTTCCTTAAAATCAGATAGACAACAGCGTCACCTCTGTTTTATCAGCGAATATGTAAATGACATTTCACATATAAGAGGTTCACAAAATATAGTAGCTGATTGTTTATCACGACCTGTCAACGCGATCACTATTGATATATGTGACTTACAAGAAATAATGAAGCATCAAGCTACTGACAATGAAATTCAGGCATTCAAAGATCAACTGAAACCATACACAATAAATCAAAATGAAACCATATTATGTGACACGACATTACCTTTTCCACGACCTTTTGTGACTGAAAAGCTCAGAAAATCGGTATTTGACAGTCTGCATAATCTATCACATCCAGGAATAACATCTTCAAGAAAAATAATAAAATCCAGATACTATTGGCCGAAGATGGACAAGTCAATAAAAACCTGGTGCACAGAATGCCAGCACTGCCAACAAGCAAAAATAATAAAACACACAAAGAGCAAAGTAAATCCATTTGAATTACCTTCCAGTCGTTTTGAAACGGTGCATGTGGATATTGTCGGTCCCTTACCACCAGTAAAGAACCAAACTGACCCTTATTTTTCACCATATCGATATTTATTAACATGCATTGATAGAAATACGAGATGGATAGAAGCATGCCCAATAACAGAAATTACGGCAAAATCAATATCAACGGCTTTTGTCAATCTGTGGATCTCCCGATTCGGGGTTCCTCTTCATGTCGTTACGGACAGAGGAAGCCAATTTGAATCCGAATTATTCTCAGAACTATCAAAAATAATAGGCTTCCACAGATTACGAACAACGGCGTACCATCCGCAAACGAATGGATTAGTTGAGCGAGCACACAGAACTTTAAAAACGGCTATTATAGCCAGGAAAGAATCGTGGTTGTCAGCTTTTCCTATCGTCCTTTTGGGAATGAGGATAACACCTAACGAATCAAACTATTCTTCATTTACTGCAGTAACAGGGAGTCATGCACAAGTCCCCCGATTGTTAATTGACTCTATCAAGAACGAGAATAGTGAAATGACAAACTCGCACGTTAAAATTCTAGCCGACGAGATGCAAAAATTTGACATGGACAAATTATCCAGGGGACACCTGCATACAATACCTAATTCTTACATTCCAAAAGATTTACAAACATGTAAAAGTATCTGGCTAAGAACAGACAGAGTAAGAAAGCCATTGGAAGCTCCATACACAGGTCCATTCCAAGTATTAAGTCGTCATGAAAAATATTTTACTATTAAAAGATCGGATGACGTACATAGTAATGTTTCAATAGATAGACTAAAACCTGCATATATTTCTGAAAATATAAAATCAAAAGATTCCATTGGATCAAGACCGGATTTGGATAACTCCCTATCTTGTTCCGAAGAAACTAATGATAACAAACCAGAAACTAGAACGAAGTCCGGTAGAACGGTTAAATGGAAGAAAGAAAACACATATTTTTATTACTAAAAAAAAACAAAAAAAAAAAACAACAACAACAACTCCGTTTACTGGGGCGAAAGTTATGTGGTGGCACGGAGCAAGCGAAGGACCGGATATTAACCCTCAGAGGTTTAGACAGCAAATGACCAATACTGGTCTCTGCGCACCCGGCTCCACGCAGAATTTCCGGTGGAAAACTAAAAAGAAATAAAAAGAATGATAAACAATTTTCCACCAATTAAACAGCTCCGCGCCATACCCAACAGTTTGTTTCAGCAGACTGACTCTGATCCGAAGGGCACACATAAATAGAGCGATAAATTCACTTCTAAGACAGAAAGCTTTGAAGTACCGTCAGTGAATGTCGCTACGCTTTTCTCACCCGTCAAACCCGATGCCTTCAGCCTTCCTTCACCAACGGAGATATCAAAGGACTCCTACCAACCCATTGACCTCACCTTTCATCTCCTGTGACCAGCACGTCATGAACTTAAGTATTAACAAAAGACACTTATATTCTTTTAATAATCGGATTTCTCTTCTATGAATGAACATTTTATAACGGACTTTGTGCGTGTAAATCAAGAAACATTGTACTATTCATTGATGTTGCATTTAAATACAAAGTGTTTTTGATATACCCTTCTCTTTCGTATGTTATTTTGTTTATGTTATGGTGACCTCAATTTGATCGCTTGTTGAACCTTTAGGCCAAACTAGCGGCTGTCCCGGAGGACTGCTACTATTTATCTACCTTCTGATACAAGCAACAATTAACAACGAGAACTCTAATCCCCCATCACCATAACACCTAGTAAATTTGTGAATTCAGAAAATAATGTTCATTGAAACTGCGGTCCTCGGTCTGTCGTGATAATTGAAGAGCATCCGTACACCGATATCCATTCATTAAGTATAGCTCTTGCCACTGCTTCAGCGGTAGTCGACTGCAACGGTACTACCACTGGCCAAGGGTCAATCTGTCTACTATGGTGAGTAAATATTCATAACCATTCACTCGTTCCAACGGACTAACCAGGTCAACATGGATATGTCTGAAATGACCGTCTGGCGCTGGAAAATTACCGGACAGTGATTTGGTGTGTTGGTGAATTTTTGTTGTTTGACATCTGATACAAGTCTGGGTCCAATTCTTGATGTCCGAGGACATATACGGCCAGACGAACCAATCCAAGATTAACTTTACTGAAGCTTTCCGGACTGGAATTGAAAATGATCGAATATTTGCCTTCTTAAAGTAGGCGGGACGTACGGTCTAATGTTTTTAGTGCTAACGTCACATAACAAGATATTATTGCTGAAAGGGATTGGACGTTGCTCAAGTCGCAAGGATGTATTATTTCTTACTTCGTCCAATGTGTTATCCTTTCTCTGTTCACTGACTATGTAATCAAAATCTAGCTGCTTAGATTCGATTGCATTCAGTGATGTTCTGGGGAGTGTATCTGCGACGATGTTTTCGTCTCCTTTAATATGTTTGATATCAGAAGTAAACTGAGCGATGTAGTCCAATTGACGAATATCTCGAGGTTTATACTTATCAGATTTTGAGTGTAAAGCGTAGATTAAGGGCTTGTGATCTGTGAAGATGGTAAATTCCCTGCCCTCGACAAATGTCGAAAATGTTTCACTGAAAGGTATATTGCAAGCAGTTCACGAGAAAATGCGCTATACTTGCGTTGCGCTGTATTTAATTTAATCGAAAAGAACGCTAACGGTTGTTTAATATCTTTGTATTATTGTTGGTGTAATACCGCTCCAATAGTCTCTGCAGATGCATCTGTTGTAAGAGAGAGTTTGGCATCTTCGCTTTCTGTGACGTATGAAAGTTTAGTATATTCTATAAGGGATTTTTTTAGCGTTATTGAATGCTGTCAGTTCCTCATTGTTAAATGTGATTTTACTATTCTTTTTTTTTTGTTGTTGATTACGTAAGAGGTTTGTAAGTGGTAAAAGTGTTTGTGGGCAGTTAGGGATAAACTGACGGTAGTAGTTTGATAGAATCATCCGTATTTGCCACTCACCGCTGTGGAAGAATGCACTCTTCTCCCAAACCAAATTTAACCAATCAGCACTTCACTTTTTCAATCTTGACTTCGCATTGGTCAAAACAGCACAAAAAGTGTAGCAAGTTGTGACAAATCTGTTTTCCCGCTCACCATTCTGGAGCCGGTTTGAATCACAGAAAATAAATAAATAGGATCGTTTAATCCGATTCGAACAATCAGTACCATAATCTGTCATATCCCTGCTGGTCTCCGATGTTAAAACCCGGAAATTAATTGGGGTCAGCAGGGAAAGCATGGAGGAAGCTTTAAAAGCTTTGAATATCAACCCGAGTATACTCGCAAGAAGGACAAATGCTTTTTTCGGATATCCTTCTCCAAACGGAAGACTAGGCTAAAGAGATGGTGGGGAGCATCTTAAGCGCAAAGTCTCAGACTCCAAACAGAATATATGGGCACCCGTAGGACGAAAGTGACTGTCCATAGGGTGCCCGTAGATATCCCAGATGACCGAATGGGAGCCTTCTTCACCAAATTTGGAGAAATGAAATGAAGGCCCTCATTAGCAAAGTCGTCACTGAGACGGGGGACATGGAGATCCAAATAACCCTGAACAGGAAGGGTTTTCAAGAGATTCTTAACATCTTGGTTTGCCACGACAGGAGGATGCTGGTAGTGGTGGAGGGCAGAAAACCATGGTGTTGGTCATGTGGGGTGTCGGGCTACATGGCAAACGAGTGCCCCAGCAAAAAAAAGTGTACAAGCTCCACCACGTCCAGCATCTACTACAGCTTAAACAGTAACAATAGTAGTAGGACAAGCAGACGAGGGGACTTCGAAATCGGATGGAGAGTGGAAAGAAGTCACCAAGGGACGGAAAGCATCAAGCGTCTCGTCTCCCCCTCAAAAAGAGATAGCTCAAGAAAAAAGGCTGTCGTCGCCTGAAAAGCCGAAGGAGGTGCGGCCACAACAAAAATAGGTGCAACAACTTAAAGAGGGACAGCAGAAGCGGCCGCAACAAAAGCAGCAGCAGCAGCAACAACAACAACAACAGCAGCAGCAGCAACAGCAGCAGCGGCAGCAACACCACCAACAAAAACAGAAGCAGCAGTCAGAAACAGACGCCAATGGAGGTGCCCTCACCTCGAACTTCGTCCCTGAAAAGGAGCAGGGAGGAAGACACAGATGAACAACAGCAAAGCCACTCTGGCCATGGCAGGGCAGAAAGGGGCTTGGACAGAACCCGGTCACTCTCCGTCCCTGCTTGGCCAAGAGAAACTATTAGCTCCCCCAAAGTTAGGAGTCTCCCTACTTCCTCTTCCCGTGCTCCACCCCCTCTCCCTCCACTTCCTCCCTAAGTTCATCAGCTACTCCAACCCATACATCCACTTCCTCCCCTCCCCATTGTGCAAGGAAGAAAAAGAAAAAGATGATCGCAGGCCCTGAATCCATTTGCAAGGTGGACAGGGAGGAGTACAAAAAGGGCCTGTCGAAACAGAGAAAGGCGCTGTTAGGACTATTGTATAAAACGGACTCCGTCGACGGCAATAGTGTAGAAGACACCTGAAATTTTCCTCAAGCACCAGGTGTAATAACCTGCGTCGAGAGGCACAGGGGGTATTTAAAAGTATGTAGTCACTTATTTGAGGCTAGGGAAGCTTTCCCTAATATTAGAGTCTTCGAGTTAGAGAAGTATAATTTGAGAAAACTAAGGCATTTTTGTGCTGGGAGGGTCCCTGTGTCATTCCACCCCTCCTTATATAGAGCAGTTAAGTTAATCTACCCCACGGACGTCGGCGGTATTGTCTTGGATGGTCGGATGACGACGGAGTTGGGAACAGGAAGCCTGGGACAATCCGTCGGGGTCCTTACATCTGCAGATTTCCGACCGGTATGTGAGTAGGTTTTTTGCTCTTACTCTTTTTTTAATTTTTTTGCAGGCCTAGAAGATGCCTATTAAGATAGCTACTTTGAATGTGAAGGACTTGAGGGATCGGGGTAAGGCAGCCGGCCTGCTCCAGGATCTCTTGTCCTTCGGCGTGGATGTCGCCGCGATCGAAGAGACCCACTTTGTCTGCAGCGTCGATGCGTGTGTGCTGGAGAGCGACTTTGTCGTTTATTCAGCATATGGGGACCGGCATGCCAGATGAGTTCTTTGCTGGTGAAGCGGACTCTTGATGCGAAAGTGGACCTTGTGCATACCGATGCCGAGCGACGGTTGATCGTGGCCGATATTGCCGTGAAAACTGGTTCATTCCGAGTCGTTGCCGTTTATGAACCCAACGACCGGGAGGAGCGGGTCTCGTTTTTTTCGGCAGAGTGTGCCGTTCCTGGTGGATTCAACGCCCCTAGTTTTAATGGGGGACTGGAATGCCATGTGAACATGGGCGCAGATCTGCGCAAGGAAGAGCTCTGTCGAGGTTCCGATCGTTACATTCGTGAAGTCAAATCCCCGGAGGGGCATACTCTTCGGGCCACTGACGACATGTGCGAGGCATTTCGGCGGCATTTCGAGAGCCATTTACCAAGGAGCCTGGTCTTCGTGAGGACGAGTTTCGCAGCTATTTGACTGACTTTCCTCGGCTTTTGTCGACTGAAGCGGCTGGCTGCGAGGAAGAGATTACGGACGGCGAAGTCTACGCGAGATTGAAGAAGGTCGGCAGAGGCAAGTCGCCCGGTTTGGATGGTTTGCCCTATGAATTGTACTTGAGGCTGTCGCACATCTTTGTCCCGATTTTGACAGTTGTGTTAAACAACTGGTGCCGGCAGGGGGCCATTCCCGACCGGTTCACCACGGGTGTGATCACGCTGTTCAAAAAGGGCAAGGGTGTTGGGGGCACTTAGACGATTACAGGCCCATAACTCTGCTAAACACAGACTTGTGCTGTGAGGGTCCGAACGATTCAGAGCAACCTGCATCTGATCCGCACGATTATAGAGGGTGTAAAAGACGACGATGAGGCCGTGCTGATCAATTTAGATCAGTCCAAGACATTTGATAGGGTTGACCATCGCTACCTTGCTGCTGTCCTGCAGACCGCCGGATTTGAGCCCGACTTCTGCCGCTGGATTAACCTCCTGTATCGCTACCCCTGTGCTGTGGTACAAGTGAACGGGAAGCTGTCGGGCGCTTTTGCGCTGTCTAGGTCGGTTCGTCAGGGTTGTCCACTGTCGCCCCTACTTTATGCTTTGGCGTTGGAGCCTCTCCTTCGTCGGCTGAAAGACAGGGCGTGCAGTCTGGCCCTACGTGGAATCGCCGTTCCTGGAGGGGCTCGAGCCAAGGTTTCCGCGTACGCCGATGACGTATCTGCTTTCGTGTCGTCCCGCAGCGACATTGAGGCGATACTGAAGGCGCTTGATCGGTACGAAAAGGTGACAGGGGCCAAGATAAACCGCGACAAATCGTCCGGCTTGTGGTTAGGTGCCTGGAAGGGGTCGATCTTCCGGCCTGCTTCGGTTGGACGGACGGTCTTGTCCGCATTCCAGCTGAAGAAAAATTCGTCTGAAGTACGAGCAAAGGTCGATGCTGCCGGTCAGACTTGGCATCGACGGAGGTTGTCCGTGAAGGGCAGGGCGGAGGTGTGTGCTACATACATTTTCCCGATTGTCCTTTATCGATTGTCCGTACTTCCTCTCTGTGACGACCATAGGAAGCCGATCGAGCGCTATTTTATGGAGGAGACGCGGGAATCGGGTCGACAGACGAGTCTGTGCACAACGTCCGTATCATGGGGGGCTGGGAATGCCACACTTGGCGAGCCACAAACTCGCCTCGAGGTTGGCTTTCCTACGCCGCGCATTGTCAGGAGATTCGATTATGGCGGGGATTGTTAGGGACGCGTTCCCTTTCCTTACTATCAGTACTTCCATCTCGCGGGTTGAGCGCCGTCATAGGCCCCGGGATCAATCGGATTTCCTTCGCGAATGTCGGTACGTTTTGACGATCATTCCTCGGTCTAGTGACCTTTCACAGCCTAGGAAGGTCTTCTATCGTTATTTAGTGGAGGGGGTCGCGAAGGTTCCTCTAGCGGCTCGACTTGTCGGAGGAGGAGCTTCGCTCTTTCTGGTTTGGGGCGCCAACGGCGGATTACCTCAGTAACCCTGAGTTTTCGCTTACCTGACGATTTACTCGGAATCGTCTGCCTCTCAATGACAAGGCCTTCATATGGGGCCTGGTGGATTTGCCAGACTGTGAGCGTTGTGAACTTGGTTTAGAAGAAACGGCTTCGCACGCTTTCTACCATTGTCCCCGGGTCCGCCTCTTATGCAAGATACCCCTACACCCCCTGCATACTCCCAATCCTTCCCCCGTCAAAAAAGCGGAAATGCCACCACCCTCTTTCAAACGTCAGAGAAGCCCCACACAAAAGCTGAAAGACAAGAAAAAGAAGACGCAGAAACACATTTATAACACGGGGGAGGATGTTTGTTGGATTTCCCCTGCTCAGGCCGAGAGAGCCAGGATTATGGCAATCGCATAAAAGATTTAAAGTACCTACTCTCAATAAGGCAGTATGCCGACATGGATGTTGAAGTGCCTCAAAACTTCCCTCTTGCCCAAAGGGTTCTGACAGTAATCAGAACGGGAACTGAAGCAAAGCAGATTTGGGCAATGCTCGATGAGGCAATAATGTCATATAAGATGGCTTTACCAATTGCAATCGTCCAATATCAGCAGCTTAAACATTTAAGACAATTTTGTGAAGGGAGGGCTCCAGTTTTAGTTCACCTCTCCCTATATAGAGCCCTTAAACAGACATTTTCCCTGGGATATCGGTGGAATCTCCCAAGATAGTACCATCAAGACTGAGATGGGCCATGGGTCTATGGGAGAAGCTGTCGGTATCTTTACCCTGACCGTGTTCAAACCAGTACTTCAACCCTAATTCGGTCTGATAATGGCACTCTGGTTAGCAAGTATAAATGACTGAGGCCTGAGGTCAGAGTCTCGCAGGGCGAGGCTCTCTCGCGACCTTCAGCGCCTCGGGGTGAATGTTTGTTGTGTGCAAGAGACCCGGTTTACTTCTCATGACCGTGAGGACGTGCTGTCTAAGGGGTTCTCCATTTATTCAGCATGTTTTGATGGTCGTTCGAGGCGCGTCTCTTGGCTGGTGAGCAGGTCTTTGAAGGCTTCATGTACTCTTGTGTTCGCAGATCCGGCGGGCAGGCTTTGCTACCTTAAAGGATAAGGCTCTGCGTCTCATTGGGGTTTATGCGTCTAATAACCATTCTGAGCGGCCTGCTTTGTTTCGGCAGATCGAGCCGTTCTTGACGACATCTCGTCGGGTAGTTTTAGCGGGGGGTTGCCGTCCTTGATCCCGATATAGATCGTATAGGGCAAAATCCGGGTACAAACAACCGGGATGTGAAAGCATTTCGGGACTTTATCGACGAGTTTGATCTTGTCGATAAGTACCGGAATGAGAACCCTCGGGAGGTAGCATGGACTTGGACAAATAGTGGCAACTCGGCTCCTTGGACGCTTGCTAGCTCCCTCGACCGAGTCTTAGTTAGGAGAGTCGATGTAGGGCTCTTAGGGTGTCCAAGTTTCCATTATATAGTTTATTCGGATCATAGGCTTGTCCGGGTCAGTGTAAACTTAGATAAGCCTAAGGTTAGGTTGGCTGGTTACTGGAAATTAAATTGTTCATTATTTAGTGAACAGGATTTCCGAGACCAGCTGCTACAAATGATACAGAGGGAATTGACGGGGGCGGTTTTAGGGAACGCCTGGTTGGATAAATTAAAATCCAAATTTAGAACGTTTGCTGCCGATTTTAGTCGTCGACTCAATCTAGATAGATTAGCGGTGCAAACGGCTTTAGAACAAAAAGTTGATCGGGCAGCGAAATCCCGTGATAGTGGGGAAATAGCCTTAGCTAAGGCAGAGTTATCCTCCTTGCTTATCAAGAAGGATCAAGCTCTGGTAGTTAGAGCTAGGTTAAAAAAGAATGTCCTTTGAGGCGACAAATATGGCCGCTGAATTGCGTGCAGAGGAAAATCGGAGCGCGTCTTGGCGACATATCGCGTGCGTCACATTGCCGGGCCGTGACTACAAACGCGAGCATATGCGAGGCCTTTCGGGATTACTTTCAGGAACTTTTCACCAGGGAGCCCGGTCTGAGCCCTGCTCAGTTCGACGCCTATTTAGCCGCCTTGAGGCAGCTGAAGCGGCTGGGTGCGATGGTCCCATCATAGAGTCGGAAATCTGGGAAAAGCTGAAACAGGTTGGCCTGGATAAATCTCCGAGACTAGATGGTCTTCCCTACGAAGTTTACTTGAGGCAGTCGCCCGTTTTTGTTCCTTTGCTGGAACTGATTTTCAACAACTGGATGAAGCAGAGGTCTATACCTCAACGCTTCACCAGGGGTGTGATCAAGTTGCTGCGTAAAGACAAGAACGATGGGGATAGGTTAGATAACTTTCGCCCTTTAACCATGTTAAACACAAGAGTTAAAGATTTTAGCCAACCGTTTGCAGCTTGTCCTGTCTAGTCTGATTGGCTCCGAACAGACTTGTGCTGTGAAGGGTAGGACTATTCAAGCCAACCTTCATATGGTGCGCTTGATCTTAGAACATAGAAGTCGACAGTGAAGCCGCGCTGATCAATTTAGATCAGTCCAAGGCCTTCGATAGGGTTGACCATCGTTTTCTGGAGGCTGTCCTTTCAACGGCCGGTTTCGGGCCGGACTTTCGCTCCTGGATCCGACTTTTGTATGCGACTCCCGGTGCGCTGGTGGAAGTGAACGGGGTAAGATCAGAGCCTTTCGTATTGTCTCGCTGAATTCGTCAAGGTTGTCCGGTTTCGCCTTTGCTTTACGTCCTTGCGTTGGAACCTTTCCTTCGCAAGTTAAAGGCGAATCCGGTCCTACGCGGAATTTCCCTGCCTGGAGCTACCACCTCAGCCAGGTATTCTGCCTATTCTGACATTTCGGTTCTTGTGTCGAGCAGAACCGAGATTGACGAAGTCAGCAAAGAGATCAATGGTTATGAGATGGTAACAGGGGTCAAGATCTACCGTGATAAGTCTGTTGGCTTGCGGTTGGGTGTGTGGAAGGGAGTTTCTCTTCCCGGACCTTTCCTCTGGACGGATGGGCCCGTCAAGATACTCGGCGTCTGGTTCGGTCCTGATCTCCAGTTGGAAATGAATTGGTCGGAGGTACGAGGAAAGGCCGAGATCGCGGTTAATCTGTGATCTCGGAGGAAACTTTCCTTGAAGGGGTGGGCGGAATTATGTGATTCTCCTTTACCGACTCTCTGTACTTCCACTTCCGTATACCACACTAATGTCATTAGTAAGGCTCTTGTTCTCTTTCTTGTGGAGAGACAAGGCCGCTATGGTATCTCGGGAGATCAGTTGTCTTCATCCATCTGAAGGCGGTCTGGGTATGCCTAGCATTGAGATTCGTCAATATATGCTTCGCATCGCCTTCCGAGACCGAATGTGTCGCGAATCGGATGAGGTGGGCGCCTTCTGGAAGGAAGACGTCCAAATAAATTTCCCATCCCTGAGAAGTGTGCAATCGAGCGAGGAGGAGGCCTGCCGTTTACCCCGAGTCGAATGCTCCTATCGTGAATGTCATTTTGCTCTGAAACGCCTAATGGGCGTTGGATGGCCTCTCCAATGTCCAGGCGTTGTCTCGTAGGGCATTGTATCAACTATTAGTCAGTGGGGCCGTTCAGGATGATCTGATTGACGAGCTAGGTCTTACGAAGCAGGAGGCTCGCTCAATATGGCCTTGGGCTCCTGGGTTGAAATGCCTTAATAACGATGAGGCATCACTCACCTGGCTAGTGATTCGTGGGGCCCTCTGGGTTGGCAAAGGATTTTGTTCAGCGGGCTTGGAGAGATCTCCAAACTGCCGACGTTGTATTGGGGAAGTTGAGACCATTGGTCACGCCTTCTTTTATTGCAGGGTGGTAGCGCGGTTGTGCAAGTTTGTTGAAGGCCTCATGGTCCGCATGCTGCAGGGAAAGTTCTTTGTCATTGAGTTCAGTTCTGTTTGTAGCAATGTGGTGCCGCAAATGATGAAGGTTGAACAATATGTGTTCTTTTGCTTACTAGGTGTTATGAGAGTCGTGATTTGGACGACGCGTCAGAAGGAATTCTATGATGGCGAGAAGTTCACTTCTTCCCAACTGATCTTGTACTTTAAGCATCAGCTTAAAGTCAAGATTAGGACGGAAAAGCGACGGCTTACCTCATCAGAATTTGGCAAAAGGTGGGCGAATTTTGCGCGCTTGTGCCGAGTAAAAGGGGATGACCTGGAGTGGCATTTTGATGCCGGTTAGGCATTAGGATATTGTTTTTCTGGGTTGAACTTGGGCAACCCATCCCTGGATTTAGGTTAGAGTAGTTTTTTTGTATTTGATTCCTTAGTTTTTCTTTTCTTTTCCAGTAAACTTAGTTAGGGTTTGTTTGTTCATTGGACCCTTTTATTTCTGTCCCTTTTTTCCTTTAGTTTAACTCCCCATCCCCTCCCTCGTTTAGGTGGTCAGCGATGTCAGTTCTCTGGTGGATGCGGGGCGCCTTTCGTTTCGCGTGTGTTTTTCGTATTTGTTGTTGTGTCAGAATGAGTGCGTGTCTGTGTGATTGCTTGGGATGGATGAATGTTTTCTATATTTTTATAGTCCCGCATCGATTTCGTCCAGTTAATTGATATTTCTGCCACATTTAGGGCTTGTGGGTTTTTTAAAATTACTTTTTTGTTTAGTTTCATGTAAATAATTAAAGTCATATTGTACATAATCATTGGAGATCTTTTAACTTGTTGTTTTTATTCCCCTCCCCCACAGACAATATTTGTACATATGGGGACTATTTAGGATTTTCATTGAGACAATGAGGTATTTTGGTGGATGTAGTAAGTGAATGTGCTGTTTTGGTGGTAGGATTATTGTTTTGTATGATTGGGTCAGTGGTTGTGGCTAGCTAAGTTTTAAATTAAGACAAATGGTGACAGTCCTTTTCCCCCATCCCCTTTTTTGGCCTTGTGCCACATTTTCTGTATTTTTTTACAGTAATTAATTAATATCGTCAGAAATTCGCCCTGGAGAGATGCCAAACTAATCCACCCTAGTCAAAACTTTGACCAACTACACTTTTCCAGCGTAAACTTCTCTGACTCAACAAACAGCATTTCGCTCTCCCAGGAACAATTGCTTACGATACTAAAAAGAGTGAAATAACACACTACTGAATAAGTATTCGTAAACATTCAATCAAACACCAAAACAACTAAAGGTACACAACTCTTACCAACTTTGGACATTAATAAACAAACATACGCATACACACTATTGACTGAACTCTCACAAAAGACACTTTTGTACGCGACCAAACACTTTGTTTAATTTCATACACAAACCTTAATAACAGTTTCACACGCACTGAAACTTGGCATAGATACACTACAATACATAATTCAATTCAACCATTCACACTTGTCCAACAATATCTGACTATTGTGTTTGTTAATTTTTAAATCAATGTTATTGTTTAAACTTTTAATTATGTTGTTTTCACTTTGATTTCTCTTGAATGATTTGCCTTCAATATTCCTGTTTCTTAATTTGTTGTGGATGAATGTCTAAGAACACCAACATCACTAACCTTTCTGATTCGCCAGTCTGCAACAGTAGTACAAAGATTGTGATTAATAATTATTTATTTTAAATTTAAATTAAGAATTAATTAGATACATTGAAATGCCGTTTTTTTTTGTTACTTACAAATGCATATATTCGTTATTTAAGAGAAATATTTTAAAAATTTTACCTCAAATATTCTGTTTTCGTACGCAAAACAGCTGGTTCAAATAATTCTGTAAAAAAAAGTCATGGATCAATTTGACACTGTATCGTTAAACTAAACTAAACAGAACCCCATTCTAAATCTATAACAAGAAGTCCATATTTTTCGATTCAGAACTTCTTGGAGAAATTATTTTAAAATCATCAAATTTTTTTTTTTGTAAAATCGGACGCCGTCTTACTGAAAATCTGCTCTGAATCGTAAAAGAAAAAACGCAATAAAACTAAAAAAAACATTTACTAGTTTTGTTTGTTTTTGAACGGACTACATTGGTTCTGTTCAATATCATAGCCAGTTAGTTAAAACTTAAATACGTATTATTTTCTGAACAACGATTTAGTATATTTTAACCAATATTAAGTAAAAATAATACATTTTGAAATCTTTAATGCTTTCAACTTTAATTAAGAACTCTAAATTATTTACAAAGTCGTGTTTCTAAATTCGCAAATCAAGTATTCGGAATTGGTGGCTAGCTCTAATTTGTTTAATTTCTTAAGTAGCACATGGGTATTGTTTGCGCAGGTAGAACTTTTCTTCATCGATAAGTTGAAAAAAAAAAAAAAAAAAAAAAAAAAAAAGAAAGAAAGAAAGAAGGTTATTTGTAGTGAAACTTATCCTACTTTTTTATGTTGTAACAATGAAACAAGAAAAAAGATCAGAAAAAACTGGAAAGAGAAATTCGATTTCCGATGAAACGTTTAACTATTACAAAAGAGTTCACGAAAGTTTTAAGGATCTTACACTTAATGGAATCGATCAAGGTAATAATTTTAATATAAAAATGAAAAACCCATAAACTTTCCTTAAGTTTGATTTTTTTTCCTCATCTCCCTCTCTCTTCTGTGCAAGTTTACAAGTAAACCTTATTTTACTAAGCAGGAATACTATTGAATCACAACCAGTAAAACAGAGACGAGGCTAACAGCATGTTCAACAATTCCTAAGCATGTCTGTACGTCTTCATAAAACAACAATAACTAAAAAAAAAAACGTATGTGTGAATGTGCATTTTTATAGTTTATTTTTTTTTGTATATATGAGCGTGCCTTTTTATGACATTTTTTTTCTTAAAAATGATGCGAGTCTGATGCTCCACGTGTGCTAGTTGTTTAGATGCCATATTGATGATTGCACTGATGTCTGTTTATGCACAGAAACATTTTCGAATTGTACACAAATATGTTAATCAATTATTCCCATTTTATTAGTATTTTTGTACATAATTAATATGCTGCTCTGTCATTTTCGTTCAACGTAGTAGTTTATATTTTCAGTGCATTTCGTTTAAGACATTCTGTCGTTCTGATTGTTAAAGGAAGGAAAATAAGATAAACTTGTACAGACAGCAGTTCCTTCATAAGCGGATAGGTAATTTTAGTTAGAATGTAAGTGGTATACGAAGGGCACTTCAACGTGGTGTACTTTTAGTTAAGTAACAAGTTTATCTCGCTAGATCAATTACAACTGTGTAGTGAGTTCGATCTTCACTGACTGCTCCATAACCGCGGATTTCTGCCGTATCTAAGCTATCCGTAGTAAATCATTTAAAAAATTGACATATTCCAAGTGATCTTTTACAATTTAAAATCTCTCTCTCTCTCTACATTGCAATCCCCAATTTTTTTTTATGATGTCTTTGCAACTGCTGGCTAGAGATTTTGAAACTGAAAGAAAAGTATAATTTTTAAGACATTAAAAAAGGAAAAGATACTGTTAGTGTTAGTGTTTTTTTAGAGCAGTTTTAACGTATGGATTTAAAATTTAATAAACGTTTTGTGTGGTAAAATTTTCAGTTATTTTAATAATAAAAAAAGATTTCCACTTGTATTATTTAGTTTCTAATTTGATGTGCGGCTATTGGGAACTTTTGATAGTGGAATTTCTGTCCAGTGTTTTGCGGAATCTGTTGTTGAGCTGTGTTAAAAACATTAAAAAGAAAATGGAGGATAGTCTGAAAATTTGACTAAATATTATTAACAACTAAATCGCAATTGTCTTGAAAAGATTTCAGAAAAGTGAAGTTGATCAAATTTCTAATTCTCAGCAAAGCTTAAAAATACTATTATTCAGTGATGTGCAGGTGGTGTAATGAATCAGAGAGTCGAGTTCAAATTCCAGTCAAGTTCGTTATATTCACTTATGTGCAAATATCCTTGGGACAGGTCTGAATTCATCTCTCCTTACAACTATGGGTTAAACTAAACAGAGCAACCAATCTAAAAAGACAATTCTGAATTAAAAAAAAACATGTATTCCTGGTGAATGACTTAGTAGTGATTCATAAATAAGAATCATGAGTTGCGTCCCTTGCTTTATTAGGTTATAGTAAAAGGAAGGGAAATAGAATTCTCATAATGCACTAGAAAACAGTTTTGGCTAATTGTTTAACCAGAAAGACATGTTTCCTTAAATGAGCTCACAAGAAAGATGTCTCTTCATACACATAAGTCTAAAACCATTTTTTCTTTGCATTAATACATACAAAACATATATATATATATATATATTATAAATAAATATTAGAGAGTAGATATAGAGATAGAATCCAGGCATAACTCAATGTCCAGGAGTCCTGGACCAGGACAGAGTAAGAAAAGGCTCAAACACTAATATTCCATGGTTATAATTTATTACATTGGAATCGTAATCATGATCCAATTCATCAAACCTACAAATTCATTTTTATTTATTTATTTTTTTTTTGAATTTGTAGGTCTGATAAATTGGATTGTGATTATGATTCCAATGTAATAAATTATAACCATGGAATATTAGTGTTTGAGCCTTTTATTTTATATTATATACATACATACATACAGGGTGCGATGGATAAATTGTCCAAATTATGCAAAAATGAAATTAACATTGACATCTCATTTTAATATATATTTACCAAAATTACGCAAAAATGTCTTGAAATACTAAAGAGTAAATTTATTCAATAAAATCGACTTCAGAATCTCCTGCAACTCTTCTTGACAGTCTCCTTGTTTAAGTTGGTGAATGCTGCCATAATCCTTGCCATCAGATCATCTTTGGTGTTACAAGGAGTTTTCTTGGTCTCTCACTCAGCACAGCTGTTTGAGGGTTCCTATAGCCCTATTAAGCTTAAATAAAGTCAATTCAGGTCTGCTATGGTAAAAATTTTCTATACTAAGTATAAATCATCACAAAAATAGCAAAAGTAATTTTGTCACAGCCTATTTTCTCTGAAAAAATGGGTTTTCATAGTTTTATAGTGGTAAAATAAGGTGAAATATTGAAAAATGACAGTTTTGTCATCATCTGAATAAAATATCAAGGAAACTTTTGATCTGAACCCCATGAAAATAGGTATTTTCTGAAAGTAAACAATATGTTCTTTCATTTAAAAATAAAATTGGCTAGTGTATTTGACTCAAAAAAATTTGGGGGGGGTAAAATGTGAAAAAATAGTGAAAATTTTGCATTTTTTCTAGTTCTAAACAAAACATTTTCCACAATAATGGGAAATTAAACTTCTTTTTTTTTTTTTTTTAAATCAGAAAGCCTAAATCATAATCAAACAATTTCAGCCATAAAATTGAGAGTTTGAAGCAAAACAAAATTCTCAAGGGGTCAAAAATAAGGCAAAATCTTCAAAAATCTCAATATTTCAGTTCATTATCTGGTGAAATGTCAATCATAATTCCATGAAAGTAGGTATTTTCTGAAAGCAAACAGTACATTCTTTCATTTAAAAGTAAAATTGGCGGTGTAATTGAGTAAAAAAAAATTTTTCAGGGGTTAAATGTGAAAAAATAGTGAAAATTTTGCATTTTTTCTTGTTCTAAACAAAAATTTCCCTCAATAACAGGAAATTAACTTTTTTTCTTTTGAAAATCAGAAAGCATAAATCATAATCAAATCATAATTGGAAACTGTCAACTGAATGCCACTTTCCAAAGTTTTTTCTTTCAAGTCTGTGGGATATGAATCATTTTGAGATTGTGTGACAAAACACAAACACTGTAACCAAAAAGGTGCTTAACAACACGAGGCATCAAAGAAACAAATGCAGACAAGTCAAGAATTTTTGATTTTTAGAACAAACAAACTTTTTTTTTTCAAATTGAATGTTTTTATGACAAATATTATTTTTAGATTTTACAAGAAAAAGACTTTAATGAAGTAGATGATGATCCTGCTTGAATCAAGTCAATGCAGCCTCACACTCAGGTAGCATCCGGATGCAGATATAAAGGTCATTGTAAGTTTTACACTTTTTGGAAACAGGGACAACAACAGACCTATCCACTTCACCTTTAAGGACATGCTTACGTATTAACAACTCTTGTTTTAAACCAGGGTCCCTGACACAGTACGTACGCTGATCTTTTTTTATGAAGTGATGCAAACTCTCCCCATCTTCCTCGCTGAAAAGTCCTACACTTCGATGAATTCTGGACAAACAAGGAAGATGAAAAATAAAATCCTGGAGTTTTACATTGATCGGTTCTGATGGGAAATAGATGGGAAATTTTTTTCCCATTTTCTTACAACAAAATTTCAGATCATCCAGTTGATGATCACTCAAAAATGTTCGCAGTACCATGATCTGATGGGCCTTTGAATACACTTCAAAAAGTTCTGTCAAATGGTGGTCAACATTAGAATACTGAGGGGACAAAACACTACAAAGTTTTGTGAAGTTGTAAATGCCAGCCTTATCCTTGGACAAAATAACTTTGCAGTGATTGCCAACAAAAAGGCCACCATGGTATGCCTGTCTTTTTATGTCCATTTCCTGTAACATTTGATCAATTTTTTTTCTGTTGGCCCCACAGTGTTTTTCAGTTCCTGTTCAATAGACAAAATGGTGTCAGAGAGCTGTATCAAATTAGAATAAGCTGACTGTAGAATTTTTTGATGTTTCTGACAACTATTTTCAGCTATAAATTTGACAGGAAGTTCCCGACATTTGAGACAAGTGTATTCAACCTCAGACATGGCAGTTGTGTCTTCATCCAAAAGACCCTCACACATCATGTGTTGCCACCGAGCACGAGTCACATATAATCCAGTCATCTCTGTATGAATCAGTGTCATATTTTGTGACAAGACAGATTTCTGCTCCACATGATTGAAGAATCGCTGAACTTTTTTTAGGGCGCCAACCTCTTTTCCCACTCATTGCGTTTTTGGCTAGTTGTTCTAGTTTGAGTGTCGCCGACACCCTGCTTTTATGTTTCTCCACAATTTCAACAGGACTGAGAACATTTTGGGTGTTCAGAAGACGCTTGCAGTACCCCTCATGTTCACTCTGGGCCACCTGTTTTTCTGCAAGCACGTCCCTTTGTCTCTGTTCAAGTTCCAAAATTTTCCTCTCAACTTCTGGGGTAATTCCCAAAGTTTGATCAATGGCCTGGGCATATTTTTCCAAAATCCTAAAAAACTTTGTAACTACCCCGAGAGTCACATGCAAAGTGGGAAGAACAACGTTGTCCAAGGACTTTATAGGATACACAGCACAGCCGATGACTGACAAATGATCTCTTCCTTTTTTCTTGAGCTTCCCTGCAACAACATTTTCTGCATAATTTAACACATAGCCAATAATATGGCACAAGGGAATATTACAGGATTCAGGAGTTTGTGGACTCTTTGGATGGTTTTGGAGATGATCCAAACTAACCTGGTCCTAAAGAGAAGGGAAAGATGCAGATGCACCTTGATGTCCCAAAGTTGCATATAGGAATTTGTAATCACCTCCGAAAAGAACAGTGACAGAAAGTCCCAAAAAATTGACATGGCCTTCATTTGGTTTTCATGTGTATCCTCAGCTGCATACAAAGAATATATTTTGCATGAAAATGCTGACCCACTAATTTTTGGAGAACAGACAGAGAAATGAAATTTCATGCTCTTGTCTCCTTTGTCATCCGAAAAAAGGATAAAAACTTTCTCTGCTTGACCGAAACAGTCACTGTCTTTTTGCAGCATGTTCTGAATTGTTTGGGTTATATATTCAAGCAGATTCTTCACCTGGGACACTGGCACCTTCACAAGTTTTCTTTCCTCATAACCCTTATTTTTTGTGTCCATGAGTACAATTTTGGTTTCAAGTTTACTTTCAGGGCAAACAAGAGTTTTCTCATGAGAACGCATGGATAATTCTGAAGGAAAAATTGTAATTCCATAGGCTGCCTGAGTGGTTTTCAGACGTCTCAAAGTTGCCCGAGGAAAATCAAGACAAAGTCTAAGGTTTACCGCCTGAACAACTGTTAAATGCGGCCAGATTTTAGATTTGAGGCATCGAGCTACAGAATTTTGGAAAACATCATTTTTGTGGTGTTGAATGTGGTGTCCAAAAATCAAACCAATTTCATGTAAATAAGTTTCTTCGTCAGTGTCTTTTTCATCGACGCCAGAAATTAATGCTGAGACAATATGCAACATCTTAGCCCGGAGATGCAAATTCTTAGATGTTATTTTAGAATTAGTTTTCCGTTCAACAGGCAAAGAAATAAAAATCCTGTCCTTATGGCTTTCATCCCCAAAAAATAGATCCGGAATAGCCATCCACTGGGGAAAACTGATTTTTTCGGATCAAAACTAAATTGCTAGTTTGGACCTTCTTGGACTCAAATCTATTAACCATTGTTGCATTCAAGTCTTCAATGCCATTCCACATCACCAAAATTTTTCAAGGCAGAAATTTTCTCGATTGAATCCTGGAGCATTTTTGATTTTTTTTTTTCTGAAGGGCCTGAGTTGTCCATTGTTTTGCAGATAATTGAGCAGAATATTTTCTCTTGAGGCTCTTATTTTCAGCTTTAAGATCGGCAATCACCTTCTCACAATCAGAAAGTGACTGCTGTAAAGAAAGATTTCGGATCTTCAAAATTTTTTTGCCAGGGCTTTTATAATTTGACTGCCGTGGTCTCAGTGTAGTGGACGTGGAAACTGAAGAAAAATCATGCTTTCAGCTGAGGATGAAATAGAAGTAGAAAGCAATGAATTTTCACCACTTTCGGGACCACTAACTGAACAAACTTTGACAGAAGAAGAACTTGTAAAAGATGGGAAAACTTTTAAAATATTAAACTTCTCACCACAGAAGACCATCTTCTTAGCAGCAGTCTTAGCACATTTTCTGAATGCAACAACAAATGATTTGAGCTTGTTGAAATTTGCCTCAACTGTGTCAGGAACTCCGTACAAATGACACAAAATGGCTACAAGAAATTCCTCATCTGAAAATTTTGACCGTAATGACCATACAATTTCGTTGGTAATTAATGCCGCATTGGCTACAGAGGTTATGGAAAAATCATCAAAATATCCATGGGGCAAGTCCAAGGAAGCAATAATATCCTCTATGGTTAACATAGTAGCAAAATATCATGCACACTGTCATATTTCAGCAACAACCATACGCAAAATGCGATAAAGTACGTTTGTAATTTTCAAATATATATATGGGGGTTAAAAGAAATTTGACACGAGTTTCCCCCCTTCCCAAATAGCAGCTTAGCAATAAGGAAGGGTTCATCAAAATCCAAATTGTCTTTTTGGACAAAGCAGTAAAAAAACTCTCAAAGCAATAATAAAAAACAATAAACTGCCATCATTTAGATGATGGAGATAAACCCCATCCACTTAACAAGTATGTGACGACCATTTTTAGGGCTTGCCGTGGCTTATGCTTTTCATCACTATGTGAGAAAGTCCAGATTGTTTGGTATCAATTAAAAGTGTGAAAAAAAAGTGGCCCCTTGAGATCCCGCTTGTCGTGGAGGATTAACATGTGCGATGAGAAAGTCCAGACTTCTTTTGTTTTGATTTTTCATGTCTGTTGGTGCGTGCATGTGCATGTTGAACTGTTATTGAAAAAATTAAATAAGTGAACCATTGTTTTTTCATCTTATAATAGGCCTGTTTTGTTTTTATACCTATCATTCTTTCATTAATTCTAAAATAGCTTGATGAAGATAAACAGAAGCAAGTTATCTTTTTTTTTTTTAATATTTTAAAAAGTTTTCCTGATTTAGAAAAAAAAAAAGTAAAATCTTGGTTTTTTCTTTTTTAAAACATATCCCCAATTTTATTTTAAAAAAATGAATTAATAAATAAATAACTCAACTGCACTTTTATTTTGAGGGTCACTGGCCTGGGTGACAAAACACTAGCAGACAACACTGTTTTATTTGCTATATACCTTTCGTATTTCCCATCACTGGGTCATATAGTAGTTCATTTTATTCAATGATATTTACACCAACGTAAAGACAAAGGATTGACGTTTGAAAAAAATTGTTTTTTAAATAAGAAAAAGTGATTTTTCATAGAAAATTGGCCATAATTTTTTAATGCTAAACCCCGAGTGATATTTTTTACAGCCAAATTGAAGATTTATTACCAGTGAATAATTCCATGTGTAAAAATTAGCCATCTGGATCCTATAATGTCGCCTGAAAAGATTCAGAAGTTTACTGATTGATCGAAAACCTGCTGCACATAATTGTTTTTCACGGTCAGTTTCCATTATTTCATCTTGATGTCATTTTCGGACAGCCAAGTCATCAAGGATTCAGGAAAACAGTTTGGCACAGGTTTGCTTTGAGAACTTTACATTCTATGAGGTGTTTACAATGTTACTGACGAATGGGATTTTTCGCCGAATATTTCGTTTACGTGCCATATTGGATTTTCCTATATGACAAGAACAAGGGTTTTAAACAGCTGTGTCAGCTGCACACTACACATAATAATCAAGGGGGTTGCAGACTGGGGAGTTAGGTGAACAGATGTAAGGGGTCATGTCATCAAAGAAATTGTCTGACAACCATAACTGGGTTCTCTTGCTTGTGTTGCATGGTGCAGAGTCCTGTTGCCATTCATAGGGTCTTCTAGCAGTCACCCTGTTGACCCAGGGCAGCACTACTTCCTCAAGGCACTTGATGTAGGCCTCTGTGTTGAGTCTGAGACCCTCACCAACAAATTTGGGAGTTCTTTTATCAAAGTGATCAGAGTGAGTTTTCTGATCTACTGTATTTTTGTAATCACCATTAGACTCATCCAACTCTTTCTGAATCCTCCCCACTGTCTTCAGATTGACACCCAAACACTCTGAAATGTTTGTATTGGACCTTCTGGTGTGAATACCAAGCAGTACAACATGCCATTTCCAAATTTCTAGCATAGTAAATTATGTCACGGTGTTCTTTTTCTCACAGAGGGTGCCCAACTGATCCCACAAAAACAAAATCGACAAAATCATAAACAACCAATATGGCTTGCATGGAATTAAAAATATAAAATGGCAAAAATTTACCCATCGCACCCTGTATATGTTCTGTAAATATGGATCAATTATGTAAGCAATTGTATATTTAATCAAAAGTCAATAATTTAATAAATATGTTATTTCTTCTTGCATGCACACTAAAAACTGTTCATATTTCACTTCATGTTTTCATGTAATATTGTGTATGGTTATAAATTTAATATGTGTACAGATGATATAGTCCCAGATAAAAATAACAAAACCAAGAACAAGGCCTCATCATTTGCACTTCCACAATAACTCTGATCCTAACTGGAGTTGATCTTCATTATAGCTATTTTCTCTCAACACAAGAATATCTTTTTAGTCTGTTATGTTAATTTTCTTTCTTTTCTTTCTTCCAGATATATTTTTTACTAATGTGTTCCGACAACTTGAAAATGAGGCCCTTGTTGTTTGCCAGCATAAAATACTTAGTTTCAATATTGAACAGTTAGTGAAATCTGCACAGCCAAAACATCTTTGTATGCTTTGGAGAGCCTTCACCCCAAACTGGATAATGGCTTGTAAAGATGCTTATGCCAGTCATGTGTTTCACAGTTTGATTCTACGTTTTCCTGTGACTTTTGATATTGATGCCAATACTCTCATGGTAAATCAAGAAGATGATATGGAAGAGTCAGACAAGGAGATGAAAAAGAACAACACTGATACAGATGAAGTAAAGGAGGGTGATCAAATGACATCTACACGTAAAATGTTCTTAGAATTCTGTTCCTTCCTCAAAGAGAAATTTGAGGAATTGATAACAAATACTTATGCCACACATATTGTGCGTGCAGCCTTACAAGTTCTTGGAAATATACCAGTGGCTAACAATATCACTGTTGTACAGGCCCACAAGAAAACGGACTGTAAGCTTGTTTTTTCATTTATTCTGTTATTTTTTTTTTTACTTGCTTATTATTATTATAAAAGCTAAATATTTTAGTAAATTTTGGAAGATGATTGAATCATTCTTGCTAGCATTATCGAGTTATCTGTGTTTATTCATCTCTACAGATAACCAAGTTTTTAGTCTGCTTTGTTGAATCAACACAGAAAATTATATAAAGAAAATATTTAAAACATTATTGCTCTTTTAAAATAAAAATTTAAGCTTTCTATTTAAATTTTCAAATTTTATTAGTAAAGTAATAATGTAAACCCTGTACCCTGGTATTGTCTTTCAGTCCTCACTGTGTTTGTATTCCTTAATTCTTTTAAAAATTTTTCTTTCTCCTCTCCAACAGCTGCAGTTAACCACAACAATTGTCTGACTGCTAGATTTGGGCCCTCATGGTGATGAGAAAATTAAAAATGGTTTAGGCATGTTACACATGTATTCTATTAGGCCTTATGGTTACTAAGGATATTATTAGGTGATGTTACTTAAATTGCTGCTGTTTACAAATTTTGAAATCTGTTGCTTTGTAGAATTTTGAACTGTTCTCTTTTAAGCATCTGGGAGAACACTTTTTGCCTTCCATCAACATGACTGATACTAACCTCCAGAAGAGTGACTCATTAGGCCTTTTTGGACTAATGTTTTCTATTGATATGAAATGGAAATATTATATTGATTCATTTACTAGGTCTGCTACTAGGAATATTCCTTCATTGTGTCATGCAAGACAATTTACTCACCAGACTCTATTTTACTTACTTAGAAGTCTACCATTCATCTTTGCTTTGAATATTGCTGCCACATCTGGTCTGGTGCTTCTGCTATAAGTTTAGAGATCTTTGATAAAATCCAAAAGAATAATCTGAAATGTTATTGGTCTTAACCTAGCATCTTGGCTTCAGTCACTTTCTCACTGCCGTAGCATAGCTTCCCTGTGCCTTTTCTATAAATATTTTCATGGTAATTCTTCTGATGAACTTACCTCTATGTTATCTAGACTTTATGAATTTAAACACATTACTAGATTAGTGGCAAGGTCTCATCATTTTACAGTTGAAATGGCTAGATGTAACTGTCAGATCTATGCTAACAGTTTCTTCTCTCACACCTCTCACTTGTGGAACTCTCTTCTGGCTTCTTGCTTCACAGTCAACTTTGATCTTCAAAAATTTAGATGCAATGTCAAGCTTTATCTGTTCTTTTAGTGTTCTCTCTCCTTCATATTATTTTTTTATTTTTCTCATATTCTCTAAAACTCAGTAACCTCTTGCATCTTGGTGACATTGTAGCCTTGCTTGGGGTGAAATGATTATAAAAAGAGTATCTGCAAGAACCTTAAGTTTAAAGAATGGCAAACTCTGAAATTAGATAGCAACGACATTGTAGAGCAGTGAAGCTAAATAAAATTAGGACATGATTTAATCATTGCTGTTTCTTAATTCTTTGTAGTGTTTGTAGAGGCACACTGGATTAATGGATGGCAGCTCAGAATTGGAAAGAGGAGTTCGAATTCCAGTCTAATCCATTACATTCACTTACATGCTAATACCCTTTGAAAAGGTATGAATCCTCTTCTTCTCACCCCAGCTATGGGTAAATAGCAGGACAGACCTGGTTCTATAGCCTTAGATGGCGACTGGTCTACCAGAGAAAGAAATGGCAACCTACTGCGGGAAAAAAATTTGCCTCATCAGTCATGTATCGAAAGATACATGATCGCCTAAGCATGTATCACGCATGGCACATAACAGACTGAGTATTTTTATTTTTCAAATGCTGAAATAAATTTTGCTTGGTAGTTGATCTTTTGAGGATATTTGGACTATCTATTCCTGTCTCAAGGGAAAATACTTTCTCATTAATTTGGCTTTTATTAATCTCAGAATAAACTTATAAAAGTAACATTTTTAATGATCAGGTTACCTGTTTCCCTATACAAAGCCATCTATCAATCTGACAGGTCCTTAAAAAGAAACTGCTTTGCTCATAATATTAAATATTAGTCAATTTGTTAGTTTTGGGTTCAAATCTCAGCAGTGCTTTGTGGCAGTTACTCTATTCCTTAAAATCCAGTCTTATTATTTTGACTTTTTCTCTAAGCTAATTGTTATTTCCGTAACTAGCCCCTTATATTCTTCAATTAAAAAAAGCATTCATATAAATAATGCTGTTTTATTTGTACAGTGCAGTCTAGGTTCTTGAAAATCTCACAGGTCATACAAATCAGTTTTCAAACATAATATTTGAGATTAAAATGCCTCGGTATCAAACAAAATTTCGGTTCTCAAACAACATTGCTGAACTGAGTTAACCTGAACGGAATCATTTCTTTGTCGACTGCCGTGTTGTATACATTTGTGTGTTGTGCTGTGCTTTTCTTTTCTTTTCCAATTTTATTGTATTGTGCCTTTTTTCTCTTCATTAGTCCTCAGTCATGGTTCCAAAGAAAGCCAGCAGTGATACTGGTAAAGGAAAAAGACAAGTTAAAAGAAAAACAGTTGTTGATGATATTGTCTCTTCCTACTCAGTTTCATATGGCAAAATCAATGATCTATGCTATTATAAATAAAGAGACAATCATGTTTTTCCTTCCTTTTTCCAAACAGTAAGATCTCTTTCCTTCACTTTCCACTTTGCCATCAACTCTCCTACATACAAGTACAGTAAAATTGAAGTGTTCATCTGTATTTTATCTGTTTAGTATTGGGTTTATCTATTTTTTTCTTAGATTTAATGATTTTCATTAGTTTTCTGTTTAAACTTGTGCACAAAGTACTGTTGTTAAAGTTTAAATAAGCAATCATCTTGGGACTAGAATTGGATTAATCCATTTTACATTTCTATTGGAAAAATAGTTTCGGTTTACAAATGGGTTTCAGGAATGAATTAAATTTGTGAACTGAGGTTCCACTCTATTTGCAAAGAGTTCACATATATAGTCATTCATATAGCTGGATATAATTTTTTAATATTATTATTGTCAGTTTCATATTTAATAATAAAAGCAAGCAACTTTATCCATGATTTAAAAAAAAAAAAATAACATGTCTCATAGAATAACCAAATATTCAATGAAATAAATTTCTTACATAACGAAGTAATCAAATTCATTTCTTATTGATATGAATAACTGGTACCTGAAATAAAAAAAATGGTATTAAAGTGAATAAAATAAAGGAAAATAACTCTGAAAAAACATGCTTGTTAATAAACATTCAGTATTTATATCATCCTCAGAACATTATCTTTATAGCGTAGTGATGATAATGTAATGTGTATAAAACTTTGAAATATAAACAAAATTACTCCTGATTCTTGTATGGTAGTTAAATATCAATTATTTAGAAACTTTTTTCTTATAGTTACTTTCATCTTTTATATTTTAAAATTATTTGAACAAAGATATTGATTATATTTGTGCTTTCATAATGATAAAAATTTAAATAGCTACTATATTTCCTATTGCCTTTGATTATATGACTTTCTTTTTTTTTTTGTTACCAGTGACAAGACATTTTTATATATTGGATAGCTATAATGTTAAGAGGATCACCATTTGTAGGCATCTGTTAATATTGTGCGATAATGGTAGCACCCCGTTTCTTTAAAATTCAGTCCTTTGGTAGTTAGATTGGAGTGGCCTCTAGAGCACAGGCCTGGGTGATGGTATATAAAAGCCATGTACACTGCCTAAATCACATGACCTCTCTCTCAGCCAACAAGATCCAAAGGAGTACAGGGCATTACATTTGGGACCTGCTTGACTACAGGAGTTGTCAGTGTTGGCAGCCAGTTGCCTTTTCTGTCTGGATTTACTTCCATAGCCTTTTATGTATGTGGATATTAAAATCCTGGTTTTCCTTCCTCTAGATGGACTGTCTTTCATCTACCTGAGAGAAAACTATCATAATCTGCAGGAAAATTTTGAGTACAAGTTTTTCTTTGAGGAAATTTATTCATTATATTCTCTTGAAAAAGCTTAGTGATTTCAATATGGCTGATGTTGCCTAAATAGAATTACTTTCAGCTGTTAAAACTATCTTGACAATCTTTGTGCTTTTCTAATGATAGGAGAAAGGAAGAAGAAAAAAACAGGAAAACGGTATAATAATGATAGTGTTGTTGTGTTGTCTGCTTTCTGTGTTTTTAGCACTTTTATGGGGTATATGCAACATTTAATAATTTGCTTCAGGAACCTAGAAATGATCTTAAGAAAAAGAGGAGGAGGAGTCAAAATTCAAAGAATTAGATTAAATTTCACTTGCACCTGTTCACACCTGTTCTAATTAGATAATAAAAATGAATATGACTCTTTTACATCTCCATGGTACCTGTGATGATGTATTTTAGAACATCTCTCCTTGTATTGTCAGAAATCTGTAAGTACTGACAAATGAATAACAGGGATTTGAACAGTCTTAGTCCTAAGTTTTTCAGTTCCAGGTCACCTTTGATCAATATGGTATTATTTTCTCATTGCTTTATTATAATAGAACATCACAATTTAAACCGTGGAGATATGATTAAAGACAATGATAAAGCAATTTAGGATAATACAATTTAATCTTTCAAACTATTGATTCAATTCTCACCAAAACCAAAATATCACTTGATATTCTGCTTAAATATTAGACTTTCCATTAAAGAATCTTCATCTGTATGCTGTACACCTTCAGGGCATTGGCAATTATGGCTCTCCACACAATTTCTTGG
>OZ038478.1:95821034-95983534 GCA_964036315.1 Acanthosepion esculentum
TGGTTTCAGTGGGAAAATTAATGAAAGAAAGGAGGGAAGATAGAACTATTTAACAGCTGTTTCAGTGAAATGGAAAAAGTTGTTGTGCTTAAATAAATATGATTGAGGAATTTCTACGGATATTTTATTTTCGTAGAACTCACCATGAGCTAACTCAGTTATTAACTTAAGAATTAAGATTCATCAGAAAATTTAAATAGGAAAACTGTGCAATTTTTATGGGTTTTCCTAGTCGTAATAAATTCTATAAGAGGTGAAAATGCCTTTTACTGATGTTGAATAACAAAAAGGTTGTAACAAAATGGACACTTAGAGTATTGAGTTATGGCAGTTTAACTAATCAACAATCTCCAGTCCCCTTTATTTATGTGCCGTGTCCCTTCAGAGTGGGGGAAATCATGGCTTGTCACAATTTCCTGTTTTTTGTAGCTCTTTTACCACCCCTCTTTATTCTTGTTTTGACATCCATTTACACAAACTCATTAAGTAGGTCATTTTATTTGTTATCCTGTGAGTGTTAGATTCTCCAAACCCTCTTTCGTCATTTTGCCCCAGAAATTTTAACTATTTCTATAATATATTTAACTATTCCTTGACTTTCAATTTGTTACAACTTGATTTTCCAGTATATGCTAATATATAAAATTATTTTATTTATTTATTTTTTTTAACCTTATCATTCCATGCAAGACAGTAAAGCCACTAAGACACAAGGTTTTACTGAGTGTGAAAGAATAAGAAAAAGGAGACACATTATTAAAAAGCAAAAACAACAGAAGAGTAATCTAGAAGGCAGTACATAACAATTGACATTGCATTTAAATTCTTGAAGATCAAAGTTGATTAGAAATCATGGAACTGGTATCAAGTTCCACAAGTGAGAAGTGTGAGGAAAAAAAACTATTAGCCTAGAACAAATTATGGTTGCATCTAGATAAATCAACTATGAATTGATGAGACCTTACCGGCAATGTAATACTTTGCTTAAATTCATCAATTCTGGGTACCATAGTGAAGTGTTCATTCAAAACTAATTACCATGAAAGTATTTGTAGAAAAGGCACACGGAAATTACATTACGACAGTGGGAAAGTGACTGAAGGTTAGATCTCGGGTCAAGATCAATAATATTACTGATTCTACTTTGGGTTTTATCAAGAATCTCTTAAATATACGGCAGGAGCACTGGTCCATATGTGGCAGCAATATTCAAAATAAGGAGACATAAGAATGTAAGATAGATTCAGAGGTGAAAAATTGTCAAGCATGATACAGTGGACCAAATTTCTTAGCAGCTGACCTAACACTGGATTTAATATAATCCTTCTGCTTTATATAAGCCCAATAAGGTGCAGTGAGTCACTCTCATGAAGGTTAGTATCAGCTATGCTGATGGGAAGTAGGAAGGGGTCTTTTAGGGAATTGATAGAGAGAAGCTTTGTTTTGGAGGCGATAAAACTAACAAGTCATTAACAACAGACTGTAGGTCATTTTTTAGATCAGCTGCCAATTTGACCTTATGGAACAGATCAGATTTACTATCAAGACAGGAGTTTGTGTCATCAGCATAGATATCAAGTTGAGAACTGATGTCATTAAAAAGGTCATTGATGAAAATTAAGAACAAAGTAGGTTTTATAAAATCTTTTTGGTTCACTTAAAACTTAAGTATTTGAAACTAATTGATAGTTTATTTATGAATATGTTATTGGCTATTTATTAGTTGTTGTGTGTGTGTGTGTGTGTGTATATATATATATATATATTAGTCGAGGTATTCTAGATTAAGTTTGTGTTTGCTTTTTATTAATGCATCTACATATTTTGTTTTAGATTTTTCAAAAACATCTTTATTAGTAGAGTTAATAGAAAGCCTACATTGCACTGATTTGTGCAAATTATTTAAAATTCATGGGGGATGATTAAATTCTTTGCTAATGTATTTATGATTATAAAGCTCTTTAGTGAAGGGCTTGTATCTTCCCTCGGATAGGTCGAAAGTGGTGTCCAGGAAGTTAGTTACTTTGGCATTGGTGTTAGTGGTGAGATTTAGTCCATGATCCTTGAAGAATTTAATAAGTTGTTTTCTAAAGTGATCTGTTTTTTATGGGTTGGTATCATGTAAGAGGCTAACTCTGTCATTTCTGATATATATATATATATATATATATATATTTATTGAACGATAAAAATTATTAAAAATATTAATTAAAATCTTCAGACATACTGGGTTGTAGATTAATATTCTTACGTTTTTATTATTATTATTTCATTTAGATTCCTCGACTAGTTTTGGCCAACATGGCTATCATCAGGAGAAAAAAATGTTTCTGCTTGCTGGTAGCAGTAAACTACAGAAATGAATGTCTTGATGGAGAAAATGAACTTTTGTCTGTAGTTTTCATTTGTTTTTTTATCTTTTTAACATGAGTTTATTAACATTCCTTGTGTTGGTCAAACAGTCTCTTTTAAGTTGTTATTTGAGATAAGAGCTGGATGGATTCATGCTAGTTTGAATTCCCTCGGTCAGTTTGGCAGTTATATTGGTACCTGGAGAGGGGATGGTAAGTGTGTGTGTGTGTGTGTTATTTAGTTTTTAGTGAGTGAGTATGATATGTGTTAGCTTGTATATTGCTATGGGTGTGTGTTATCATTTGGCTCATTAGGAAAGTGAGTGAGTATGATGTGTGTAAATGTGTATATTCGTGTGGGTGTGTGTATAAGTGTGAAGCATGTCTGTTTTGTATGGGTGTGAAATGTGGGTAGGTTTTGATTTGTAGGGTTATGTATTACTACTATTTATATTGTTAAATTTATGGTTTAGCCCGGCTGGATACTGTGTTTGTAAACGTCGTATCCACTTATTTTCATGGAACTCTAAAATCTTTCTAATGTTATCTTGCTTTGGGCTTTTCTATTCTCTCAATTATAGTGAATTTGGCATGGGTTTTGAAGTCGTGTTTTTCTATGCGGAAATGTTGTTCTACAGGTAATAATTTTTCATGCGGAGTCAACTTAATTCGATTGCGATAATTATTAATTCTGTACTGAAAGGGCCATTCAGATTTTCCTACATATTGTTTCTGGCATAGTGTGCATTCTAGGAGGTAAATTATGTCATGACTTCTACAGTTAGTCGTGGTAGATTTTGAAAGTAGATTTAGTGACTGAGCTAGTGAATGAATTTGTGTGTTTAACGTGGTTGCAACATAAACTTCTTTTGTTGTTACATGGTTGGGAAAATCCTGTTGTTTTTGTTGTTAGTTTATCACGGATTACCTTGTTCCCTAAAATGTGGTTACTACCTATGATTTCTTTTAGGTTCTTAGGTCTATGATATGCTAGAAGGTCGGGTTCCTTAAATAGTTTTTTTAGGTTTGGTTTGAGATGTAGTATTTCCCAGCGACTTTTGATTATTTGGGATAGTGGAGGCAGAGTGGGGTTGAAAGTGGTTACTAGAGGAATGTGGCTAGATTTATTTTTAATCTTGTACATTAGGGTCTTTTCTCTAGGTGTGGAAATTGCTTTATTTATTTGTTCCCTGATTAGGTGCTGTTTATAGTCACGTGTTGTGAATTGATGCTCCAGATTTTCAATGTGTTTGTTTAATTCTTCATTGTGGGAACATATCCTTCTGAGTCTAAGTGCTTGTGAATAGGGAAGGTTCTCTTTGAGGTGTTTAGGGTGGGAAGACTTAGTGTAGATAGTTGTGGGTGTCTGTGATTTTAGTGTGTAGTGTCGTTTGTAGTTTCCTATTTTCATCTATGTAAATGCGTGTGTCTAAAAATGTTACTGATGTTTTGGATTTTTCATAGTCAAACTTAATTGAGTCGTGCACTGTGTTTAGGGTCATGAGGAATTGGGTGAGTTTGTCGTCACTGCCCGTGTATACAAAGAATATATCATCGATATATCTTGCATAGAATACACAGTCGTTACCAAGGGGATAGATATGGGTCTCCTCAAATTTTCCCATGAATATTGTAGCATATGAAGGAGCTGCAATGGGGCCCATGGCACAACCTCTTATTTGAAGGTAGTGTGCTCCATTGAAGTTGAAAGTATTAAATGTAAGAATATGCTCCATGAGTTTTATGATAACTTCTGTGGGAGGTTCTTGTTTTCTTCTTTTAGTAAGTGCTTCCTGAAGTGCGGTTAGCCCTTCAATATGCTTAATGTTTGAATAGAGTGACCTTATCTCCATAGTCACTAGAATAGCATTCTCTGGAACTGTTTGTATGTGATTAATTTTGTTTAGATCTGTTGTGTCTCTGATGTAGGATTTTACTTCCTTAGCTAGGGGTTGTATGTAATGGTTTACGTATTTTGAAATTTTGGTCGTGTGGCAGTTGAATGATGAAATGACGGGCCTTCCTGGGTTGTTGCTTTTGTGTATTTTAGGAAGGAGATAGAAACGAGCAGGTGTAATTTTTGTGGATGTAAGTATTGTGCATGTTTCTTTGTCGATTAGATTGTTGCGAAGCATTATGTTTAGTGAGCTGGTTAATTCTTTTTGGTATTCGGGAAGGGGATCTGTAGGTAAGCTTTTATAGGTTTCTTTGTCGGCTAGCTGTTTGTTTGCTTCTTTAATGTATTCTTTGATTCCCCAGGTCACTGTGGCACCCCCTTTGTCAGCCTGTGTTATGACTAGGTCATCTCTATGTATCAGCGTGTCGAGGGCTATACGTTCCCCTTCAGAAATATTGTTACGTGGCAGCTTACGTGCTATTGTTTTCTTTATGTCATTTGCTACGGCTATTTCAAATGTTTGTATCGTAATGTCTGTGTTTTGTGGGGTGTATTTAGTGTTCTTCTCTTTTAGTGTATCAAGTATGGAAGGTGTTTGATCATTGTTCCCGTAGTGGGCTTTTAGCTGTATTCTTCTGAAGAAGGATTTCAGGTCTTTTGCCAAGGTGTCTTTATCAAACCTTGGGGGACTAAGGCAAAAGCTTAGTCCTTTATTTAGTATCCTGAATGTGTTGAGTAAAAATTTATTGTTACTTAAATTTATAACTCGCTCGTATGGGTCAAGTTTGAATTTGCAAGCATGGCGAAGTTCTTTCGTAAAAGCTCGAAAGCTTGTATCATGTCTCCTATTACGGATGCTATACCCCCATCCAGGCGTCTTGGTTGGGGGCTTATTCTGTTTTTTGAAGGTTGAGTGTATTTGCTGTTGATTGTCTACTAGGGGCTAATCTGGGTGGTCTGGGATGTCTAATGGGGTTGTGCGTTCTGTAGAAGGGCTGCTGTGTTTTGGTGTGTGTATGTTTGTGCGGCACCCTAAGGATGTCCGCGTAAGTTAGTGGTTTGTTTTGTGTGTGTGTTTGTTTTGAGATTCTAGCTATCGTTGATGGTGGCGGTGTTGTTATTGTTGGTTGTGGTGCTGGTGGTTGTCTGCTGGTGTATTTATTTGGTCTGTTTAGTGTTTGCATTGGTTGTGTGGTTGCAGTGTTTTTTGGTCTTCTTTTGTGGTATGGTCGTTCACTTTTTTCTGAGTTTGGCTTGACTTCTCTTTTGTTCTTCTGTCTGGAGGAAATATTCCATTTTAATTTTCTTTGTTTTTCAGCTTTTGTTTTTTGTAGTTCCCTCACTGTTTGGTCTGTGTGAGCTTTTATGACATTCTTTATGCTGGTATATTCTTCTGGTTCCGTTTCTTTCTTTATTTGCTCATCTAGCAGGTTTATTTCCACGGTTGTTGCCATTATGCTTTCCTGGCAGAACAGTATTGTATCCTGCATGAGTTCCCTAGAGAAGTCTTCTAATTTATGGTACCATGATGCTAGAAATGCATCATTATGGTTACCTATTGATGGTACCAGTTGGTCCTTCAGGCATATCCTAATGTATTCTTGGTGTGATTCATACCTGGCTAATTTATTGGTTGCTCTATTCATGCAAATTGCCAATAATTCTGTGTTTATTGGTTCTGTCGGAGTTATGTCCTCGGCTTTTGCTTCAGTCCCGTGTCTGTTACTCATGATTATATTTTGAACGATAAAAATTATTAAAAAAATTAATTAATTAAATATATATATATATTAGGTCATCCCATAAGTTCTGTCCGAATTTTAACTTTTTGTTAAAATGAACAAAATTTAAAGAGTATTTTATAATGTCTAATGGAGCTGAACATTATTTTTATGTTTAGATGCATTTAAACTGATCAAATTTTATTTCAGAGAACAATAAAATTAAATTTGATTAAAACCCTGCTAACATGGAAGTACCCAAGAATCATTTGAGGCACATAATGCTTTATGAGTTCAAGAAAGGAAACTCGGCAGCCGAAGCGGCTAGAAACATTCACTCAGTTTATGGAGAGGAATGTGTGAATGAAAGAACTTGCAGAAGATAGTTTGCAAAATTCAGAGGTGAAGATTTCACCCTTGAAGATGAAGATCGAACCGGACGTACAGTTGAGTTTGATGAAAAGCTTCTTGAAGCAGTCCTTGAAGAAAATCCTGCTTTATCAGTTGAAGAATTGGCAGTGGTTCTCAGTTCAAACCATACAACTGTTCATTGTCATCTTCAACAACTTGGAAAAGTTCCTAAACTTGGAAAATGGGTGCCTCATGAATTGTTTGAAAACAACCTCAAATCCCGAGTTAACATCTGCTCTTCTCTCCATTCTTGCCAACTTGTTTCACCTTTTTTGGATAGACTCGTGACTGGTGATGAAAAATGGATCTTTTATAGAAATGTTAAGCATCGTAGACAGTGGCTTGGTAAAGGGGAAGGACCCCAGCCACAGCCGAGAAGGGAACTTCATGGGCAAAAGGTTCTTCTTTCAATCTGGTGGGATTGCCAAGGAATAATCCACTTTGAATTCTTACCACCTAATGCAACAATTAATGCTCAAATATACTGTCATCAATTAGAGCATTTGAACCAAGCTTTGAGGAAAAAAATGACCTGCTCTAGTGAATCGAAAATGGGTGATGTTTCATCAGGACAATGCGCGAACACACACAGCAAGAATCACGTCACAAAAGATCGAAGAACTTCGTTGGAAGAAAATTCCTCATCCACCTTATTCTCCCGACCTTGCTCCTTCAGACTACCATTTGTTTCGTAGCTTACAGGACCATTTGGAAGAAACAGCTTTTGTAACACAGGAAGAGGTTAAAACTGACATTTGTGAGTTCTTCGAATCAAAGCCAAAAGAATTTTACAGTAATGGAATTAGTAAGCTTGTTAATAGATGGAAGGAATCATAGATAATCAGGGAAAATACATTGTTGATTGAATCTGTAATTAAATGTAACATTTGGTCACTTGTTTTCTTTATTCAAAATTTGGACAGAACTTATGGGATGACATATATAATGTAACTCCTTTATCCACTGTGTCCTTGAAGACACATGGCACAGTGGATAAAGGCGTTAGTTAGATCCAGTGACAGGACCCAAAAGAGTGTGTGTTCAATACCTGGTTAAGGTGGTGGAGAACTTGGAGAGGGGAATTAAAAGGAGATAACTGATAACTGACATCCATTAGATATGGCACATGGAACTAAAACAGTCTACCCCAGTGAATGAAATAAAGGGTTCAGTTTGACATTCCAACCACCTGAAGAAGGCCGGAGCGTACAACAGCTGAAATGTTGTGATAAACATGGCAACAGAGATGAGGACAATAGTCCAAATAATGTAAATAGTGTACATAATACCTCATCTCAGAAATATAGACAGACATGAGACATTATATTGGTGAAATATCTTGTTAGCCATTTCAGGACAAAGAAATTTCTCAGAAGTTATGTTCACATTGTTAATAACATCACAAAAAATCATCATGTTAAATTCTTTATAATAAATATCTTAATGTTTGATTTTATTTTTCAGATTGCCTGTCTTGATGATGGATGTTTATGCTACTTATTTAGTTCAGCTTTTGCTTCAACATTGTTCGGAAGAGCTTTTCTTAGCTTGGTATGAAAGTTCATTTAAGGACAGATTAATTGCTTATGCAATCCATGAACAATCAAACTATGTCCTACAACATGTCATTGATAGATGCTCCAGTAAAGAAATGGTATGATTTATTCAGCAAATTATTTTTCCCATAAATTGTTCAAACTAATATTCTGGGCTTTTTTTTTGTCACTCATCCGTCTTCCACAGGCACATGTTGAATCCAGTATTCAAAAAGTTTTGTACCAAATTATTGTCTTGTTCATTTTATTTCAATTTTTCATATTTTTCTATTAGTTTCATTGTAACAATTTATAGTGAGTGTGAGGAAAAAGACATATGGTAGAAATGTCAGTGTAATTATAGTTTTTTCTCTCTCCTATTATTTGAAAGCAGAGCATTTACATGAAAGTTTGTAAGCTGACAACATCCAACAATACAAAAATGTTCCAGCTTTAAATAAACTCAAAAGAGTTAAGATATAAAAACAATCTTAAACTGACATAGTGTCAAGCAAAGAAGGAATTATCAATGGTTTATATAGGATGAAGCTTAAATAAAAGCTAAACATGTTAAATTTATAAACATTTTCTATTTGTTCCTTATTTTATTGGATTGTAATCTATATTTGATATATATTCGATCTAAATTCATTCAAGAGCATTCCTGACAAAGTTTTTGTAAACTGAAATGGTAGAAAACAAAGAAGCAAGTTCCAATAATTCATGTGGGAAAAAATTGTGAGCATTCCCAGACCTCTGCCAAAAAAAAAAAGAATCCCTTGTAACTTTGTAAGCAGGCAATCTATGTATGTTCCAGCTTTAAATAAACCACAAAGGGTTGAAAAGATGTAAAAACTAACAATCAATCAAATGTAAACTGACATAGTGTCCAGCAAAGAAGGAATTATCAATAGTTTATATAGGAAAATCTTTTGAGCAATCCCAGACTAAAAAATAACCTTGTGTAAAGTTTTTGCTACACCTGACAGTGGTGCAATCATTGCTACAAAATATGACTTTAATTTTGAAAAGACACATAAATTTAAGGCATCTTTGCAGAATTTTTTCAGTGTCTATAAAAAATGGCTTAGCAAGTATACAGTTATACTTCAATCTTTCCACATCATCTATAACAGAAAACAAAACTTCAACATCATGGCAGACAGACATAGAAGGCTATTTTGGGGGCCTGGGAACTTTTTCCCATATAAACTAATGATAATTGTTTCTTTGCTTTAACACCATTGTATTTTTTTTTTTTTTTTTTTTAAGCGTATCACCCCAAGCAAGGCTGGAGGCCACTATCACGCATGGGATTATAGAAGGGTTGGAGGAAGAGCAGATAGAAGTGGTAAAGGAGAGGATGTGGAGAAAGAGAAAGACAGTGGGTCGATCAAGGCAAGGGGGTTACAGAAGATTTGGAGCGAGAGCAGATAGGAATGAAAGGTGAAAGGATGTGGAGAAGGGAAGTGGATAGATCAAGGCAGCTGGAGATGTCGATTGACGCTACACTTAAACCGTTGGAGATTGTATTTGTCAGGGAAACAGTAATAGGGAAGGGAGTTCCACAGGCGAGATGTGCGAGACATGAAGCTATTGGAGTAGAAGAGACGTCTACATCTAACAGTTTCAACGGTGAAGGGGTGGGAACGGGATGCCAGCCTCGTAGGACGTTTAAATTCATGAGGCCTAGGGACAAGCGAAAGCAGCTCCTCGGAGCAATTACCGTGAAAGTATTTGTAAAAAAGACAGAGCGAGGCAACATCGCGTCTGTGAGAGAGCGACTGCAGACGAGATGACAGATCAGGGCCAATCACATTGCATATCTGTCTCTGGATCTTATCAAGAACCCTGAGGCAAACAGCAGGGGCCCCAGACCATATATGGCAGCAATACTCCATGCAAGGGCGAATGGTCGATTTATAGACTTGGAGGATCGATTCCGGGGAGAAAAATTTCCTGGCTCGGCACAGGGAACCAACTTTCCTTGCGGTGGATGATGCAACTGACTCGATGTATTTGTTCCATCTCAGATCAGCGGACAGCGTGAGACCGAGCAGCCGCAGAGAGGAGCTCTCGAGAAGTTGGTCTTCAGACATTCTAATGGGATAGTGGATGAGGGGACCTGTACCAAGGAAGGCATTTTATAAGAGAAATGGAATAAAATGAATTTTCAAAAAGTAGTGAAGAACTCTACTATTTGGGAATAGAATAGTATTATAACATTAAAAAAATTACAAAATCATTTTTTTCTAAAATAATTACTCTTTCGTACTTTTTTATTTAATGTTGTTTAAAAGATGCTCCAAAAGTAATTTTCACAGATATTACAACAGATACAGGAAGCATAATAACACTTAGATAGAGCAAGTTTTCACCTACAGAACACTAATTTTTCCACATTGGCTAGTAATAAACTAGAGCCTGTATGCTGCACTTGTAAAAATTGTTGCAAATATCACTTTTGCCACTGCTGAAATACATTACCCATAGTCTGTGTTCTCATCCAATGTTTGGTCTCTGTAAATGTTCAGCAAGTGTCAGTAAATGTAATTTTTTTCTGCATAAAGGAATTCAATGAAACACATCTGCTTCATATACACTTCCTTGTCAGATGCCATTTGCCAGACTGCCACTTAGCTGCTATCAGTCACAAACCAAAAAAAAGGTTTAATCTCTACTACCATATCACTAACATCTGCCTCTGACATAGCTGTACATTCTAAAGTAGCTGCTTCAAATTTTTTGCACTTTATTTTATACCAACTAAGCCAACACAAAAATATATCAACATTGAAATGTAAAATATTTCTTATAAACACAAACATTATACACGGCTCTAAGAGCAGAAAATGTCTAAAAAAATAATTGAATCATAAAAAACAAAAAAACAACAACTACAGACATGACCATAATGTACTGGCCATGTTCAGGAATTAAAAACATTCCTATGTATCAGAAACCTATACACCATTTACAATAGCACAACCAAAAATCCTTGAAAATATCTAATAGATTAGCTCAAAGTGCTTTCTATATGCTATATCTCAAAAAGTAAAAGAAATTTCTTGTTTACACACAAGAAAAATACAAAGAAAAGCTTAATAGAAGTACTTTGTTGGTACTTGGTTCCAGTGAAACATGTATTAGAGAAGGATTGCTATCAAAACCCACAACTAATCATACATACATACACACACACACACACACACACACACACACACACACACACACACATGTATATATATTGTCTACCAGCTGTGAGATATATATCCATACACCTGCAATCAAGGTGGCCAGCTTGCTTATTCCACAAATGGACCTGATTCATCCACTTTCACATTGTTTAGCCAGTGTGGGGAATGCCCTGACTGAATGTTAAACATTTGACGTGGCCATAACCAGATAGAAACAAAAGGCAACAAACTAAACATGCATATCTTCTTATAGCTACCAATTGACTAACATATATTGTTCTATTCCTCTGTTTATATATAATTTTCTTTTTCATTAAATCAATGTTTGCAATTTCATAATTAAAAACAAAAGAATAGTTTAAAAAAAAAACTTTAAAAGCTTTGTTTTAATTATATATTTTCAATTTTAAAAGGAATTGATGCTTGACACATATGTGCCCCCCAAAAAAACAAAGATTTTTTTTATATAAAAAATGAAGTACTATTCTGCTTGGTCATTAGTTCTAAATAAGTGAAAAAGTAGAATCCTTGAGGATATATATTGGAATTCTCTATTTTTATTATCTACATTATTTGATTTAGTAACACACTTGTAACTGCCTGTCTAAGCCTGGCTCAATGTCATAGGTATTGACAATCTAGATATCATTGATTAGGTTACTCTGAAATTATAATCATGGGCGCAATGGACTTTTATAAGAAATTAAAAAATTAATTTAACACTTTGTACTTTGAAGAAACTGAAACCATACTAATCTCTGTAACGGGGGAGTTGGAAAACAAGAGAGATAATTTAGTTAATCTGTTTTTAAAAAATTATTTTTTTAACAATAATGTTCACTCTGTACAAGGCCCAAGAGTACAGAGTAACAGGCACAGATGGGAATATGGGGAGAAGATAATGGTTAACCCTAGACGTGAACAGGTTAAATTGTAGTGATTAGGAAGTGTCCACTTGGAAGTTGGTTCCACAAAGCAGCAGTTTGTGGGGAGAAGCTGCTCGAGTTGAACTTACATCTTATCAATGTGAAAGGAATGAGGGTGGTTCACTACAATGAATGTGGCATGGCGGGTTTTAACCATGAAGTTTAAACTAGAGGAACTAACTAATGTAGTTTGTACACTTTTCATGGAAATAAGAGAATGAATGCAGATAACACAATATCTTGTTCAACATTATCTGTTTATGCTTCCTTAATATAAAGTGTCAACAAGTTTTCTATTTTTAATATTATTCTTTTTTCTTTTTGTTTCTTCAGTTTACTTTTATATTTGATGAAATCACTCCTTATCTTGAAGATATGCTATCCATGAAGCACATGGGTGTGGTCAAGACTCTTATTCAAAAATGCCTAATACTAGGAACAAAACAGAAAAAAATTGTCAAAGTAAGTCTTTTTATTATATATAACTTAGGTACTTCCATGAGATCGCTAAAAAAAGAGCATAGCATGATGAAAAAGACGCCAAACTTGATGAAAATAAAATTTTATCATCTAAATGTTTGTTATTATTAAGAGGAAAGATCAAAGTATTTTTGGGGTATTTTTTTTACATTTTTTTAATTGTTCCTAGCACGTCTGAAATTTTCATTAACAATCTTGGTTTTTTTTGAGTCAGCAAAATTGACAGATAATCGATCATAGCAACCATTTTTTTCAAAACTTATTTTAAGACAATCAGAAATTATAATGTTTATTTAAAATATTTTAAACCAAGCTTAACTTAGCTTCTGCATCGAAAAGATGTAATTTGAAAATAAAACAAAGCAGGTCATAACCTTTCGCATCACTTGACAGGTGATGAATGACCTATTGACGGATTATGTGAGGATAATTTGTTCTACAGAAGGAGAAAAGTGAAATTATTTTACATTTAAGTGAACAAATTATTTACCTCGTTATTTTTAAGGAAAACTTTCAGCACTCCAATTTTTTTGTTTTTTGTACTTAGCTTTCACCTTCACCTTTACGTTTACGATGCTTTATGGAAAATATATTATAAAGAAATGAAAAAAATAAGACTGTTAAGAGTGAGATTAAATTTCATAAGAAAGGTATCTAATTAATTTATAGGTACCTTTCTTATGAAATTTTATTAGAAGTGTACATAAAATACTATAATTTTATGTACATTTATTACATTTTACTGTGTTATTTGTATTTTCATTCATTTTCTTATTAATTATGCATATTTTATTTATGGAAAAAAATTTCATAACTAACATTAATATAAAAATAAGATCATATAAAGTTCATAAGATGATACTGACAACTTGTAGGTACCCTTCTCAATTGAAATTGAAAAATCAAATTAACTTCTCCACATGTGTTTCGCAAAAGTAAAGGCCTTAACAGCGGAGAACAATGCTTAATTCAAATAATGCAACTTAATTGTATTCTAGTTGGTCTTCCATACTTTATAATTACAGCCTGATTATAAACACAAAATTACATTTCTTAATGTTCTGTGGGTCTTCTGATTAGTCAAAATGATACAATTTACAATGTGCTAAAAAAAGATCTATCTCATAAGGACACTTACAAAAGTAAGCTTTTAACTAATTTTATAATATTTTAATAACTTAAATGTAAAAATCTATTATAATTAAAGAAATAACAAATAATTGTATTAAAAATTCATTTTTCTTGAAAAAATTTTTGCTTTTAGAAAACATTGTCCATATTCATAAAAACAAGTAAAAGCAAATAAAACCATTTGAAATTAAATAATATCTTTGTTTTATTGAGCTTTGTATGTTACAATTCAGAGCTGATTTTCAGGTGGAGGGGGGGGCCAATTAAAAACAAAAAAAACATGATTTGCATTCCTCAAAGCCTTGGGATTTAACTATTGTAATTACTAAAGTGAACTCGATTGAATTTCAAGAGTTTTCATAAAATTAGTTATGGGGGCGGTAATAAATATAAAAAAAATTATGACTTTAATAAAAAAAAAACATTTATAATAATTTTGATCATCTGTGAATATTTTCTGAAAGTTTCATTAACACCCGACAATTATTTTTATTTTTGCAAGATTTTCAAAATTAATGTGTGTCATAAAAAAAAACGTGCTAAAAATTGTATGTTATCTTACTAGTTCTGATGATACAAAGAGAAACAAGGATTTTTAAATGAAAATTCAGAATGTTTTAAAAAGAAGGAAAAATTTTGAAAAATAATTAAAATAAACTTTGATCTTTCCTCTTAATAATAACAAACATTTAGACAATAAAATTTTGTTATCGGCAAGAATGGGATCTTTTTCATCATGCTATGCTCTTTTTTTAGCGATCTCGTGGAGGCACCTAATATAACTGAAGAGTCATTAAAATACCAACGGCAGTTGTAAATTAGAATTGTATATTATGTGGGATGGTGATGAATTAAATGTTCTGTCTGGTTAAAATGAACCAAACTGTTTCATTTATTAACTAACAAAGTAAAAAAAAAACATGAAAACTTTTTGTATTTTCCAAAACATTGTGGTAAAAGCTTCAGCAGCATAACAAATTCAATAGTCATATGAAATCTTGGTAAAGCTTTTTAAATAAAAATTATTGAACCATTATCTTCTCTTCTTTATCACTGGTTTCATAAAAACTTATTGAAAAAGAGTACGTTTGGAAGCTATTGAAACCTTCTTTGTTATAATGCAGATTATTATTTCATGCTGTAAAAATTGGTCTGTAATATAAAAATAGTAGAAAGCTTTTCTTTTTATGGGTTTGCAGAGTAAAATAAAAGAAACTTTATATTTTAATGTCAGCATTAATATGAAACCATTCCTATGGTTTTCCCCTATTTCATTTTTATATCAGTTTTATGTATTAATGCATGAAAAGTATATAACTTTAAGTATATATCACATGTTTTAAATACAAAGAAATACCCTTGTTTGCACAGAAAAAAATAATCTTTCACCTTTTGTTGCTTTTTACTACAAAATTGAGATATTTTTTAAATTTTACATTTGTTAAGCAGAATGTATAAGAAATAAAGAATAAGATGAAAGAAAAAGTAGCAAAAATAATTATTGTTTTATACATATATATATAATGTAATGTTTGGCTCTGTATAACCCATATACATGTTATTTAATTTGGAATTACAATATTGCTCATAAATCCCAAACAATTTCTTTTTTTGAGAATAAGTTAATCTTTCTTTTAAACCAATCATATAAGGATTTTATTATTTCTAATGGAACATTATACAAAGGGGTACAATTATTTTGGGCCTGCTATATGTTCATATTTTTTATTATAGTTTCAATGTTGTAATGAATAATACCTAATCATTTTGATTGTACAAGAATGATAAAATCTGGTATGTTTGGCTTAGAAGAAAATTTAACTTTTTATAAAATTGATAGAATATAATATTGTAGAGTCACAGTTCAGTGCTCTTGGTTTTAAATTCTTTGATTTTTTTTTTTTTAACATGATTGTTAGTATTTGTTGGGAAGTTGCTTGACTGTCTAAAGTAAAAATTTGGTTCATAAGTTATTTTTTTTATTTCAGAAGTTACTTGATGCTTTCCACTGTGCAGAAGAAGATAAAAAAATCTTAATTATACCTTTATTAATGGTTATGAAAACTTATGAAGTTTATATGGAAAATATCACAATTGATGATGAGGTAATGTATATATTTAATACATATAGAATATATATTTGATGTGGTGCTGAAAAGTTTTAGTCTAACTAAATTTGACTAAATGATCACAAAGGGCATTCTTAGTCAAGTTATAATCAAAATTTTCAGCAGTCTCCCTTGTATATATTTCTATACATGTATTTCTATTTTGTATAATTATACCCAGAGTATATTAATAAATTTATAGCCTAATGATGAAAAAAATTATTTTATATAGCATATTTTTGTCAGCATAATCTTTTTAATGCAGTGAGGTATATTAATCATATACATCAAACAGTGAAAATTTCATGTCAAATTTAAGCTAATAACTACTAGGTGTGTGTAAAAGTTTCCAGTATTTTCACCTTAAAAACATTTGTTTGAATTTTATTAGACATGTTTTTAATCATTGTGATTCTCTTCAAACTCATTTTTCTAGGTTTCTTTTTTTTTGTATTTCACAGCATACACTCTATTCTTGTTTATAGGCAGGATATTATTAAAAAACAAAGATGTGGAAATTAGTCTGTGAAAAAAAAAAACAATGCCCGTTAAAAGGTTTTCAACTTTGTATTCAGTCTAAAGAAAATGGTTTGAGAAGCATTTTCACTTGTACATTATGGTTCTGGACTCATTAATCTACCTGTATATTATATCAATTTTTTTTTATATTTTTACAAAGAATGTTTGAGAAGTTGGCTATTTAATGTGATGTTTCCATTGATACTTTGAATAAATTTCATTGCATTTGAAGAGGCTTTTAAAAGGTGAAAAATATTGTGCTAATAAAAAATTTAAAATAGCAAATAATAAGTTTTCCTGTATTTCATACATACATACATACACACACACACACACACACACAGACATACATATACATATATATATATATATATATATATATATAAAGCATATATATATCACAGACAAGGCTTGTTTTGATAACTTTTTAGTAATTTTCTTGTTTTTCTATATAACATATTTTTGGGTCCAGTGTGCGCAAAAATTGTCTGCATATATGTTTGAATTCTTCTCATCAATTCTGAATGGAATATGTTATGATTTTGAAATTCAAGAAAATTTAATTTAGAGCACATAATAAGAAAAGTGGGCTTACAAAATTTGACACTCACAGGATATGTTGAAGGAAAGAGGGACAAGAAGAAAACCATGCATATCCTACCTAACAAGCTTGTGTAAATGTTTGGAAGAATAGGATTTAGGAAAGATGCCAAAATTTACTAAGAGCTATAATGAACAGGAAATTGAGTGGAAGTGAAAATCTATGAGCACCAACATTTTGAAGGGACTCGACACATAGAAGAATTTAGTGGGCTCCATAAGCATAAGGTTGCAAAATACAAAGACCTGAGAATGGAAGATAAAAATTATGATTGGCAAGCAAATATATTTCATTTAAAAGCCATTTGTTAAGGATTTATTGACAACTTAACTAATTGCTAGAAGAAATATATTAAACTTCCAAATCAGAGACTACATTTGCATGTGACAAAAAAAAAATTAACCAAGCTTGATGATATTGTAAAGTATTTCAGGGAATGATGTTTCAGCCTTAAAACCATGTTTGGCTCAAAGGTCATCATCATATAAAAGTTTTGTTTGGAATGTTACTATTATTATATTTTTCAGAATTTAGTATATATATATATATATATATATATATATATATATATATATATATATATATATATATATATATTCACTTTACAATAATGCCTTTGGGTAAGGCATGAATTCATTTCTCCCTGTATTAGATATCTTGACAGATTTCATTAGCAGGTTGACAGAGGAGCAAATGGATGAGTGAATATTCATGCAAACCACTCTTCCATAACTTATCTGCTTAAACTGTAATAGCAAAAAGCTATTTCCTCCATAGTTAACCATGACCGTGTAGAAGCAATGTGATACTCACCTTTGCAGGAAGGTCCCAAACTAGTGTCCAGTTGGCAGAGAGGGGTGAGTGAGCTGTAATTCAACACAGCTCTGTACTCGAGCAAACATAATGGTGAATGATGGATATTTATCTATCACTAACATCCACACTTGAACCAGCAGCCAACCAGGACTCAGAGAATGGGATTGACTAAATGGAAAAATAGAACATTTCAGCTTACTACATATACCAACTGTTCTAACCTCTGGGATCAGAGAGCTTACAATACAGCAAAGCACTAAGCTGGTTATTCAATAGACAGTGGCCAATAATAACTGTATATATGTTGTTTTTTTTTTATATATATGAATGATGTGATCATATTAAAAGCAAAGAAAATATCTGAATATTTTCACTAAATTTTACATTGAAGTCTTAGAAGTATTTTATTTGGTGTGTGCTGCTGTTAAGGTATTGCTATTTTTGTATTGAAAGTTGCTCTACTTTGAACTGAATAAAATTTAATCCATAGCAAATCTGTTGTGAAAAAGTCATATAGGATTAATGTTTTAAAACTTGTAAAAAATGTTGATCCATATCAATAAAGAGAGATTACATAGAATCATGTCTATCCCGTTTTTATCTCTAATGTAGTCCACTTAATTGAAGATATCCCAAAACTGGTACATTTTAGGGTCCTCTGTGCTAATAGATTAATTAATAACCCTCAATAAATTTCCTTTCCAATAGTATACAATGTCTATTTTTAAAATTTTGTCCTAATGACTGCTGACTGCATCCATACAAAGGAGTAAAACCTGTTTGCCATAACTGTGTCTAACTCTTGTGCAAACTGGGCTTGTCTAGCTTTTTTGGTTCTTGTGCAAACCTATCTATTGTTTTTATCAAAATGACAGAATTCAGCATTAACCTTGAAAAGGTTAATATGTTGTAAAAAATATGAAACCAAAAGAACAAATATGAAGCTTTCATTTTAGTTAGAAGAGAAATAAGCTTATACTGTTCTATTGTAATTCTGACAGGTTTCTTCTTTTGATGTCAAATTTTTGTTATTTCTTTTTTATGCAAAGTTAGATGTCAAACAACAAATGCTTGTGATGATCTTATAGTTTATTTTAACTTAGTAGTGCTAGGTAATGCTGTTAGTTGCATCAAAAACACTTAAATCTTTCTTTTAAAATTTTTCATCACTTTTTTATCACAATCTGTTTTTAGACCTTTGTATCTGGAGCCTTTGTGCAGACCTTGGCTTTTTTCATTGTTATTTTGAAGTAATTTTAGGCTGATAAAATCTCTACCATTTTGAAATGATGTTGATATGACACTATTGGACTCTTTTAACTATGAAGTTTGGTTCAATTCATTTGTATCATACTCAATTTGTCTTTACCACAAGTTACCTGCATAAGTCTTCATGTAATAGCTTTTCAATAACACTTAACACTGAAAATGCAGCAATGTTTCCAACTGTTTTCCTACATGTGCTGATAGCAAATTGTCTGAATTGGTCCTGTTTCTTTCTTTTTGTAGTGATGATAACTTATTATTAGCATTGAGGAATATAGGTAGTATTACCTGCTCATTAATTGATCCTTTAATCAAATACTATTGCTTGAATTGAGTGTTCAAAAAGTCATCTATAATATACTTTTTCTGCATTTTATATAGACATGAAAATTCTAACAACCTTTATAATAATTGTGCTTATCCCTTCCTTTGTTAGTTTGCATGACTGTTACGCCCTGCCAGTACCTCATAAATAATGGACTATTCCGTTTTGATCACATGGAAAGAGGGGGAAAAACACTACTTGGTTTCAGTGAGAAAATGGAAAATGGAAGTGTTTAACAGCTGTCAGTGAAATGGAAAAGTTGTCAATTTCAAATCTTCATTTCTACCCACTTCTTAAATTAATGACCAGCATTCATATTTATGATTATTGCAATATTTTGTTAAAGTTGTCAAGCTCAAATATTTAATGATGTGATAGGGGGATTTCTACAGATATTTTATTGTCATAGAACTCGCCATGAGCTTATTCAGTCATTAACTTAAAAATTAAGATTTATCAGAAAATTCAAATAGGAAAAACATGAAACTTTCCCTGGTCTTAATATATTTTCATAATAAATTTAATCTTTTATAAATGTATTTTTTTCTCTGAGAGAACTAAGAAGACATAAACTAAAATTAAATTTTTTTGTTTAAATTTTTTTTACTGTTTATTTTTATCATTTTATTTTATTTTTTCAGGTAGAAAAACCAGAGAAGTTTGCCAAAATCGTAATTAACATTCATGGCTCTATGATTGTACAGACCCTTTTCAATTTTGGAAATCCCAAACTCTTTGTAGACAGTTTCCTCTCTCTAACTCCCAAACAAATGGTTTCAGTGATGTGTAGCTATTTTGGTAATTTTATGATAAAAGAATATTTCAAGAGTTCAACAATTGGAGAAAAGAGTAAGGATGCTGTCTTGCAAAAGATATCAGTGAGTAAAATTACATCATCACCAAAACTGTAGTAAAATAGACAAACATGGAAAAACGTGCCTGTAATAAAACATAGGATGGTTTTTCACATGACACCGCGCTTTTTTAACTACCTTCAATCTTTGGCAATGTTTATTCTTTTAAAAAGTGATGATTATAAATGGAATAAAACCTAAACATATGAAAGTGAATTTATACATTTTATTTTATTTTTTTTTTTTTTTTTGAGAAGTGATTAAATGTTTGTAAATTCATGAATAAAAAATTGTTTTCACATTTATTTCTTTGTAAATTGGTAAATGATAATTACTGCATTTGTTTGAACTGTATTAGTTTTTAGAATGTTCTAAATATTAAAATAATATTATAAACAATATAATAAATAGTGTTTATTATTTTTGTTGTCAATTCTTAAGAAAAAAGTAAACGTATAAATTCACTTTCATATGTTTAGGTTTTGTAATGGGATTGGTTTAGCTAATAAGTAATTAGCATAAAAAGAGCTATAACGCATGAGCTATAGCTCATGGGAAACTTTGAGTCAGTTTTCATAAAACATCTATGGCTACTAAGTTTGATCATCATAACAGTTTTATTACAATTGTAATCATTGCTTTTTAAAATAATAAACATCACTGAAGAGTAAAGGTAGCTAAAAAAGCAGTGTCATGGGAAAAACTGTCCTATTGACACTCTATAAATACACTCTTATTACACTCTATAAATATAAATACTTGTTGTCTATTTCATTTTATAATAACATTTGACTGAATCAGTAATGGACAAGTTAATTTTCATCTGATTTTCTAGAATGAGGAATTATCATTGACAGTTGTACTTATATCCTCAACTTTCTTGTTATCATCACATTTCAGCTGTTGTATCATCCAGCTTTCTTCAGGTGTATGTTGATCCAGGTAACCTTCAGAGAATTTCAAACAGAACTCTTTATTCAATCTACAAGGGTAGATTGTTCTCATTCCACTGTCCATGTCTAGAGACATCTCGTCTTGTTCTTTTATAATACTGCTCAGATATTGCTAGTTCTGTTTCCACTGAGCCTGTATCTGTACTACCTAACCCAGGGATTGAAGTCACAATTACAATGCTACCAAATTCATGAACTAACACTTTAATCTTCTAATCTGTTGTCTCATACTAGTGGAAGTAAAAAAAAAAAAAAAAAAAAAAGTAAGATATCCCTAGGCATGGACAATGGAATGAGAACAATCTACTCAGTAGATTAAATAAAGGGTTCTGTTTCAAATTTCCTGAAGGTTACCTGAATTGACAGATACCTGAAAAAGACTGGTGGGCTCAATGGCTTGAAGTGTTGGGATAATAACAACAAAGATGAAGACATTAATCTGACTGTAAATAATATGAATAAAGTTAATTTATATGTAAGATTTTATAGATAAAAAATTTATCTAAGCATATTTTAAATATTTTAATTATCTGTCCTTATAGATTATTATAAGATTATCCTAATAAAAAAAATTTAAGTTTATTATCTTTATTGATATGCAAAACAGGCTTGTAATGTTATTTTAAGATATTTATGATATATCTTTTGAATGAGAAACATGGATTATTTTGCTGGAAATAAATGATTGGTGAGTTTGGAAAATACATCTATGCCAACTGAAGGCTAATTTTTAGGTTTTATTTAAAATTTAGATAAAATTATGTATTTCTGTTGATTTTATGATTTGTTAGCAGTAGTTAAATATTGAAAGAATGACATTGAGGTTAAAATTCAGTTTCTGAAAACAGTCTTAATCATTTTTTTTAATGGATATGTAAATTTTCTCTATATCGGATTTGATAAAAGCAGAAACTTCACTTGTATCTGTTCATTTTGTTGTTCAAATCTTTGTTACAGGGTAGTTACAGTGACATTGCCTGTGACAGGATTGGCAGCCATTCGTGGCAGGACATATGGAATTATTTAAACATCAACCAGAAGACAATCATTGCTGAAGAGCTGTGCAAACAAATAGAAAAAGTTACAAAGAATAAATATGGCATCTATGTCTATGCAAACCTTGCTCTGGCTACTTATCGTCACAACTGCCAACAATGGCAGACATCACAAGCGGCTTTAACCAATAAACGTAAAATGTTTAAAGACATATTAGGTGAGTTTTTTTTTAATTTTACTTCTATCCTGTGCTTTGAATATTGTTGCCACATATGGTCTGGTGCTCCTGCTGTATATTTAGAGATTCTTGATAAAATCCAAAGAAGAATCTTCAATGTTATTGGTCCTGATCTGGTATCTCAGATTCAGTCACTTCCCCACTGCCATAATGTAACTTCCCTATGCCCTTTTTATAAATACTTTCACAGTAATTGTTCTGATGAACTTTCCTCTATGGTACCTAGACTTTATGAATTTAAGCGCAGTACTAAATTAGTGACAAGGTCTCATCATTTTACATTTGAAATGGCTGCATGTAACTGTAAGTTCTATGCTAACAGTTGCTTCTATCGAACTTCTTGCTTATGGAATGCTCTTCCGGCTTCTTTCTTTCCAGTCAACTTTGCATTTAAATTTTTGAAGATCAATGTCAATTGTTATCTTCTTAAATTTTGTTCTTTTATTGTTCTCTTTCGTTAATAATATTTTTTCTCATATTCTCCAACGCTCAGTAATCCCTTGCGTCTTAGTGGCTTTATTGCCTTGCTTGGGGTGAAATGATTAAAAATCAATGATTTTCTAAAAGAAACCATAGCAAATGTTGGGAAATTAAAAGTTATAGTACGAGTTGGAAATTTAAGGGTATTGAGGTGTACATGGCCTTTTTCATAATTTAAATTCTTTTATTGTAATTCATTTTGTCTTAAGATGAAATATTTAGGACTTACAGCTGATATAAAAATAAAACAGGTCAGAATATTAGAAGTTGTGTGCTATAAATCTTTAAACCTTTGGTATTGGCCTTTAGCAGATGATTCTATTGTCAAGAACACTGCTAGATTTTATTATGTAGGTCAGTATTTTCACAATGAAATTGATATTAACCAGCTGATTTTTTAATATTTATATGATAAATATACCATGTGAATTTCAGCTTATAATATCTGCTTTTATTAGAAATATCTACACTTTTATTTGGTGGCATGAGATTTTATGCTACTGGAAGCCTTTTCATCGTGTAAATAAATATATGTAATAGCATAGTTATTGATATATATTTTTCAATTTCACATCTATAAGATAGGTATTGGTTGTAAGAAAGATATAATCTCTAGAACATATAAAATTATTCAGTGATGGGAATACAACATTGGAAACTTAAGAAGTTGATCAGAAAAGTAAAGAAAAATTGAAATTAATAAGAACAAGGAAAAAACTGGCTTTAAGAATGTTCTAAAAATGAGATTTAATATACTTTTTCTTTTTAATATTATATTTTGTAGAACAAGTAATTACACAACCTGTCAAAAAACAAAATGTGTACTGATCCAAATTTGTTTACAGTATATACTTGAGTATAGTGCGAGTTTTTATGATTAGTTTTTACAGAAAAAATAAGCTTTTGAAGAGGTTAAAAATTATGCATTTTCAATGATCAGTTACACTTTTTTTCAGGTTTAAAATTCATGGCAAAAAGTTCAGGGGCTGCACTATACACTCGTACATACAGTAGTTAAATTAAACTTTAGTTTAATTTCTACAAGTATATTTCTTGCACTGAAAAATTAGAGTAAATGTCTTTATTTCTCTATTATTAAAATAAATAGATTACATAATGCTCTGTACTTAAATTGAACATGTGTTGCAGAATTGTGTATAAATATTTTTTTTCAGATCCCAATGAGGTTAGAAAAAAATCAAAAAAGTCGCTAAAATCCAAAGAAAATAAGCAAGACTGCCTGAACGATGTAAGTACTTTTCTGTTACTGATTTTTATTTTTATAATTTATTGCAATGTCATTTCATTGTTATATTGTCTAAATCTTTTGTCAAATGTCTTCCTTGAATTGAACATATTAAAAAATAGTTATATGTTCATTACAATTATTGTTATACTGGCTCAATAATTATTAAACTATTTGAAAGAGATTTGTTTAGACTTTTTCATAATTGTTGAAATGTTTTTTTGCATGTTTTTCATCAATGTAACAATCCATTAAATTTGTATATAAAGAAAGTACTTATAGAATTGGAAAAATTTTAACATAACATTTTCCTAGCTTTTTTTTTTTTTTTTTTTAATAAAGATATATTCAGTTATAAAGTTTAGGTTGTGATTGTTCATGATAGAATTTTTCCAGAATTTAATTTTTTTATGTACCAAGTGATTTTCCAAAAAATTAACATAAATTTTAGCATGTTTTAAAATAATTATAAATGGCAGCTAACAATTTTTTCTTGCTTTTTCAAAGGTTTGTACATTTATAAAATTTTCTTGTAGAAAGGATGGAATATTATATATATATATATATATATATATATATATATATATATATATAACATAAATCATTCAAACAAAAAACAAATACTGAAGCTAATTATATGGCAAGAATCACTCTCGCAAACAATATTTAATAATAAAATACAATCAACTTCGAATCCGTTAATGAATGGTATGATCCTTGTTTATAAATTCCGGTTTTATCAGGTCTTATTTTTTCTACTAGCCTGGCTTTCAGTCGTTTCGAACGACCATCATCAGGTAGACATTTCAGTGTGTTTTTGTTAAATTCCAGGTAGTAATGCGACATCGAAAGATAGTGCAGTCCGAAAAAACACACTGAAATGTCTACCTGAAAGCCCGGCTAGTAGAAAAAATAAAACCTGATAAAACCGGAATTTATAAACAAGGATCATACCATTCATTAACGGATTCGAAGTTGATTGTATTTTATTATTGAATATTGTTTGCAAGAGTGATTCTTGCCATATAATTAGCTTCAGTATTTGTTTTTCGTTTGAATGATTTACGTTACATAAATTGAATACGCACTACATAATTGAGATATATATATATATATATATATAGGGTGCGATGGGTAAATTGTTTACGTTTTATATATTTAATTTTGTGCATTGTTTGTTTTTGATTTTGTTGACTGCACAGTAGAGTCAGTTGGGCATTGTCTGTGAGAAAAAAAGAGCACCATGACGCAATTCACTCCACCAGAAATTTGGAAATGGCATGCTGTACTGCTTGGTATTCACACTGGAAGCTCGAATACAAACATTTCAGTGTTTGGGAGTCAATCAGCGGACATTGCAGAGGATTTGGAAAGAGTTGGATGAATCTAATGGTGATTACGAAGGTAGAGCAGCTTGGAAAGCTCACTCTGATCGTTCTGATAAGAAAAGAACTCCCTAATTTGTTGGTAAGAGCCTCAGACTCAATATGGAGGCTTACATTAATTGCCTTGAGGAGGTAATGCTTCCCTGGCTCAAGAAGGTGGCTGCTTATGTCTGGCAACAGAACTCTGCACCATGCTACACAAACAGGAGAACCCAGTCATGGCTGTCAGACAATTTTTGTGATGACATCACACCCTTACATTTGACCAGCTAACTCCCCAGACTGCAACCCTCATGATTATTATGTGTGGGGTGCAATTGTGCATGAGACCAACAAAACTCATTGTAAGACCAAAGATGAACTGAAGGCAAGGATTATGGCAGCATTCATCAAGGAAACTGTCCAGAAATGTTGCAGGAGATTCCGAAGTCGTCTAGAGGCTGTAGTTGAAGCTAATGGTGATTTTAGTGAATAAATTTTTAATGTAATTTTGGTAAATATATATGTTAAAATGAGACATCAGCATTATTTTGATTTTTGAGTAGATTAGACAATTTATTCATTGCATCCTGTATTACACACATCCACAATTTATAATATGGCTTTACAAGCATCATTTTATTTACATAATATACACAAATATATTAAAACAAGGAGACGGAAGAGCAAAGAAGCTATTAATTTTTTCCTCCCTCTTTATTTTAATCATTGTATACATAATTATTTTGCCTTCAATTGAGCCCTGAAGAGCAAATGGCTTAATAATTTTGTTTCTTTCCCGCACTTATTTTTAATATATTTGTATATATTATATGAATATATGCTTTTTAAACTGTCCATTTTTTTAAGCTCTAATAAAATTTTGTAAAAAATAAATAAATAAAAAAAATAAAAAAAAAAAAAAAAAACATTTTATATTGATATTTATATTTTCCAGAATGATCAACCAGATGATGCCATTGATTTTGACCTTTTCAAGCCCAAGAATAAAGTGAAAACCTGAATTAAAGCTGATTACTAAAACTAAAAATAAAGATTTTTGTCCAGCATAAAAGATTGACAATTTTTGATGACTTGATCAAAATCATTAAAATGGTGCTTCTGTTTTTGACTGGATTTAATATATGTAAATCAATAATTCCATAACCTGAAGATGGATAAAGCATTTATTTTAAACAACAAATTTTTTTTCCTGCATAATCTTCCTTGTCAATGCACTTAATTCAGTGGTGAATATTGATCATTATATATACAATGAAAATATTGGCTCAAAATTCAGCTTAATAACTGTCAGTTTTTGGACTTATTGATGCGTACTTGTAATATTATATTGCCTGAGCTATGAATATTGAACATAAACTGATATATAATACAAACAAGATCTACACATGATCCGGTTAATAGGTTAGGACTGTAATCTATCTTAGCCTGTTTGAAAATATTTTTTATACATCAGATCCAGTTAGCATCAACTATGTAACGATACAAGTGGTAACTTAACAACTGCAGGCATTTTCAATGTCCTCCTCTGAAAAGACATAGTGTATCATATTCTGTCTCTTTCTTTACTCTTGATTTGCCCTAGAAAATGTACTTTAGACTTTTAATCAATCAGAAAATAAGCAACCAATCTCATTCACCCCCCTCCAATGTTTTAGTCCTGTTAACATTATACAATAAGTTAATGTATACAAAACCTGATGCATGTGTCAAATCCATGAATTTTACTCTATCAGACTGAAATGTTTGCTGAATAAACAAAAATGCAATATGTCTTTAAAAATAAATATCATTTCTCCATTCATAGTCTATAGCTATAATCATGGCTGTTTAATCTGTAGCAGGAAACCTGGGATTCTGTAGCACAGACACTGGAAACACATTCGCAATGGATTCTGGTTTAGTATGCACTGACGTGACCCGAGTTGAGCGCAAAGCCTTCTCACGTCTCAACAAACACTCACCTTTTTTTATATGTAACTTACCAAGCCAGAGAATTTGTGTATTGAGCACGCTGCCTGCCTCAATCTGACTGAATGACGCATATGCCTCATCATTCCAGCGCCAATGCTCGAATGATTTGCCTTGCTAGCAATTCGCTTGTCCTATACGCACATTTAGGCAACGTTACTCTAGTCCTCTTGGACCTCCAAGGTAATTCTCCAGCACATTATCTATACATAAAACTGTTTTGTTTCTTGTTGCCTTAGGCATCGAGACAGGATGATGAGCAAAGCTAGACACGTGTTTATTCCATGGCGGTTTGCAGTGGCAGAATTATTAGCAACTAAGGGAGTTAACTGCGCCTTCTGTTAGGGGGAGATTACTATTATTATAGAATAAAAGTGTTACATACCTTGATTATGATTGTGGATGGGTTGCAATAACTTGGGACACGTAGTTGGTTTTAAGACTTGGTTATTCACTGACTTTGTTTTTGCTTACAACAACATAAAAGGAAACAGGGGTTGCTTAGCACCTTAATAGTACTATCATAACAACTATGTAATATTATGAGGAATTGGAGTGTGTTCCATATAAGATTCATTTGTGACGAATGCAGATGTAACAATAATAAAAGAATAGAACGCAACTGACTTATGATTTGTACAACTTATATTAATCAACGTTACTAATGGGTCCTTGCAAACTTAATTGTGTCTACGACTAAACTTATCTACAGACTCTACATCTAAGGGTGTAGAGATGACCCATTCAGCATGTGGTCATTCCAAAGGTTGTACCAAGAGTAGAGAGTTGTTCAAAAAAGGTAGAAAAGTGTGCCAATCAGCAGCTGTGAGCTGATTGACTAACCTTAAACTGCTAAGGGCAGATAATCATATAATATCCTATTTCTTATCAAATAACATCTCCCTTTCTTTATTCAAGATTAGTTGATTAGTACTTCATATGTGATGTTTATAGTCTTTAGTTCAGCCTGTGTGGCAATGTAATGTCTGAAAAAAAGACTTATTTTTTTTAATTTTCTTTTTTTTCATTTCACAGGTTTATACAGTTTTGTTTGTGATGGCAGCTGGGTGTTTTGTGCTGTTTTTATCTTGTTGGAAATGCGTTGAGATGTTGATTCAGCATATGTATATTGAGATCAATACCCTTCACTGACATTCTGGCCTGGGGGATACTCTTGATAAGCAATCTGTGATGGGGACTGTTTTGCCTCAGCAATGCCTAATCATGAAGTCATATTATTCCACTAATAATAGCATTCTTACTGTCTTGGTGGCGCTAGTGCCAAATTCTTGAATGCTATCAACTCTAGTAGCTTGTGGCTGATGTATACTGTCACCCTGTTCTCCCATATATTGTGATGGAATCTTTCTATTCCAAACACAACGGCTAACATTTCTCTCTCAATGTTGGAGTATCAGGTCCTGTTAGTGTCTTACTGGCAAATGCTACGGGTATTTGGTCCTGTAGCAGTACTACTCCCAGTCCTCCAGTTGAGGCATCTACCTGCAGTGTTATGGGTACCTTAACACTGGTTTTGTCAATCTCCCTTTTGATGCTCTCAAAGGCTTTTTCCTGTTGAGGAGTCCAAGTGAACATGTTGTCTTCGGACATCAGGTCCTGTAGTAGTTTACTAAGCCTTGCTCGGTGTGGAGAAAATTCATTGAGGTAGTTTACTAACCCCAGAAAAATTACTGTTTCTTATCTTCAGAAGGATCCATCTGTGTGATTGTCTTGACCTTTTTGGGATCTGGTTTATACCATCTTTTGATATTATGTGCCTGAAGAAAAGAATTTCAGATGTCTGTAGCCTCAGTTTAACAGGGTTAAACTTGCAGTTCTTTTCCCTAGCTCTTTTGAGGAGTTCATTGAGTACGGCGTCATGGTCACTAACATCTTCCTCAAATCTGTACATAATGGTATCATGCAATATTGAGAGAACATTCTTGATGTCACCAAAATTCTCAAACATTGCCCTCTGGAATTCATCTTGGGCACATTTCACCTCCTATTGGAACAGTCATCCAGTCAAATGTTCCTTTGACTGTTGATCTAGCTTCATCTACCAATATCTGGATTTCACATCGACAGTTGTTAACGACTTAGCTCCATGTAGTCTGAAGACTACATCCCCGAATGTGGGTGTTACAAAGTGGGGTCTTTGTATGGCTTTATTTATGTCTTTTGGGTTTAGGCATAATATAACTGATCCATTTTCCTTGGAGACACTTACAAATGAGTTTATCCATGAAGTGGGTTTTGTGATGAGTGATATAATGCCCTGCTTCTCGAGGGAGTCCAATTCAGCTTTGAATTTCTCCCTCAGTGATACTGGGACTCTCCGTAGTGGGTAGACAACTGGTGGTACTTTGGGGTCTGTATTTATTGTATATTCCCCTGGTAGGCATCCTGTCCCATCAAATACATCAGGGAATACTTTTAGGACCTGTTCCTGTGTTTTGACATTTTGTTTGGGCAGTAGTTCTGCATTTTTACTGTATGGTCTTTTCCAATCTTCCCAGGATTCCACTATGTTAGTGTTGTTTCTTTGTACTACTAGGTTGAATGTCACTAAGCCTAGTTTTCTGGACATCTGTAGTGCAATTAGCATTGGTTTGTTTGTCTTCACCATGTGAATGTGTACATATGCATGTGGTTAATATGAAATAAAAATAACTCTCTTTTCTTTACTGTTTTCAAATTCATGAGCCTGTGTGAACATTTATTTTGACTAATAGAAAAAGGGATTGGCTCCAGGCTGGAGAAAAGACCAAGTCAAAGTTTAATGAACCTACATGAAAATTTATTTAGACCAATGGAAAAGGGAGCGGCTTACAAACCGAGAAAAAAGTAACAAGCTGATGTCAAATCACTTTTGATATAAATAGGCAGAGAAAGTTGAATCAAGTCAGAGAGAGAAAAGGCAGAAATAAGCAGCATTCCATGTATCTGAATAATGCTGGTGTCAAATTACACACTGATACATGAGAGCAGGGCAGTTTCAAAGAATTCTATTCAACTCCAAATCTAAGTACCTTAAAATACATCTTGTCATTTATGTTGAAATGTTTTATGTGAAAAACGAACTCTATCAATTTGCTTTAAACATTTACTTTGTGTCCAGTGGTTTAATATGAAAATTTTGTCTTGACAATTCATCAGAACTACTAACTTTATTCGATTCCTTTTCCTGAAACAAGCTACTGATAAGGTCAAATTTGTAAATTAATTCCTCATCTTATTTTGTTAAATATAATGTGTTTTCTTGTCATTTTCCCTCAGTAGTTCATGTACAATTGTATGAATACAATTGTATGAATACTTTTCACTGTGCTATGAATAAAATTTGAGAAAATTATTTTTGCGTGATGAAAATATGAATATTTTCCAGCATAAAAATGAATATCTTTATTTTAGCAGATCTTTTTTAAAGAGTCCACAAAAAACACTCTGATTTAGTTTACAAAGATAAAAGGCATTTACAGGAATAATTACTTCTGTTTCTAAATTAAAAGTGATGCCAAGTAAAGTTTTAACAAATTTCCTAACACATCCATCCACCACAGCTTTCTGTTTAATGTTGTTCAGTTCATCTTGAGATATTCTTAGATTCTTGAAAAGCGGATAATATTTTCAGCATCATGTGTAGTTGGTTAACTGCATTTCCAAATCCTGTTTTCAGTTCCTTGTTCTGGGAGTGAAAGTTGAAAGCCATCTTCTTTTTTTTTTTTTTTTTTTTTACTTGGCTTATAACTGTACTACCCAAAGGTTTCAGAATTTCAAATAACATTTGTGAACTGAACTGTATTAGTAATATGAAAATCTTGTTTAGTTTATTCAGGAAAACTAAAAGATAACTATTATTTTTTTTTACATTTGAATGATATATTTACCATTTTGTTTCATTCTCTGTCATTTTTCAGCATTCTTTACAATTTTATCTTCTCAGAACTTATCTTTCTCAACAAAGGACTGTTTTAGGTTTTTTTACAATCTTCAAGAGAATTGAAACTTCATAAAAACCAGAATAAAATATCAAACCTACAATATCTGATGATATCTTTCAGATGAATGAAAATTTCCTAGACAAACTGGGACAATTTTTGTATTTTCACCAAAGAAACATGAAATCTAGAATCATCATGATGAAATAGCTAAGAAAAAACAATCATACTAATTCCAGATACTTTTTGCTGTCTTCAGTTGGTCCAATAAAATGATATGCATTCAAATCGAGTGTTTGTTTCTCTGGAAGGCGTTTAAAACAGATCATTCTTTTCCAATTTCATGGCTATAGTTTCTTTGACAGGGACATAAGTAAAAAGACTTTCAACATCTAAAAAGGTTATGGTGTAATTGTTAGTTTTGAATGCAGTATTTTCAAGAAATTTGTTGGTAGAATTAAGTAATTATGCAAGTATTGTAGGATCAGTGGGTTTAAAGTTTTGGATAAGTGATATACAGAGAAGAGATTTGAATAAATGAGACATAAAGACACAAGGTTTATGTATTTTAATGCTCTTATATAAACAATTGTTTGGAAATTTCATTTCATTTACAAACATTACAAAGAATAAAAATTAAAATTTACAATCATGCAGAAAACAACTTAGAAACATTTTATAAAAATCTAAACTTGCTTTTAAATAGATTCCAGTAAAAAATTTTAAAATTCAGGGTAATTTTATAATTTCTAAACAGATTGTATATACAGAAAAAAAAGTAAAAATTTAACAAAGTGAAAGAGGTGAAAATATAATGAAAATATTAATAAAATAAAACAGCCCCAAATTCTATTTCCATCCTGGGTATGACATTAAAATACATCCGTGTCCTGGGTAAGACGATAAACTATGTCCAACAGCAAGGCCTCTGATTAGGAGGTTTTGAGGAGTTGTAACCACCTCTCAATTGCTGGTGTTCCCAGATCCACCCTGACCCGGGGTGGTAGCACTTGTCAGTGTCTCAGCTATGGGCAAATAGTTAACCCCTAAACTGAGGTAAAAAGCATTATGAAAGTGTAAAAATAGGTTTTAATACCAGAAATACTTTGTAAAAATTATTACCAGAAATAAATTTTTGAAGAAAAGAAAACTATTACCAGCAATATATTTAAAAAAAAAAAAATATTACCAGCAATACATTTTTTTAAAATAATATTACCAGGAAAAAAATATTACCAGAAATAGATTTTTGGCAAAACAAAACATTACCAGGAAAAAAAAAATTGTCAGCATTAAATAACCCATTGAGGTTGATATGCCATAAAACAAAACAAACCAAACCAAATTCTATTTATAAAATAATCCTGAGATCTGACCATTTGCAGATACATTATCGCTGAAAGATTCTCAATAAATTTCACGTATCACAATAAATCAAGTCTTCAAACAACAAATGGCTAATATAAAATTGTTCATATGAACAGCTTTATTCCACATATATGTTAGGATTTGTTATTCTTTTCAGTGATTAGATCATGAGTTTCAATGAATGAAAAAGTTTTGTTTCAACTTGAGAGAAAAAAGCATGCATATTAAGAAAATAATTAAACTGAAATGCAAAACTGAGACAGTGAGAGACAAATATATGAGATAATGATATATATTTTTTATATATCAGGAACAATATTAGGGAAAATGTATGACAAAGTGTAAAAAGTTTACTTGTCATGCATTTCATCCTTCAGGACTTCAGTCAGTCATTTATGTGCCATGTGTGATACATGCTTAGGCGATCATGTAACTTTCGATACATGACTGACAAAACAGATATTTTTCCCACAGTTGGTTGCCATTTCTTTCTGCAGTAGACCAGTGGCCATCCAAGGCTATAGCACCTGCTCTGTCTTGTTATTTACCCATAGCTGGGGGAGAAGACAGGGATTCATACCTTTCCCAAGGGTATTAGCACGTAAGTGAATATCATGGCAAATTTAGTCTGATGAAGTTCTGAAGGATGAAATGTGTCACAAGTAAACTTTTTCCACTCATATAAACTAGCCTAAAAGCTGCTTTATCAAGTGGCATTTGAGACAGCTCCTGCAGAGGGCTTTTGATTAGACCTTCATCACAATAGCTAGGGAGGAGTAGATAGGCAACAATAAACTACAGAACAACTCAAGATTGAATGTTGCATTTAAGCATTACATTAATATTTAAGCTGACCTTTTAAAAGTTCAATGATAATTCTTCTGCCACCACTTAAAGACATTTTGATAGGTCTTTACTTTCTGTGCAAGCAATTAGTTTTATTTCATGGGTGACTTTCACTGGATTTTGCAATCAATTTTGATTATTCCTTACAGTCTCTAGGAGTAAAATTGAAAATATGGACAATTTTATTTTGAAACACTAATTTGAGAAGTAATTTTTTCATTTGAACATGAGCTATTGAAAGTTAGAGAGTTGTGTCCCTTTAATTGTTTTTATCAGTAGAAGCCAAGATGGTTGAATCTGAAAACAATTGCATTAATGAAAACTTGGGAATCCAAATTTTCAGGATTGTGGATCCAGATCCGGCTCATAATATTTTAATTTGCTCACAGAGTCAACCTGATTCCAAAATGGTATGGATATGTTAGGCCTCTAAGAGTAAAGTTGAAAAAGTGTGACATAGTGACACACTGACATTTGCATTTATTACATAGAAGAAATGGGATGAAAAATACTCAGAAATAATAATTAAATTTTTATTTTTCTACCTGTCCATTTATTGCAACAAAGATTAATTTTGAAATTAAAAACAATATAAAATTTATTTCAGTTGTTAGCAAGCTGGGATCAACTGATTTTTAGCCATATATAATTTACTTTAACTAAAGCTTTCATAGACAATGATGAATTTCATTTCTATTTAGAGAAATTTTTAAAAAAAATCTATTCTTTTTAATCTAGCCACTCATAAAATATAATGACCTAATATTTTAAAAGCTGTTACACTAATTTTATTTGTTTGCTATGTATCTAAATTAATATAAAAAAAAAATAATGTGTTGCAGCTGAAAACAAGATAGATTTCTAAGACTTCCTATGAAGTATAAAGTACTTTTTAAAATTTTGACTTATTCCAATATTTCAAGGAGATATTCTTTTTCTTTAAATTATTCAGGTTTTAGTTTTAACAGATTTTCCAATTGCTAATGTTTAATTTTTCTCAAATCATGCTGTAGAAGTTCACCAACATATGAACAATGAAGAATATTAGCTCTGAAACTTATCTTAAAATAATAAGCCTCACAATTCTATCAGGAGAAAGGATCAGGAACTATGCTTACTACATTCCAGGCAAATACAAATAGTCATTTTGAAGAAAGGGTGTGAAAGATATAGGGGCCATAATTGAAAATTGGTTATACAAAAATACCAAGATGTAAAGAAAAAAAAATTATAACTCCATTAGAATAATTGATAATTTCAATAGAATGCCTGAGAAAGATATGAATCATAAAGGAGACATTTTGATCAAATTAAAATTTGAAATACGTTATGAAAATATGGCTGAAGAGAAAAGAACATATGAGCATCAATTCATCCCAACAAATGCTTAAGTACAAGGAATAAGAAATGGCTACCATATTTTATATAAGAACATCCCAATGATCCAAATTTGTGATGGCTGTTGGCAGAAATGATTAATGGTAACCTTAATTAAAAAAACAGGAAAGTGTATGTAGATACATCTATTGTCTGTGGGTGATTTTGTTCTTAGCAGGCCCTGAAAAGATGCTGTAAACACTTTTGGAAGTGATCATAGTCAACTAATATGAACTATGGAAAAAGATAAAAACTAAAAACACTTTAGCTCTTTATAAAAGACATTCAAAGAGAAGAGATCTACATTTAGTATTGGCGAGTAGAAAGTCATTATCAGGAATAATGCTGTTTCTTAGAATGACACCAAATGTAAAACCCATCTGAGAATTCTCTTGAAGTTCTTTTTATAGATACAATGAGTATTAAAGTGAAAAATGGATTTGGTGAGTGCTTAGTTTTGTTATATTCCATAATATCAAAAGTATATGCTTCCTTTTATGCATTCTTTGTCACACTTTTAAAATGCTTACAGTATTCATAAAAATAGAAATCCAGGAAAAATGAAAGAAAAAGTAAAATTGAAAATGAAAATAAAACCAATAGTGAAAGATATCTAGCAGAGATAAATCCTTGTAAAAGATTATGAACTTACATGTATTATATATCACACACACGCAACTTCACATGTACATAAATATTTATGCAGATGTCAATATTGTGTGTGGGTATATATATATTTATATATATATATATATATTGTTTACCTTGTTACATACTCTAAAAATGAAGTTCAGTTCCTTCTCATTTCATCATTTTTTCTTTTAATGTCTGCAATGTCTTTATGGAAGGAGAATAATGAAAGCTCTTAACAAAAAACAAACAAAACCAAACCAAAAAGAAACTCTCAGAAGCCAGCTGTCTCAGAGATATTCTTCATAAATGGAACTTTTTTTTTGAAAAAATTTGAAAATAACATCATGGAATATTTTTATGGTGTTGGTTCTTTTGATATATTTTACTAATACAAAAAAATGGATAGAGAAAGAGGCAGGGAAATAAATATAGAGTCCAAATTGATAATGCTCATATTTTTTTTAAAACAAAATCATAACTTAATTGATATGATCATATAATTTATATCCACCCCCCTCTTTTTTTTCAAAACCAAAAGATCTAAAGTATTTAATCACTGGATGATATATGCTCTTTTTTTTTCTTGAACTTGTCTCAAGCTTGATCTGAACTCAAATAAAGAAGCATAAAACATCTGTTCAATATACCACATATCACATTGGAATTACCTTGCTGAGTCTTGTTTTGTCATACATTCTTTTCAATCTCCAAAGGACAAATGTTCTGTTTCACCAACTCCAGAGAGAAATAACACAAAATCGCCACACAGTTCTTTTATGTAATAAAATGGGAAAATGCTGCATGTTTACATGAATTCCTAATAATTTTTCTTTTTTTAAAATTTTTAACCTTTGCTTATCAACTCTCAGATTTTACTAAAAAATTAATTTTCTCCTGTTAGCAAATGTTTAAATTAAGATGTATAAAATATATATATATATATATATATATATATATATATATAAAAATGACAATAGGAAAACTAGTAATTGCTGACGCATTTCGTCCAATGTGGACTTTCTCAAAGTAAAAAACAAAATGAATTTAATTAAACAAGGCAATAAATAAAAACAAAAAAACAGAATGTTCTTAGCAACTGGAATGTAGAGAACGCTATTTTCATATTGTTAACTGAAAATAACGTCAGTTAATGTCACGCGTAGAGAATATTGTCATTATATCTGTGTTGACGGATTCAACCATTTTCTTTTGATTTTACGATATTGTTGTGTACGTTTGTTTGTGAGAGCAGTAATTTTGTTAAGAAAGGTGAAATAGGGAAAAAGCCTGGGCGTAGATTAATATTTGAGTAATATTCTATGGCAGAACTCTCTGCGTTTTTTTTAATTTCTACTTGTTTTTCCAAAAGAAACAAATAGAAATTTTAAAAAACGCATTCATGAGCACAAAAGATTTAATGATGACAGACCTTTGACCACTCAACAAACACCTGTTTCAGAACCTTCACATGAATACCCATCTTCAACACCTGAACCACAAATTAACCCATCTACACAGACTAGGTGCGTTCATTGGCCTGCAAAATACACAACAATTTGCATATATTAATGTCCATACTATGTTGACCATTAATCTCGAGGGGGTATTGATAGAATCGTCCATATTTTCTACTCACCCCCAAGATAAAATACTCTTCCATCAGAATCAGTTTTAACCAACTAACACCTCACATTGCAAATCTTGACTTTCTATTGGTTGAGACAACACCAAAATGTGTAACAATTGTCGAAAACTTATTTTCGCGCCCAGTTCCCTGGAGCCTATTTTGGATTCCCAAAACAAATAAAAAGGTCCATTTCGACCCAATTCACCAGTTAGTCACTTAGCTTCAGAGAGCTGCCACACGAATCCACGCATGTCACTATTTTGACTTAAGAAACTTTTCGCACGTCAACTGCTGACTCAAACACCAACATTATTCTCTCAAAATTCACTTACAACTTTCTAAGAAAAGTGTTCTTACACACTACTAAAATAGAAATTGTATTTAATAAAAGATAAATACAGAACAATCCAAGGTAAACAACTCTAGAAAATTAAGACATTTATACTCTACTTTAATCACGCACACAAACTAAACAAATTTCTGTAAGTGATATTTTCCATTTTACTCTATTTGACCAGTTCTTTAACACATGAACAATTTTGAACTGTAAATCGATAAGACACCCAATTTATACATGGTCAATTCTTGCATTATCAAACCACGAGTTTTCTAATTGTATATTAATTGTACATAAATGTCTGTTGTTTTTATTGAAACCTAAATTACCGTTGTTTCTTATTCAATTGCCTTGTGATTGATTCGTTTTGAATGCCTATATTCTATATTGTTGTGGATTAATATGGTGAACATGCCCGTAAACTAACCATCTTAATATTAAAACCTTCTGATAACAAATTCAAACTCATAGCAATACTAACAGAATATTACCCAAATATTAATCTACGCCCAGGCTTTTTCCCTATTTCACCTTTCTTAACAAAATTACTGCTCTCACAAACAAACGTACACAACAATATCGTAAAATCAAAAGAAAATGGTTGAATCCGTCAACACAGATATAATGACAATATTCTCCACGCATGACATTAACTGACGTTATTTTCAGTTAACAATATGAAAATAGCGTTCTCTACATTCCAGTTGCTAAGAACATTCTGTTTTTTGTTTTTATTGTTTAATTAAATTCATTTTGTTTTATGCTTTGAGAAAGTCCACATTGGATGTAACGCATCAGCAATTACTACTGTTTCCCTATTGTCATTTATATTTATAAAGATTGTCTTCTCTACAGGTTAACTCTGAGAAATTTTCATATATGTATATATATATATATATATATCTATATATATATCTATGTCTAGACGTGGACTGAAAAAGAAAGTGTAAGAAAAATTATGATCATTAATTACTCGTGCAAATTTCTACTGTACCATTAAATAAATACTAGTTGTTTATTGTTGTGGCCTTGTTAGGGCCAGAAATAAAGACACAAAGAGAGGAATTGAGTTAAACAAATATATTAACAGAAACAGTAATACAAACATATACAAACCAGAGTGTTACAGCAAGAATGTTCAGTCTGACTGTCAGAGCTGACTGCTGGAAACTTCCCTTTCCAAAAGGCAGTACCTTCTCCTATTTATAGCTGGGAGAGTTCATGCATGCATGGCTAAATTACTATAACATTTATGTAAACAGGATTAATATAAAAACTTTTATACACTCTATACATATATTAAACGCATAAAAAGTAAGTAGATACCTAAAGTTTTATAGTACATTTAGTGTATGACATTGTGAATATTTAATTTTAAGAGATGTTATTTAATACTTATCATTAACTACTTGTGGAAATTTCTACAGTATCAGTAACTAAATAGCAGTTGTTTATGTAAACAATATAACAGTCAGGATTAATGTCAAAACTTTTATACACTCGATGAATTACATATATTAAGAGCATAAAAATTAAGTAGATACAGTGAAGTAATGGATAAAATGCCTTGGACTGAGGAATCAGAGAGCCAGGTTCAAATTCCAGTTGAATCCATTACATTTACTTATGTGCTAATACCCTTAGGAAATGTATGAATCCTCTTCTTCTCCCTCCTCCTGGCTATAGGTAAATAGTAGGACAGACCGGGTTCTATAGCCTTGGATGGCAACTGGTCTACTGCACAAAGAAATGGCAACCTATTGCGGGAAAAATCTGCCTCGTCAGTCATGTATCGAAAGATGCATAATCCCCTAAGCATGTATCACGCATGGCACATAACTGACTGAGTGTATGACATTGTGAATATTTAATTTTAAGAGATGTTATTTAATACTTATCTACATTGAACAAGAAAACTTATGTAAACATTAATATTACAAACATGCCTACAGGGTATAATGGGGATATTTTGCCTCTTTTCTTAGAATTCGTAACAATCTGTTATGGTTCAGAATGATATCATTCTAAAAATAACCTTGTCATCAGTGATGATCGAAAAGAAGGATATTTCATCATCCTAACCCTCATCATTATAAAAACGATCCTTCCACTACAAGAGAGTAGGGTAGAGTAAAATAGAGTAGATTAGTATAGACTAGGGTACCCATAGTAGTAGACTGATAGACAAGTAGTCAGTAGAAACCATGTTGGCCAGCACTTCAGGAAGAGCGAAAACAGATGATGTCAAATGCCATCCTCACAAGTGAAATTCTCGGAACCAAACCATATCAAACACCATCCTCAACTCCAGAAGATCGAAAACAGACTATTTCAAATGCATTCTCACAAACGAAATTCTTGAAACCAAACCATGTAAGCACTGACATTTAAACAAAAGACACTGAGAACATTTTTACACACACCATACCAATATTATGAAGTTCACACCACAAAAAGAAATACAAATTCTTGCTATTTATGTCAACACATATCTCAACTTTTTATTGTTTATGTTATTGTTGTATGTTTTAATTCACTTTGTTTTCAATATAAAAAAGAGAAAAGGATTCCTCCTACACTACAAATACATATAGCAATGGGGTAATTACTTTGACAACTCTCAAAAAATATCAAGTCAGGATTACTGCTACATCAACCCTAACTTACCTACCCTGTTACAAATCCATTCTTGAATCATGGGGGCGGGGGTAGTGTGTGTGTGTGTGTGTGTGTGTGGAAGAGTGGAAGTCTTTTTCCCTGGTAATGTTGAAGAGAATAAAGGTCCATCTGGATTGTCTCACCCCTATGAATTGGAATGATGCACCAAGAGTTTACTTTTTTATCTATCGAAAATCTGGCATGCAGGTAAAGCAAATTGGGAAATGGCTTTATCTTTTTCTTGTGAAATTAGAAAAAACACATGTCATTGGCAGAGAGAGGCAGGTGGGAACTATATTTTTGTTAGTAAGAATGAAGCCACTGCGAGGGTTAGGGTTATGAAAATCAATCCTGTTGTAACAGGCAGGTGGTCTGGTTTATGTTTTCACTAAGATGGTGATCATCCCAATGCTGGAAAACAGTGTGTCTCTTTGTTGAGAATTTAGATAAACATATATTTTCACTGACGAAAACAATTTGGGAAATAATTTTTATCTATTGCTTTGAAGGTTAAAATGAGAAGCACTGGTCTGGTTTGTGTTATCGCTAGACAAAGGTAATAGTAGGGAAGTGGATTGAAGTCAGAGAATTGAAATTAATGAGAATAAACTATACCCTTTCACCTACAAACTTTAAAAATTAAATTTGTCACAGTTATGTCAGCCTTGAGAAGTGGGCAAAACTGAAATACGAAGAAGGAAGAGGCAGAATTTAGCCCCGCCTGTGTGGAGTGGTAGTGCGAGATGTGAAGTGAGGCAGGTTAAGGGAAAAGCAATCCTTGTGACTACTCCCAAGGAAGGTGGATAATTCTCTAAATTTGGAAAGTTGATTAAGAAAGCAGAAATAGGGAACAGAGAAAACCTTTACTGGAATTAATGTGAGGATTGGGGAATCACTGAATCCCCCAAACCCTAGTTTTGGGCCAAAGTGCATATAATCAGATGACATTTATTCTTGCAGTACTTCTAAATTGTGTCAATATTCTTTATCAGACATGCTTCTTCCTTTTTCTGGTATATTTCTGTCATTATGACTGAGAATTTGTTTTAAATTGTCAATGCTGAAAATTAAGACAGGGTCCATCTTGTTTCAAACTGACAAGATATTCTTTGCAGTGGATCCTAAAAAAGAAATTCCAGAAACTTCTGTATGAGAGCTACATTTAATATAAACCAAAATAAAACAGCTATAAAAATTACTTGATGGTAGAGTTTGGTGGGACAAGCAATGATAGGAAACATGAAAGAAAAAGATTAAATAAATAAAAGAGAAAAATAGTCAATGACAATTCTAAGCTGTTAGAATTATGGAGAAAGAACATTAAAAAGAAGACAAAATAGTTTAAACTTTCTATCTCATCTTGAAAAAAAATGAAGAGAATGTTGCATAACATTTGAGAGTCATTTAATAGTTAACCTTTTTTTAGTTGACTTTGTTTGCCAAGTAAAATGTCTTATCATTGCAGGTGACTGATAACTAAATAATAATCAGTTTGAATTTTACAGTTATGAAGCTGCTATTGCAAAAGCTAAAATGACTGTAACTTAAATTGAGCTCTAGGCAAATTCACTTAAGAAGCCATCTATATACACTACAAGGGGAAGTAATAATTGTGAATGAAGAGTGCTAAAGGTTTTAAAAATACTCAGTTTGAAAATTTTTTTTATATTTTCTATATTGTTTCCCAAAATTCTATAGCATATTGAAAAAGGGTACTTACCATTTTTATGTTACAAGCGATTCATGTCTGTCTCAGCAAGCCAAAATGGGTGAATTAATGGTAGTGATTGCTTTGAGATCATCATATATCAGAATTTGGTGATATGCACCATTTGGTCAAATTTTACAAAATATTTAATTCCAATTAATACACAACAATTCAATATTAGGAGTTGGATAAGAATCAGAATAACTTAGCTAAATTAACACCTACTTTGTAATCACCACAAATATGTAAATCTTCTGGTTTATGTAATATGACAATAAGTGATATTCATTTGTTACCTCTTGGTGAAACACATTCTAATATCCATCATTTTTTTATAATTTTACTAATGGAGAAATATGAATGGACAGTTTACAGAAATCAAACTATAAAGTATGGACATTTTATTCTTTAACATGACATTTTCTTCAATATCAGGTACAATAGAATTAATTCATAGAATTACTTAATTATAATAATATTTAATACATTAACTGAACTGGAATTTTTTTACAATCAGAAACTACTATTGATGTAATTTCCGATTTTGTGTCTGTTCCCAGTGAGTGTGCCTTCTAAACTACCCAGTTTTTTAGTTATAGATTCTTTAAATTGTCAAGGATGTAGATTGCTTTTGAAAAGAACAACATAAGATATGCAGATGACACAGTACTAATAGTAGACAAGGAAAAGAAATTACAAAATCTCCTACGGAAGATAGTGATGAAGAGTGTGAAGAAGGGACTAAGCATAAACTACAAGAAAACAGAATGCATGGTCATCAGTAAAAGGATGAGCCTGAAATGCGATTTGCAGGTCGGGAACGCTAAAATCAAGGAAATGCGGGAATTCAAATATCTGGGAAGTGTTCTGACAGAAAATGGTAAATGTGAAACTGAGATCCATAGACATATTGGGATGGCCAAGGACACATTCCAAAATCTGGGCAGAGTATTAAAAGACAGGAAGATTTCTTTGGTAATGAAGAAAAGAATTCTGAGCTGTTACGTGACATCTGTCCTTCTTTACGGCAGTGAATGTTGGGACGATTTCCTCAAAGATGAAGAAGAGACTTGGAGTGAGCGTGTGAGCAACAATGAAGTTTTAGAGAGGATGCAAAAAAGGAGGAGGCTTATACTTCGAATCAGGAAGAGGCAGCTGAAGTTCCTGGAACATATAATGAAGAAGGAGGACCTGGAGAATCTGATACTCATGGGTTGAATAGAGGGAAAGAGACAAGGGAAAACAATGCATGACATACCTAGCAGCCTTAAGCAAGTGGATGACAGGACATGGTCTGGGGGAGGTGGCAGAAGGAAGGAACTTGTTGAGAGCTGCAAGGGATAGAGGGAGGCGGAGGGCCATGATTGCCTATGTCCTGAAAGGACATGGCACAGAAAAAAAGAAGGTCAACAAATACAAAATCAAAAGATTTTGGAATTAATGTCACCTTCCTATTTTCTTTTAATAAATGCATGTTCATATCCAAAGAATTTGCATTTACAAAGTCATTTTCTTTTATCCAAATGATAAGCATTTGCAGTTTTTGGATTCTATTCCATTAAAAATATCAACATTATTAAAAGATGTTATCAGTTCTTGCTGTTATATGAAATATTTCTTATTTGTAATTGTATGAGCAATTGAAGTGGGCCCCATATAAGATTCCCGTGTGGTGGATGCAGATGTAATAAATAAAGAATAGAACATGACTCGCCTCTAATTTATAAAAGTTGTATTAAACAATATTACAAATAAGTCCTTATGAACTTAATGGTGTCTGCGACCAAACTTATCTGATGAAGAAGAGTCAATGTTTTCGCCATCTATGGACTCTGTGGTAATAACAGTGTAGATCAGGCTGGTTCTGCAAGTATTCATTTTGCAGGTCTTACCAAGAGTGAGTGTCTTCAAAAAGAGGTAGAAAAGCATGCCAATCAGCAACTGTAAGCTGATTGGCTAACCTTAAACTGCCAAGGGTAGATAATCATATCTCTTATTTCTCATAATTGTTCTAACATTTTTTATTAGATTTGATCCTGCTTTTGACAGAAAGAAATACATTATCTCTTTTAGGCAGCCATTTGTTTTTGCTATCATACAACTTTCTCATTCTAGTGGAGGCAGTAAAACATCTTAATCATGCTTCAACTTTAATACCAATTCTGAATTCATCTGCAATACCATTGTTATGATATAGTTTTCCTGAAGAAAGGATTTAGCATTTGCTCCTTGTCATCATAGCCAAAGATTCCATATAATAGAATATATATCTCTACTGTTGAGTCGTCTGCCTTCTCAAGAAAGATAACTCTACTTGCTTATCTTTGCTCAATATTTTGTCTGAAAAGATTAAAAAAATATTATTTCTGCAATTTACCAAGATTTTTAAGAAATATTTCTGACATTAATTATTTTATGATTTATGAAAATTTTCAAGAGTCAAGAAGAGTACACAAATGAAATAGTCAGTTTTAGTAGAGTGGTTACAAGAAAGAAACTGACTCTCAATCTGAAAGAATCATTTTTCAAATTGGGAACAATCTGAACCAAAAATCCAACAGCGACTTACAAACATAAACCTGCATAACAATTAGGAACATCACTTTCACATTTCTCATCTCTTAGCATATTGCCATTAATTTCTTTCTGCACCATGATAAAGCAGTGTAGGACTTCTTGGGTTGTTTGTGGTTGAACATTATAATGCATATTCTTGCTGGATAAGAAGATAAAAAAATGAAATCACTTACATTTTACAAAGTGAAGTAGAAAACATCAGAAAAGGTAAGAAAATAAAGGGACTTTGTTGATAGTAATATTCATTAAAATACCGTGCTATTTGTTTTCTAGAAGGTGTGTTTTTATGAAGCAATATGAACTTTAAACTTAAATAAGTAAATAGTAAAGATTAAGAGAAATTACAACTGCCTAAATTACACAACAAATAATCCATCAATGATTATCATTAACAATTTTAAAACACACTTAAAGGCCACTAAAATTACTTCCTATTTATAGAATTTAAATTATTATTGGAAATAAATAAATAAGGGGAGGCTACTCTGTAATTAGCCACTTAATTTAAAGCTAGTTTTACGTGGACTACATCTTCTATGTGCCATGTCCCTTCAGGACGTGGGCGATCATGGCTACCCACAATTTCCTGTGAGTTGTAGTTCTTAGCACATTTTGTCTTTCACTATCTCTTCTAATCCCTGTTCTGCTAACCATTTACACAAGCTCATTAAGTTATGCGCTGCTTTCCTCTGTCTCTCTTGCCTTTAATATGTCCTGTCAGTGTCAAATTTTCTAAGCCCTCTTTCCTCATTATGTATCATAGAAAGTTCAACTATCACTTTCTGATTCTAAGTATAAGAATATAATATAGGAGAACTGATATTACATAACAGTTCAATACTTTTTTCTTTGTTTCTAATGAGATTTTCCTGTTTCTTAATACATTGCTTAGCTTTTGAAAGGCATTTTGCTTTTGATTTAGTCATCCCCAATTAGTAATTTGCATGTTTGGTTCTTCTTTTTACTGACAACCATACATTCTATCCTCTTACAATTGTTGCATAGTTCTTTCTTCTCCCTTTCCATTACTACCTTCTGTAGGGGTTCTTGTATTTTCTTTCCTGTGTTTGTTATCAAACTGTGTCATCTGCATATCTAATGTTGTTAAGATTGTGACTGCCAGTAATGAATCCTGGTAGGACTTCTAATTCTATTAGAATCACCTCACTGTAAAGGTTGAAAAGGTCTGGTGAGAAGTCATATCCTTGTCTTATGCCCCATTCTTTTTTTGTATATTTACTGAATTCATTTTTATGTTTGCATGCAGGTAGTTTTCTCCCTGTATAAGTTCTGGTTTATTCTAATATCCTTCTCAAATATATCAAGTTTATCTAACAGTTCCATCTGTTCTTTGTGATATAATTTATCAAATGCTTTTGCATAATCTATAAATCATAGATATACATCCTTTTGCATTACTCTTTTTGATATCATCTGAGTATAAATATTGCATTCCTTGTTCCAGTGTCTTTTATGAAAGTGCACTGTTTTTGTACTATTTCTGATCTAATTCTGCTGTGTGCTCTATTCATCAGTTTTGTTATGTTATTGTCTGTAATCTTGTCAATGCCAAAATCATCTCGGGCTGCCAGCATCTTTATTACAATTCTGTTTGTTCCTTCTTCTTTGTTTCTGTTCTACTTGCTCAGTGCTGATTCCATAGATTTTAATATTTCTGGTCCCTCAATATTTCTATGTATTGTGGGTTGTCCTCTTTCAATTTATTCATTCTATCTTTGTAGCATTTTTCTTCCCCTAATATCAGTGTTCCAGCCTTTTATTACCCTGTTGATAAACATCTCTTTGTTCTGTTAATTCTCATTACTAACCCCTAATAAGCAGGTGTCTAGTGTTAAATGATTTTCAAGCAAACATGCTTACAGTTTAGAAGAAAAATAAAGTATGAAAATGTTCATAATGGAAGAAGGAAAGAAAAAGAAATTAAAAGATAATTTTAATCTAAGATAATTAAATATGTTGAATTTGTTAAAAAATATTTGCATATAAAAATGGGTATTTTTTTTTACAAAAAGGTGTGATGATGTGTTTCTGTGTGTCACTGGACAAGCTGGGATGACATCCAAGGTTGGCTGTATGCGTATACACCTGGCTTGCTATGTTTGAAGGTTTGTCTCAATATTAGGGCCCTGATTGAATTCGACAAAGAATAATGACAAATGTTTTTCACAACACTGGTTGGGAAGTAGCAATGATTTCTCACTTAATCGACAATATCTTCTTTCAGCTTCAAGAAGGTAAACTCCTGCTATCTTACTAACTTCCAGCCACAGAAAAAAGGACCCTTACACTCACTGCCTGACTGTCTTACTGATTGCTGACTTACTCACTTATTGACTCATTATATGGATACTGGCTGGAGGGCCTACCACCCCTATCTGTCCACTTGTGTTCAGGAAAGGAAACCACCCATTCAGTATTTAGGTGGTCAGTTTTTCAAAGGACTATACTTTTATGATTATCTGAAATCACTAACAAAATTTTATGTTTGCCAGTTCAAAGGTGGGCTGGACACAGGATTTCTGAAAAATCCTGGTCATTAAATTGACTCAAAGATGGGCTAGAGATAAGATTCCTAAGAAACCCTGGTCATTAAATTGACTTAAAAGGCAAAAGAATCTATTTATCTCCTAAGGATGTGTGAGAAATCATATTGCTACATTCCTCCCCGACCAAATTTTGTCATTTACTAATTCATTCTGGGAAATAGTTATGGGACAGATCAATACCTGCAACCACTACCCATGGAAAAAAGGGGATCTAATTAATTTTCAGAATCTTGACACTCCTGATATCAGAAAAGGATTCTTTGTAAAAGGTAAGGAAAATACTGTCTGCATCATGCTCCACACCGGTTTTGGGTGAATGTCAATAAATACATAAGAGTTGAAGTGACAAAGAGAGAATTGTTCCAGACACTGGATGAGAAACAACATACGTGACTGCCTGCCTGAAGAGACTCTCCGACATCAGCCTTGTGCCAAACGTCGTCAAGTCAGCAACGTTTCACATCCAACTTAAGAAGCGGGTTGGGTTGATAAACTGCAAGCAAACTGCTAGATTTTGACAATGAACTAACCACGTTTTGTACGAAGAAATGTATATAAAAACTCTTATATTTTAATTCAAATTATTTCCTTTTCATGCATCTTCATTCCACTTGGACCAGCTCAATACAAAGATACCTGATGAAAATTTGATCCTGGCTGACCTTATGATCAAAATAATCACAACGTGGGATAAGGCAAGGCCTGGATTGAAGTGATCGCCTTATTGATCAGCCGTAGGTATTGGACCTTTGGAAAACTGGGAGGGACTTCAAGGCGACATCTCAGCTTGATACATTTGGTTATCTTGTGTGAAAATGAAAATCAGACTAGCTTGCACTACATGTCTGTACTCTAGGCATAACTGTTGGAAACTGACGCAGCCTACCAGCGTATATAGTTTTATATGGCATTAGTTTTGGTGGGAAAATGTTTCAACAAGCATCTTTTTCTTACTTGAATGTACCTCATTTGTGTGGGATTAAGTGCATAAACATATACACACAATATATATATATATATATATATATATATTTCTAAGGAATTAATGATGTAGTTTATTTCTAATTCAACATTATTTCTTCTTATTCTAATCTTTATTTTAATGGATACCCATGTTTGTGTAGACATCCTGTTTTTTTGTTTTCAAACAATGCAAATTATATCCACCAACTTGTGTATTTGAGCAAATTAATAAAGAAACCATGCTCTCTCTGACAGGGTTCCAACATGCATCCCCCTTTTGTAGGGGAAATCATCTAATAATCAGGTGTGATTTAGACTGCTCACCAAAGAGTGTGACACTCTCTTTGGTGAGCAAGGTTCAATTACCCTTTCAACGAATGCACATCTTGTTCAGATCTCATTAACTCGTATCTGTTGATATTTTTATTTTTGTATCCAAAATGCAAAGTAATTACTAAAGAATTAATGAATCTTATTTTTTAACCAGACATTATTTATTCTAAATGTTATTTTAATGGCTATTCATCTTAGAATAAACACTGTTTTTTTTTGTTGTTGAGCATGAATAATGTTCATTGGTCTGCATATTCAAGAAGCTTAATAAAGAAAATGTGCTCTCCAGCAGGGTACACACATGCATCTCCTTCTGCATATAGATACAGGCGTTGGACAAAATAATTGGAACAGGTGCAAATTCCACTCCTATATTTCAAAGACCTATTAAGAACTTTAACTAAAACTTTGTAATTGCAGGTTATATCTATTGTAAATACGTTTATTTATCTAATTTACTGTCTTTGGCTTATTTATTTTTAAAATTTAGTAAAATTTAAGCTAAATGCATGACCTCTCTGAGTTTGAAAATGGGCAAATTGTTGGAGCTTGCATGGCAGGAGCCTCGATCCCTAAGGTTGCTAAACTGTTTGGTTTTTCAAGAGCTACCATATCAAGAACTATGACGCAATTCAAGAAACAGGGTAAAACCTCTAGCAAGCATAGCAATTCGGGCAGCCAAACTTGCAAACTTACTGACAGGAACCGACATGCATTGAAACGCAATGTGACGAAAAATCATCGGACTACTGTGGCCAAAGTGACTGCTGAGTTGAATAATTATCTGAATAATCCAGTTTCTACTAAAACTGTTCGTCGTGAGCTCCATAAGTCTGGATATCATGGAAGGAAACCTCTTCTCTCCACTCGCAACATTCAGAAGTGGTTGAAGTGGTGCAGAGATCACAATGCCTGATCTGCAGACCAATGGAAGCAAGTCATATTCTCAGACGAGTCCAGTTTTTCTCTGCCCAACTTCAGGGCAAGTTTATGTGTGGAGGCAGCCCAAAGAAGCTTCCAACCCTGGCTGCCTTCTTCCAACAGTGAAGCATGGTGGTGGATCAGTGATAGTTTGGGCCACTATATGATGGAAATGTCTCAGTCCAATAGTTGCACTGCATGATAGAATCAACAGCAAAGATTACCTGAACATTTTGAGTGATCATGTTCATCCAATAGCCCAGACTTTATCCCCTGATGGTGACTCCATCTTCCAAGATGATAATGCTCCAATACATACCACTTGAGTGGTTAAGAATTGGTATGAAGAGCATGAAAGTGAGCTAGAACATATGGAGTGGCCTCCCCAATCTCCAGATATCAATATTATTGAACATTTGTGGTGCATTTTGGAGAGACAAGTTAGGAGCCGCTATCCTCCTCCGTCATGTCTTAAAGAGCTAGAGCAGGTGTTAATGGAAGAATGGCTGAAAATACCTCTGGATGAAGTCAGGAAGCTGTATGATTCCATTCCTAGACATATTAAAGCTGTGAGGCTAAAGAAAGACCAACTGCATATTAAATGAATTTTCTTTGAATTTAACAAGTGTTTCAATTATTTTGTCCAACCCCTGTATATATGGTCACTTAAGGTATGGAATTAATAGTCACCATGCAGTGATGATTCTTATTTCTACACTGTATATATCTATAAATACTCTTTCTTCAAAAATGAGTACATTTCCCTGACAACATAGGCGGTACTTACTGATATGATGACATTTTAACAGTAATCTTGTCTTGTTAAGGAGTTTATTTTGATGCTTAAATGATATCTTTTAATGTGTTGCATTCCCACAAAAGTTGCACTCATATTTGGCAGAAATGTATGTCTGGAAATATTATGTTGTAAAGTGAATGTTGAATAAAGCAAAGGTTGTTACACGAAGCACATTCACCGCTTAAGGCAGGCCGGGATGGGAAGGAAGAGGCAGGCAGGATCATTTGTCACACTTGTAAATGCAGTTTTTATTTATTGTGTTCTTAGTCTTTCATTCAGGCCATTTTTCAAAGTAGATAGAATTTCTATTTACTAAAATAGAGATTCTGGCTACTTTGGAAAATGGTCTGAACCACAGAAAAATTAAAAAGAAATTTGTTTTTTTTTATAAAAAAAACTTTCATTGGCCTTTAATCAAACTTGTATGATGAAAAATTGCTGTCTAAAATACACTCAAATATGTATTATAAATAATTGGCCACTCGATATCGACCCAGCGTGATCATAAATGAACAAGGCTGGCCACCTCAACTCGCAATCACAGTGTTTTGTGATATCGTGCTAGCTTTGGCCAACGAGGTCTTCCACACAGTTTCCTCTCCCAAATTCCCTCACATGGTTTTGGTGGACCCGTGGCTATGGAACAGACACTTGCCAAAGGTGCCCTGCGCTTGGAGTCCGATAGCTGCTGAAATTAATTCCAGCCAGGATTCGAACTCGGTACCTCGTGATTCTAAAGCAATGCCTTAGACCACTCAGCCACACTGCTTACAGTACCAGGTGTTCCCAAACGGTCCCCCATCTAAGTACTGACCTGGCTCTACGATGCTTAACTTTGGTGTTCGAACGAGAACCAGTGATTTCAGCGTGATTTGACCATAAGCAAATATGTATTACACACACACACACACACATTTGTAGTACTTACTGTAGGACAACTTCTGTTTTTGTTTGCATTTCAACAATCATCTTTTTCTCATTTAATTGGTTCATTGTTTCAGACACAGACTATTTGTTGGTTTCCTTCTGAAGCAAATAGACATCCCAAGTAGAAAATGATGACTCCCTCCCCACCGATCCCATAGAGAAGTCTAAGGATTTATTAGGTCATCCCATAAGTTCTGTCCGAATTTTAACTTTTTGTTAAAATGAACGAAATTTAAAGAGTATTTTATAATGTCTAATGGAGCTGAACTGATCAAATTTTACTGAACTGATCAAATTTTATTTCAGAGAACAATAAAATTAAATTTTGTTTGATTAAAACCCTGCTAACATGGAAGTACCCAAGAATCATTTGAGGCACATAATGCTTTATGAGTTCAAGAAAGGAAACTCAGCAGCCGAAGCGGCTAGAAACATTCACTCAGTTCATGGAGAGGAATGTGTGAATGAAAGAACTTGCAGAAGATGGTTTGCAAAATTCAGAGGTAGAGATTTCACCCTTGAAGATGAAGATCGAACCGGACGTCCAGTTGAGTTTGATGAAAAGCTTCTTGAAGAAAATCCTGCTTTATCAGTTGAGGAATTGGCAGTGGTTCTCAGTTCAAACCATACAACTGTTCATCGTAATCTTCAACAACTTGGAAAAGTTCCTAAACTTGGAAAATGGGTGCCTCATGAACCTTCTGAAAACAACCTCAAATCCCGAGTTGACATCTGTTCTTCTCTCCATTCTCGCCAACTTGTTTCACCTTTTTTGGATAGACTTGTGACTGGCGACGAAAAATGGATCTTTTATCGAAATGTTAAGCGTCGTAGACAGTGGCTTGGTAAAGGGGAAGGACCCCAGCCACAGCTGAGAAGGGAACTTCATGGGCAAAAGGTTCTTCTTTCAATCTGGTGGGATTGCCAAAGAATAATCCACTTTGAATTCTTACCACCTAATGCAACAATTAATGCTCAAATATACCTGCAGCAATTAGAGTGTTTGAACCAAGCTTTGAGGAAAAAAGACCTGCTCTAGTGAATCGAAAACGGGTGATGTTTCATCAGGAGAATGTGCGACCACACACAGCAAGAATCACGTCACAAAAGATCGAAGAACTTAGTTGGAAGAAAATTCCTCATCCACCTTATTCTCCCTACCTTGCTCCTTCAGACTACCATTTGTTTCGTAGCTTACAGAATCATTTGGAAGAAACAGTTTTTGTAACATAGGAAGAGGTTAAAACTGATATTTGTGAGTTCTTCGAATCAAAGCCAAAAGAATTTTACAGTAATGGAATTAGTAAGCTTGTTAATAGATGGAAGGAATCATAGATAGTCAGGGAAAATACATTGTTGATTGAATCTGTAATTAAATGTAACATTTGGTCACTTGTTTTTTTTATTCAAAATTTGGAGAGAACTTATGGGATAATCTGATAGATTTGCCATCTGCTGGTGACAAAGGAGATACTGCTGCAGCTTGAATAAGCAAAGTTTTTTCATAGGCAGGATCAGCATAAGACTCTTTCTGTATGCAAGCATATTCAGTTTTCTGTAATTTTAAAACTTCTGTTTGACCTGAACTTATTCACTTCATTCTTCTAGACCCTAATATTGTCATTTCTTTCTTTCTTGTTTGACCTGAACTTATTCACTTCATTCTTCTAGACCCTAATATTGTCATTTCTTTCTTTCTTTTTTGTCCTTTCAAGTTGCAAATTTCCAAAGATAAAAATAAAGAAAACCGAAGACAAATTAGGAATTGTTTTTCATATGTTATCTAAAAACAAGATAGAAATACAGTATCATTTATTTTTATTTTAATTATGGAAAGTTAAGTGTTTTATTAACTATGTAAATTGCAGTTCTTTTATAAAACCTGATTGCAAGTCAAAAATCACAGTATTAAACCAATTCAAGATAATGAAAATTACATTTAAAAATCTTAAGATTACATAATTACTTTTCAAATATTTTTATGACAGTCTGGCGCAAAAGAGTCTTTAATATCAGTAGCTCCACAGAAATACAACACGTAAGGTTTAAAATGAATTTTTAAAAATGAAAATCTTCCCTGAAGTTTTTATTTTAGTTTTCATTTTACGTTAATAGATTAAATTTAATATTTCTAATAAGCAAAATACTTTGTCTGTATTTCAAAACTAATTTAAATTCACTGGAAGGAGTTTTGTTTCAAAATGCTAAAATAGCTGATTTTTGCGCCATTTTAGCCATCCATCATCACAATGTAATTCTCTTTATTAAAAAGTCCTTAAAAATAAACTTTAAAAAATATACTTTTTGAAACTTTACTTGAGGAAGATTAGCCGATTTAAAGTTTAATTAATCTGATTTTAAACAAATATTACTTACTTTAAGTTTAAAATATTACAGAAATGCATTTTTAATGTATTAGAGAACTATTTATTTAAGGTGTTGACAGCCTAACAGAAGTTTATCTAATTTTTTTCTACAGTGGATATATCTGTAAAAATTACTTGAGGAATATAATGAGTGCTGTTTCTATATAATTTTTAACTACCCAATAATCTTAAAAATTTAGGAAAATATTCAGCATAATCTAATGTTTTATTGAATTTTAGGTACTTTGGCTCTAAATTTGCTATAGTTAATGCTCTTATTTTCTGATAATGTTGGACATGGACGCCCATATTTACAAAAATGGCATGTTTATACACATACAAAAAAATTCAAAATTCTTTTTAAAATATTGGTTGCTAAATTGTAATAAGCTTCTCCATTTATGATTAGTAAATATAGCTTTTACTTAATAACAACATCACCTAACTGGGACAAATTAAAACTGAATTTTAAAAGATTTAAAACTTTATATATTATTATAATTCAAATTTTAAAAAAATGAAAACAATTCTTGTAAAAATTCATTATTCATCAAAAAGATTTTTTTAAGACAATAGTGTCCATATTTTATTAATGAAAACAATTAAAAGCTTTTCTAATTAAATAATGTCTTTGTTTTATTGCAATATAAACATTAAGCTCTACAAAATTTAATTTATCAAAAGAGAAGGGATAACAGATGTTAAAAACAAAAATTTTTTAGCAAGACTTTCTGAAAAAAAAAAAAAAAAATTCTAAAATAATTTCATCCAGTTGTGAATAATCCTGAAAGTTTAATTAAAATCCAACAAATATTTGATTTTTGCAAGAATTTTCAAATCAATGTTTTTCACTGCAGGACATTAAAATTTCCTATACTAATCTTTGCTAATGATTAGTAAATACAGTCTTAATTTAATAAAAATATTACTTGACTGCTACAAATATAAAATTTTAAAAGATTTAAAAGTTCATTTTTTAAAAATTTTAATTAGAATAAAATTAAAAAAAAAATGTAAATTAATTCTTGTAAAAATTCATTATTCATCAAAAAAGGTTTTTTTTTTCTTAAGACAGTTTATTGCATGATTCAGAGCAGATTTTCTGTAAGTAGGGATCCTGTCTGACCAAAAACATTTGATGATTTCAATTTTCTGAGGACTTTTGTACTTATAGCAAATACAAACATTTAAGGGATACAAAATTTCTCAAAATTAAATGAGTAAGAGGAACATATGCCAAAAAATATATTTTTTTTACAAAGTTTTTCTAATAAGAAATGTTTAAAATATAATTAATTTCTGAATACGTTTTGAAAATTTCATTACTATCTGACAATTATCTGATTTCTGCAAGAATTTTCAAATGCAAGTGTTTTTCACCACAAAATAATGCTCAAATTTCATGTACAAATTTATGGTCCTGCATTGATGCCAGAAAACAAAATTTTTAACCAAAATTTCCAAGGTTCTGAAAAGGATAAAAAAGTAATTTTTACATAAAAAAAATCGTTTCTGCTTAATAACACAGAGGTTTTGACAGTAAAATTTTATTATATGTTTCGTCATTTTTTTTAATCGTATATCCTCTTAGTGAATATTTGGAGATACCTAAATAATAATTCTAAAATATACACCAATACAGCACACATTCTCCTTGTGAATAACAAAACTGTAAACATTTACTGCTCTTTTTAAGGATTAATATTATCTGATCATTCAGTCTCTAATATACACTGATGTGGTATCACATTCTAAGATGAAATATTGTCATCATTCTATTATTTATTTACACAGGTATTCTCATTTTTTTTTTCAATTTTTATGTTTTTCTAATCTTCAAATACATGTTACATCAAGTGTCATTCTGTATCTATGAGAGTGGATCAATAAGTTCATAGCTTCACATAGTTACTAACTAAATTAAGTGAACTGACAAAGAAAATAAAGGTATTAAATATTTTATGTGCATTTGAAATATTTTATATACATTTTAACTTTTGTTTAGTATACCAACAACTTTTTGTCATACACACACACACACACACACATTTTTTTTGACATGCTTTGGATTTCCCAGTTATGGAGTGCAATGAGGGTCAAGTAAAGTTGAATAGTGTCTTTAAACCCTGATTTCTCTCAGAGTCTCAAAATAGACATATCTGCTCAGTTTCATATCCTAACATAAGCAAAGCAATTTCTAAAAATTGGGATGTATTTTTTATTTATTAATCCAACAGATTTTATTACTTAAGCATTATTTTTAGTGGAAACTTGTATTTGAGTAAATGCTCTGTTTGTGACAATGTAATCATTGAGGCGGTAGGGTTAAAAGCATGTATAAGGTGAGTGTGAAGGAAAGAGAAAGGGTGATGTTAAATTAAATATAATATATAATTTTGGAAAGGAACAAAGATTGAAAATTGGCTTAGAAAATAAGAATAAATTAAAAAAATTTTAATTGGAACTGTGAGGATTTGAAACTGAGAATTCTAAGTAATGGTGTCAGAAAAGGTGATACTTGAATTCACATGTGAGTGAGTCATATTACGCAAGGCTAGCCTGAAATGCTGATGGAGGAATCTTAGCTTATTTTCTCTATTCTCCAATCTGCTCATATTCATACATAATTTTGGGGACAAAGGAATTTATCTGTTGTCATCTCTAATCACATAAGACACACAAGTGGTATCCTCCATAAATACATTGCTGGAATATGCAGTGAGTCAGTTAGGTTTGAGCCTAGTTCTAGTTGCTAGTCGTGTCAATTAGCGTGTCGGGTCAAGCACACCTAAAAAGTAATTTTGCTTTCACAAATTTTCTAGCAGCAGATGATTGAATTGAAGAAAGACAAGTACCAACACCTTTTTACTTTACCTTTTAGTACCTACCGCAGGTGTTGAAAGACTAGTACCAACACCCTTTTACTTTACCTTTTGATACCTACTGCCTGTGTTGAAATACCTTACTTCCTTTTTAATAAATATTTATTATTGAAGATAATTCCACTCATTGAGTTGTCTATTCCGACAAAGCCATTCAAAGAAAAAGAACACCACGGCTTGGTGAGAATGGAAGAAAGTAAATATTCTTTCTTTCTTCTTGCCAGGAATCACACTGCAAACCACTAGATGATATGACCAACTGTGAATAGCACCATAGCCCACTTGAACATGCCCAGCAAAGTTACCATGGACACGAGTGTATGTTCATACATTTATATATTAAACAGTATATTTATTTGTTTTTGCCTATCGGCCTGAATATTTGAGAAATCTTATACATACTAAATCAAAAATTTATAGTTTTTGTTGTTGATTTTAAATTGGGGACATGTGGTCTTTTCATGCTTGTCTTCAGCAATATTCCTACCAATAATTTGTTTTTATGACTTATAGGAATATCTTTATGCCCATGATAGTGATTTAAAATGAAAAAAAAAAAAAAATTATTCATAACTCTTTTCGGTTTTGATATCTGGGTAATGGTCAGCCAGCATTTGGAGGAGAGATTGTTGAATGGCATCAACTTGAACTGGTGGACAATACTCATCTTCTGAAGATCTGAGAACAAAAAATATATAAGGATCAATTTGGTGAAGAACAGAAAAGAGTAATAAGTAATTCAGATCAAACGTAAATATGAGCATTTATGTATTAAAATATGCTTATATCCAAATAGATATGGGTCAATCATTTTGTGTGGTAATTTTAAAAATTATATTGGTGTTTTAATAGTAGTCAGTTTTTGTATATTATAAAAAATCAAGTAAAAGAGAAAGAAGGCTAAGATTATCATGTCTGTATTGTGAGTGTCAGAAATGGACTGAAAAACCTGACTGAAGTGTCTTTGTATGCCTCTCATTTGCTGTAATGAGTTGTATCATATTGGATGGTAGTTTGATTCACAACAGTTGTTGGTTTGAATTGGCAGGCTGCTTTGATGAAGTTTTAGAGTCATTAACAATATCAACAAAATATTTTAAATATAAGTCTATTTATCTTCATAAATGACTGAGACTAGTCATTTCAAAGCTGAAACATTATCATAACTTAGTGGAAGAGAAAACAATGGTATATTTGTTTGTTCCTTGTGTCTTTGTTGCCGTTACAGATTACAACAACCCATTATTACTTCCCTGAAGATAAACAAAATCTGACTGCTATTACTAAGAATACAGCTCTTCTTTTGCAGTGGTTAGTGTACTCAGTCAGTTATGTGGCATGCGTGATACACGCTTAGGTGATCATGTATCTTTCAATTCTTGACTGATGATGCAGATTTTATCCTGTAGTAGATTGCCATTTCTTTCTGTGGTAGACCAGTTACCATCCAAGGCTATAGAACCTGGTCTGTCCTGCTATTTACCCATAGTTGGAGGAAGAAGAAGAGGATTCATACCTTTCCCAAGGGTATTAGCACGTAAGTGAATGTAATGAATTCGACTGGAATTTGAACTTGGCTCTCCAATTCCTCAATCCGAGCTGCTATCCATTACTCCACCATGCCTCCTGTGTACTGGTTAGTGTACTAATCTTATTGATTAGGAGTTCTATTTCCATTATGTAAATATGACAGAATTGGTATAAACTAACAAGTAAAACAAATTGTAATACAAAAGCAGCTGATAACCAATTTTTTGGCTTAACTATTTGAATAAGATGTCTGCTAAAAGAGTGATTGTCAGTAAATTAGAAAGACATGACAAAATAAAGTAGACCCTTCATTTTCAAGAAAATTTTATTATACAAATTAAAATTTGATAGGATTGCCATAGATATTAATGGTTTTACTCTCTCAGGCATAAATTTCATATCTGTTTTCTCTTGGACTGGCCTACATTCTAAACATAAAGTAAATATTTTATAGAATGCCTTTAGGACATTTTTCTTTATCCCCAATCTAAAATAGATCAGTCATTTTTCAATATAATTCTTATCAGCAGTTTGATTTGGTGTTGAGAGTTACTTAATATTTTCTGAATCTGCCATTGATAAATCATTTTTGCTATGCAAAATATTCTCAATTATTATAGCTAGTATATTGATGTCAATGCTTATTGGAAGCCCTGCTATTCTCAGCTTAATAGATATTTAAATTTGATTATTAGGATGTTAAGTTAGAATAAAATATGATGGCTATTTATTTGTCTGTATAGTCTTGTGGGTTAGACTTGGTGAATATGCTACTGTTGTTATTTTGTGCCATTTTAGATGAGGTTTAATAACTATAGTAACTAGTTGAGCAAATAAATATTGTAATATGACTCATTGTACACTTAACTCAGGACATAAACACCAATGAAAATTACTACAAATCGGGGGAATTACTTTTGTATTGGATACAGAAACAAAGAACGTCCATTTGGGTTACTTTGCGTTATCTCAAAACTCTTCTATATCCGTAATGATCTAGAAGTTGTTTTTTTTTTTAAATAAACAGTTATATACCTCAAATTTTAAGAAAAATTAACTTATATCTATTCCAGGTTACTTGAGTAATTATAGAAACTATGAAGTAATTTTTTTTGTATAATAAAAAAAATCTACTATTACAATAATCTTATTGACAGATAATTATGGAAGGTTTTAGAAAGTTTGGGGCCCAACCCACTCGCCAAACATCAGATTTTTTAAGGGCTCCTTAGTCAGCTTACATTCATAGAAATCAACTTCTTTTTCAGGCATTTCAATAGAAAGTTTTTCAACAACACTTTACAAATGTAATAAAAATAAACAGTAAACTTCATACATCAGAGAGAAATATTTTTTCAACGTAATGCCAGGATAACAAATATGTTGCCATAAAAAATGGTAATTCTTTTTCTTTGTTTTTGTTGATAATATTTATCATATATTAAAATTTCTAGGGTAATAACAACTTCTAAGTAATAATTTACTTTTGTTGTATTTGAAAATTAAATAAAAAAATTGTTCTTGGCAAAATTGTTGTTCACCTATTCATATGCTTACAGTCTTTCATTTTATAAATTGTAGTAGGAATGTAAATCTATCTCTGCTTCCTGTATGGTATAGTTTGTTATGCCTTAAGCCATAATGTGATGACTATCTGGTTTAAATCAGACTAAACTAAGTTTGATTTTCTTTGTTGAAAAATCTTTATTTCAATATCAGAGATTATAAACATTGTCTGCTATATTAAAAGTAGATCAGATAAAGGAAAATTATTCTACATGGTCATCAAAGCATTTTAAATAAAAGCTATGCAAGTTTAGAACAAATGAAAAGCTTTTTTTGTACATGTATGTTTTAAGGTCTCTATTTAAACATGGTCAACTTTTTCCAAAGAAAAAGTTTCAAGCAAAAAAGTTATATTCCTATCAGTAATGCTGTGAAGAAAATAAAAACATAAAAATTAACATGTTAATTAATATTGAAAGGAGACTAAATGGAATAATGTTGATTTTATACGATTTCTTTTATGTTAATTTCAGTTGCTTTTTATTGTAACTTCCAAATCGTCATTTTATAACAGAATAGATCAGAAAAAAAGTAACTGAATTTAAGATGAAGTCAAAAAATTAATAGTAATTTATACTGCCTCCACTAAGTAATTGAAAATAATAATACTACTAATACTAATAACTCTCCTAGTATATGAAAAAATTGATTTTTTACTTACCTTGCTATGGTAATAATTGTGGGTTGTGGAAGACAAGAAAGAATAGTGTCAGTGTGTTGCATTAAAATGTCAATTTGTGCATCTGTACTTATATGGTGTGGCAATTCTGTATCATCACAAGTGCAACCAGCATCATGCACTAGAATGTAGTCAACATCATCGGCTGATATCTGTAAATCTTTCACAAGAGCTCCTAAGATGTCCCATCTAAGAAAACAAAATGAATAAAAGATATGTAAAAATAGATGGCATGATAAGCAGTGAAAGTAAATTACATATTCACTTACCAGTAAAAATTAAAAGATTTAACTTAAATTTTAGAAAAGAAAATTTTAAATTTATATAAAATTTAATTTATGAAAAATGTGTGTAACTTTGATTTTATATATTTCACTATAAAATAACATACATTATGATACTTGTTTAAATTTATTAAAAATTTTCATAGTACATTCATATTGATTGATTCATTGTTTTTCTGCAGGTTATTTAAAGCCAGAAAATACTTTTAGATTGTAAAAATCTTTTTGGAGATAATAATGATTTAGTGATACGATTCTTATTAATTAACCCATAGCTGGAGGGATAAGAGGTGGATTCATACCTTCCCCAAGGGTATTTGTGTGTAAGTGAATATAACAAACCCAACTGGAATTGAAACTTGACTCTGATTAACAATTCCAAGTCATTATACATTACACCACCTGCACATCCAAGCTTACAGCACCTGGTATCCCCAAGCAGTCACTCATCTAAGCTTGATGTAGCATAAGTTCGATGATTGTATGGGAACGAAGGTTTCAATGTGTACATTCAGAGTAAACATAAAATAATTAAAAGAATAAATCATTTAATATTTATCTTCTGTTAGAAAACATGCACAATATTAAATTTAGCGGTGTGCCTTTGGTCTCTTAAAAAGGAAGAATTTGTAATAACCTACATTTTGTGAAAGAAAATGATGAGTCATTCACAGGGTTATGAATGAATTACAATCACCAGAGGAATATTGGTGTTTAAAACTGAAATTTCATTATTTAACCACTAACATTTACAATTTTTAACCTAAACTTTGACACTTGATCAGTATATTGTGCATGGAAAAATCATGAAGAAAGATAGTGTCAATAATAAAAAATTACTGATAAAATAAGGTTATGTAATCCTGAGAAGTATTACAAAGTATAAATCCTGCAAATGAATTGATGATATTAGTGAACATGTCACACTAATTTAGATAAGACAATGAAATAACATCTATATACTTTATTGTGGCATTAGCTACTGGTTAAGAGTTTTCCTTGTTTAAAAACAAACATTTCTTTGTTACCAAAACTAAATATCCTTAATAATGTATCACCATTTTGTTCTCACCTTTGAATTGATTGATCAATTGGAGCTTTAGGATTTTTATCAAGAATGTGGAACATTCGTTCTAATTTCTGTAGTTGCTTGCTCCTGGATTGAACACATTCTTTAAGAGCCTGAAAGTTCAAAGGAAAAAAAACAAAGAATTGGATAATTGTTTAAATGACATCATATATCAAAGACTAAGAACCTAAAAGTATTCAAATTTAATGTAACAGAATTAAGTTTTAAGATTCCTTGAGTTGTGACCGACCTGAAAAGAGCCCACTTACCCATAGCATTAAGAGCTAGGGGTATGTCTTAATGCCTGAAGCGATGGGGCTATTTTTGAATGACCCATCATGAAATGTGACCATTTTAATGGTTCCAATTTTTTGATTTGTTTAACTCAACTATTCTACATTCCTTGCACATTATTATTAGTAGCTTTATGCAAATTTTTGCAATATTAAGAATAACATTAATGTATTCCCCACTTGATGACATATTAGAATTAGTTATAAACTGTCTTTTTATTGAATTAAATTAACATTGTAAAAATACAGTGCCTATGTTAATGTTTTTTTAGGTACCAAGCATTAGTGACAAATTAGTTTCCCAGACCTTTACCAGTGAAGTAATGATTTGATTCTGACTCAGTTACACTTATTTTTTTAAGGAAGTTACAATAAAAAGCAACTAAAATTAAAATAAAAAACGGGAACATTATTCCATTTAGTATCTTTTCTTTTTAATATTAGTTAACATGTTAATTTTTATATTTTTATTGTCTATTCATTATCTTCTTCACAGCATTACTGTTAGGAATATAACTTATTTTGCTTGAAACTTTTCCTTTGGAAAAAGTTGACCATGTTCAAATAGAAACCTTAAAATATCAGTTGTGGCTCTCCCTTGATCTTGAGTATGACTGTTTTGTTTGCCTCAGTCAGTTGGGTTTGTGGACTCTGACATGACTAATGAAACTGATTTTTGCTTGAAAGGTGCTTTGACATTGAGAACAAGTTGTTCTGGATGGTGGATTAGGCCTTGGTTGTTGTTGTCTTCCTTTTCAACATCTTTTTAACTCTAGTTCGGCTGATGGTTTGGATTCAAAGATTGTTGTTCTATCTCTGACAATGGATCTCAGAGATTCCTGTCTATTTCACTGGATTCGTAGCTGTTGCGGTCGATGTTATATTTCTTCAGGTTTTGTTTTAGAATGTGCTTGGATCTCTACTTTTGACCTCTTCTTTAACGATTTCCTTCTTTTAATTGGGAGTAAAAGATTTGCTTTTGTAGGCAGGTGTTGTCCATTCTCACCATCAAAGCTGATTTTTTATCACAATGACTTCAATGTTGGTCCTGCACAAAGGATGACTATAATAAAAATGTTTTCTCTCAGCTGATGTGAAACTATCACTTTTCCCTACCTGGAAAAAAAAAATGAAAGCACTTTGTTTATTACAGTTACTTCTTAAGAATTTGTCTTTGCTTCTTTTTTTTTTTTTTAAACTCTTCTTCCTCCCTTAACACAAAATACTTGTACCGGACACTGTTTCATAAGTAGACAGATTTGTATGTGTGGTTCATCAACAGACTAGTTGCCAAGAGAACCAAGATCATATTCAAGGTGCTATTTTAGGGAAAATTTAACAAAGAGAATATAATTTCAGGCAAATAAAGCAAATCAATTTAGTGCCTGTAAAAACAATTTTTTATCTGTGAGAGGAATATCAACCATAACAGAAATACTTACCTCATGTGAAGAATCTTTAGGTTTTGTGAATTCATAGAGTTTCTTTAGCAGTTGGTACTGTCTGTCTGTGTAAACTTCCAGGAATGGGTTTTTGGTAGAAAAAAAGTCCAAATCAATGTCAAGAATTAAGTCATTTGTGGGACCCAGTTCTGCAAAGAGCTTTTGAAACTTGGAAAAAGTAACTTTATTTCTGTTTTGTTTACTTTTTGGAAGAGGGTCATCTGTCCAGGATTCTTTGTTTTCACTTGTCTCTTCTTTCTTCCCAAATGTAACATTCTCCTCATGAGACAATTTCAATTTTTTCGAACAGTCTTCAAAATTACATGGTTTTGATTCAAAATTAACTCTCTTATTCTGTGTCACTGTATTTGATTCTGTGCGATTTTCTGCTTTAGATGGGCATACCTCAGGAGTGAAATTTATTGGACTCGATGACTTATTTATCTTGATTGTTGTTTGATTTTCACTTGAATTAAGATCTGAATAAATAAAAAAAAATGATAGTGTGACAGAGTAATTGAATCATTTTCAGTCAAGTCACATGCCTGATCTCTACAAATCAGCATGAAAATAATTTGAGTGTCTGCTTTCATTTAGTCTTGCAAGCTATTTGTAACAGAGAGAGTTTGGGAACCACACACACACATATTTTTTTTTTTTATTGAAATTGGAGTAGATTTGAACAGCAAAATTAGATCAGTACAATTTTGTTTACTGATGGGAATCTGATCTAGCCCATTTGGGATTGGGTCATTAGGAAGACAATGGAAGATGATCGAGATAATTTTTATCGGTTAAAATTTGAAATAGAGCTTACTAAGGCGATGAGGTACTTTGAAATTCACATGATTTTGGGTTGAAGGCAGCACTCGTGATAATTGCGTGCGGGCCAAGGGTCAATTTATGATCAGCCAGGTTTATCTATATAAACATGCACAGAAATCTGTTGACAGAGTGGTTGGCTCGTCTGTCATCGAGCTGGGTAGAGAGAAGTCAGAGATTGAAAGCGATGTCAGAGATTGGAACCAAACGCCCACTAACATATTTTGTTGATATAAGTATGAAGAAGCGAATTACTCCTCCAACAATCTAAGACTGCTACTGCTACTATTATTACTACCACTAGAAATGGAAATGTTGAACAAGGTACAATAATCAAAAGGTTGTTTTTGGGCTTGTCTGTCGTTGAGTGCAGTCGAGCTGGGTGGAGAGATATCGGAGACTGGAAGTGACATCAGGGATTGGAACAAAACCCCCGCTAACATGTAGGGTGAACCGGGGTAATTCCACACACGGGGGAATTCCACCCCCTTTACATATAATGGGAAATAACTGCTGTCAGGAGTGCTGTTTCATCCCTAACTTGAGTTGTCCATTTAATAGAAATGCTTCCCTTGAATAGCATTTCCTTTCCAGAAGGCATGTTGGTGGGAAATTTGACTGCTTCAAGCTTGAAAACATCATCCTACTCCATCGATCAAGTAAGTACACCTTTCGCACTTTTTATGATGAGATCATAGAGTCAAGATGTTGCTTTCTTAATCTGACACAGGTTATACTAATTTGTTACCCTTTTTTCTTCACTTTGAAACACTCAATCTTTCTATTTCAGGCCTAGTATAGTCAACAGGTGGGTTTTATCATCTATGCCTCTTGGGGGAAATCCACCCCCTAGACAAAAAGAAAAACAGTTGCCAGGATATATGGGGAGAGTCTGACATCTGCTGAATTTATTCAGAGGATGGCACAAGAAGAGGAAGAAAGGCAGCCTAAAAGAGCAAAACTCGGGCCAGCTAAAAAGAGGGAGGGAAAGGGAAGAGGGAAGGGAAAAGGAAAGGGGAAGAAATCAAGAGTGGAAATATCTGCTGATGACGAGTCCGAGCTAGAGTTCAATTGTGACACTGAAAGTGATGAAGATTGGCAGCCAAAACGGTCAGCCCAAGTTGGCAACAACGATGAAGATGAAACTTCCTCAGCAAGAAAGCAGAAAGTAAAGAGAAATGGAAAGGGAAAGAAAGAACATGCTACCATCTCTGATGACGATTCACAAATCGGGGACAGTGATGAGGGCTGGTCAAACCAGTCACCCCATGGTGATGATGACGACAATGATGAACAAACTCCGTCAAGCCGGTCAAGAAACCTCTTCGAAAACTTTTCAGTCAAACAATAGGCTAGGCTACCTTGTGTGGGGTGTAGAGCTGGCTTTGCTCATGTTAGGTGCCTTTGAAAAGACACTGTAGGCCAGTTATATTGTTACTTACACTTTTGATGCTCAAAGGAGGCAAAGGGAATGGAAGGAAGATGGGGGGTGGAATTGCCCCTTTTTTCGTAAATATTGAAATTGATTTAAAACATGTTTTTTTCACTGACCCTGTTACATGAGTTCAATTTTTTTTTACATATTAAACTGTTTTGACCTATATATGTGTGTGTTAAGTTTTCTTTTAGTAAAAACTATTATTTTGTCTTTGGCAGCCATTTTTGTAAAGTCGGGGGTGGAATTACTCCGGTTCACCCTACTGTTAATATAAGTACCGATGCTTCTTCTACCACGAATATTACTACTACTGTTACTACCGCCGAGGAGGAACGCAACTATAAACTTTAAGCCACGCACAGAAATCTTTATCTCTCCATCACAAAAGTCATATATCGTTCTGAGATGATTTCACAACAAGCTAATCACAACCTACTCTCTCTCTGTCTAGAATCCAGTGTATGACTTTTTATGTCAATTACTTTTCTTTTCTGTAACCCGTTTCTTTTTCCATACTATTCTTTTCTGCTATATAAAAGACATTAACAATTCAACCATTGAATAGTTGTTTGTCCGGCTTTCTGCAGATATATATTTTTTTTGGTGCATTCTAAATTTCTTAGCACAGACTCTCCAGCCGTGTCTACATCTTCAGTCAACCATGAATGGATGAACATCACTTCTGCTTTCTGGATCAAACCAAACACAATGTGGGCGGGATGCAGGATTAAACCAGTGGACCGGCCGAATGATCTACGGATGCTCAGGAGACCTATGGCCACTCCCTTAAGTTTGGTTAAGACCGAGTAGACACCTCAACCCAGAGAGTAAGACGTTGGAGGTTGAGAGATTGGGGTGAAAGTATTAGATATTGATAGTGATTTTGATTCTTACTGAGTGCTTTATAAATAAACACTTGTGCATAACTTGGATTAATTTGACAAATTAATAAAAGGAAAATCTGTTAATGTCAGTTTTAGTAAACAAAATTAGTGCTTGTAGTTTTAAATACAAGTGAAAAACTGCAAATTAAGAAATGTAAGAACAGATTAATTAAATGGTTCATTTTGTTCAGGAAGTAAACTTATAAATTTACTAATTTAATTTGATTTACCCTACTTCCCACTACAGATGGCTTAGGAAATATATGAATAAATACACATTGATAATTATTATATGGTTTGATTTATAGACATATGAAAAACAAAAAAAATAACTTAACAAAATATGCCCCCACTTGTGATGTCATGGGGAAACTATTATAACAAATAATGTCAATAATGAAGTAAAGCTGGTAATAATATTTTTAACAATGAATCAAGACAGAACTTGAAACAAGAAATTAAAATTTCTACAATGGCTGATAATAGGTAACTTATCTGGAAGAGAAACTTTGCAACATCTTTTTATATTTGTCTTGAAAGTGAAAAGCAGACAACCTATTGTTTATATCAAAATCTTTGAAATAGGAAATCATGTCAAGAAAAAATTGAAAGTTTTACTTGAGAAATTTTCCTTACCTAATTGCTGAGGAATATTTTTAGGAGTTTTCTGTTCTGTAAAAAACAATGAACAGCTTTTTGTGGTTGACTTTTGATCTTCCTGATTTGTGGAACAAGAGGCATTTGAGTTGAAACTGCAGTCAGAATCTTCTGAATCCGAATTGAGTGTTGGGGAGGCTGGCCATTCTTGTGGCTCAACTGTGACAGTGATCAAAGTTACAAACTTCTTGTTTATCAACTGCTCCTCGCTGACATAAAGGGATTCACTAAGAAAGTAGTTTTCTGTACATGTTAACCTGTAACGAATGCAAAGAATCATTTTAATAATAATAGTTCTTGATGATTTTTAAATATTAATGCAATGACAATGCATATATTAATAAACTATTGGATAGTTGAATGAAAATTATATTGTGATGTTCACATTAGCCACTAGTATTTAACTGAGGTCCAGGGAGTAAAAATGTTTGGCAGTTAAGTGACATCAGTGTTGCTTGATTTGCAGAGAAACTGAAGTCACTGTCAGGGAAATGTTGCAGTTATTTTAATTAAAGTAATAAAAGGCTTATTGTTACAGTTTCAATTTGATGCAAATACATTCATGAAAAACAAGGAACTATTCATTACAACCTCCTCAACATATATAACGAAAGCAAAAGTTTTCCTTTACCACTTTTAAAAAAAGAAAATTATATTTTTTATATATATTTTTAATATATTCATTAAAAGAAATAAAATCTGAAATAATGAGTACCCAAATACTTCTGGTCCACATTACACACAAATACAAAGTAATCTACTTAAATCAAAAAGCCAAATAATAGAAAAAACATGTCAACCAATTCTTGGATACTTTACATAAGAAGAAAGATGAACCTATTTTATCAATAGCTAAAATAGACAATCATTTAGTGTCATAAAACTTTCAAAGTTGTCATTTTTGTTTTTGTTCTTAAGAAAATTCAGGAAAAATAATTTTTTCTTATTAAAACCAAAAATGCAATTAACTGACATAAATTTAAGAGAAAAAAATTAGCATTTTTAATATAGTAAATATAAGGTAACCAAATAAGTCCTTGCCATTTTTTACATTGTGTGTTAAGAAGTGATCACTGACACACAAATGAGTGTGCTGGGAAAGTGGAGGGGGCATTGCTTTTGACAAAAGCAGGTGCATTGTGCACACACATCAGTCATAGCTCAAGCAGTGGTGAGGAAACACGGTGGTGTTGAAGCAGCTTATTCAGGGTTGTCTGTTTTATGACTTTAAGGTTGGCTTGTCCACAGCAAGTTGCCAAATATGTCAAGCCTTTGGGCATAATGCTGTGAGTGAACACACCACCAGGCATTGATTTCAGAAGTTCAGGTTGGTAGATTTGTGATGAACCCAACCGTGGATGGCCACAGATCCTGGATGCTGATGCCCTGAAGACAACTATAGACAACAACCAAACCTGTGATGAGTTTGTTGAATGCTTCTAGGTTTCTGAGAGTTGTACAATTGGGTAAGTGTTTGGTTTGGTTTGGTTTGTTTTATGGCATATCAACCTCAATGGTTTATTTAATGCTGACAAAATTTTATTGCTGGTAATATTTTTTTTCCTTCAAAAATGTATTGCTGATAATAATTATTTTACAAATTATTTCTGGTATTAAAACCTATTTTTACACATTCATAGTGTTTTGACCCCAGTTTGGGGGTTAACTATTTGCCCATAGCTGGGACCCTGACAGGTGCTACCACCCCGGGTCAGGGTGGACCTGGAACACCAGTAATTAAGTTCCATGCTCCTCAAAACATCCTGATCAGAGGCCTGGCTGTTGGACGTAGTTTATTGTCATACCCAGGACAGTTTGAGCAAGTGTGTAACCCATACACAGTCAGACGCAAAAAAGCAACAAGTGACAACCTGTTTCTCATTTCTTTCTCAGTATTGCAATGTACCCATATTTGATTGAGTGCTCACCAGTGACAAAATGACACTCCCAAGCCTGCCAGACATTCATTGTCACCACAGGGCTCTGTGCCTCACACCACAGGATCACCTCTATACCCATGCAAAATCATGTTGTGGACTAGTTGACAAGTGGTGCACTATGAGATGCTATCAATGGGCCAAATAATCATTGTGGACCTGTATTTGCAGCAGTTGGAACATGTGCAACAAGCAGTAAGGCAGATGGAGCTGGCATTGTTTAATTGCAAGGACGTACTGTTCTACCACAACAATGCCAGGTTGCCAGGGATACAATACAGCAACTTGGCTGGGAGATACTGTGCCATCTACCTTACTCTGGACCTTGCCCCAACAGTTTACCAACTCTTCCATTCCATGGACAACCATCTTTGTGAGAAATCTTTTGCACAGACTTCTTTGCATTCAAGACACCTGATTTTTACCACCAGGGCATTGTGCAGCTGGAAGCATGTTGGCAAAAGGTTCTGGTGCCAATGGGGATTATTTTGAGGACTAATGGTATGTCAAATTTGCTGTATGTGAAATATTTAATGCTTATTTAGCATCTGTACATATTTATATGTCTTTCTACACTGTTAACTAATGGTTGTATACTGATGGTCATGATGAAAAGCTACTAAAATTAAAATGAAAAAATACTAATAAAAAATCTAATAGTAGACAATGCATCAATTAAAATAAGGTAATATTAGAACTATTGATGTTACATCAAATTTGTAGAAAAAGAAGCTTTTTTTGCTATATACTAGCATGTTTTGATTGATTGATTTGTTTTTTGAAACTTATTAATGTTTTATACTAGAATGTGTATATAGATTTTTGTGCCTGCAAATACAAACTATTTAGCATCAAATTAATTCAGAGCAAGTTTTTGATCAAGTGATAAGGTTTAGTGACCATTACAAAATAACTAAATAAATAAATAAAAAAGATACACGATTTTACAGTGAAACTTTTATTTTAGAACTTACTTGATATTACCTGTTTCTTTGCACTCACCAACCCAGAATTCACATTTACCATCAGGAATTTGATGTGCCCAGGGTGGCTTGACCCAAATGACTGTTTTGATGTGACCAGCATACAACAAGGGAACTAACCATGTGGCAATGCTGACTGAACTAGTATTTAAAAAAGAAAGTTAATTATTACTCTTTTTATATAAAGATAGATTTTTGTTGAACTAAGTCAACTTTGAGACAAGGTCAGATTAATGGAGAAACTAGTGAGAAATAAATCTTGGTAGCTATTGTTTGTGAATTAAGCAGAAGTAACATTATTAATCAATATTAACTCCTTATTAAATCAATTTTTCCCACTCAATGTTTCATTGTGAAGCACATTTTAATTTAACAATTAAATGTGTGTAATCTAGGAATCATGAAAATATGTTATTTCTTTTACTTAATTTTATTTTTTATCAGCTATATCACCTATAAAAGAAACTCTTCAAATATGCAGTGCAAACATGCATAATTTGCCAGTTTTTATTCCTAAAGCTAAAATGAATAACACCTCTCTCTCTCTAGTCTATAAATTGATTAGTAGATGTCCAAAGGACTTATATCATTCACCAACTCTAGAGTTTTGTGAAACAACATTCATCAAAAGGTCTGATAAATCTATTGAATTATTATCAGATATCATATTTGTACTCCAAAAAACAAATGCTGATCATAGACACTTATTTTAATGTACTTTGACAGGTGTCTTTTCATGGAGTTCTGTTTTATATATATATATATATATATATATATATATATATATATATATATATATTAGAAATTTACTTATTTAAAAATAAAATAAATAGATAGATATACAAACAACACAACATTATCTAAATATATATGGACACAAAAAGAAAAAATATACCTACAAAAATCAAATGGGAAATAATAAAAAAGTAACTCCAAATAATATTAAAAATAGAAGTGTAAAGTATGACTAGAAGAAAAATTATATAAAAAGTTTAACAATTAAATCAAATTATTAAATAAAAGAAATTAATTAATGAGTAAATGTAGACATTTTAATAAATATCTACTTTGTAACTTAAGCACCTTCAATATCTAATTTTATCTTTGATATATATAGATGTTGGAATATATATATATATATATATATATATATATATATATATATATATATATATATATATATGTAAGCAAATGTGTCACACACAGTAAATAACCGACCAGGGTTCTTTCAGATCGCGAGCTGTGTGGCAAGATTAATGCGTGACAAACGTACCGATAAGCTATAGTTTTAAATAGTCCCCCTCACCTTCCACTTAGGACACAATCTTTTCCCTGTGCGCAGGTCTTCGTAGTTGCCCCCCACGCGACGCCAGCGTATCCGACTCCAAGAAAGAATACTCTGACTTTAGAATTTCAGTTTTTCTGTTTCTGACCAGTCCTGTATATATCGTCTCTTCATCAAACTTAAATCTAATATAAATATGTCTCCATTAACCATGTCCCGAAGAAGGTCTATTTGACCGAAACGTTTGACGTCGACAGAATAACAAAAACAAAAACAAAATAAAAACAGTAAACTCACATATTCGGATTTTGCTTTGTCTTTTCCACATTTTCATCATATATATATATATATATATATATATATATATATATATATATATATATGTGTGTGTGTGTGTGTGTGTGTGTGTGTGATTGATATATATAAATATTAGAATCATATAACTAAAATTAAATTTAAATAATACAAATTAACTAATAACAATAATTTATACATGTACGTGTGTGTGTGTATGTATGTATATATATATATATATATATAAAAACAATAATGAAAAGTAATTATGAAAATACAAAAAATATATAATAAAAAATACACAATGAAAAATATACAATAGAAAAACAATTATATTAGAAATGATGTGTTTATGAGCATGCATGGGAGCATGAACATACATGTGTATTGTAAGTATACACTTGAACAGCTTGATGGACATGTGAGCAAATGTTGGTGTGCGCACGTCACTAACAGAGTAAAAAAAATGCAAATTAAAAAAAAAAAAGGACATTTACATAAAAATATTTTAACCCTTGAAAGAGTGGACATGAAGCATGAAACTACGTAGTCGGGAGAAGAATAAAAATAATTCAAAAATGGATATTAATTTACAGTAAGTAAATTTTTTCAATTTAAAAAAATTTATATATATATATATATATATATATATATATATATATATATATGAAGAAATATAGTCTTAAAGTGTGCTATATTTATGGGATAAAGTGCTCAATATCAGAGATAGAGCGTGTGTAAATATAAAAGTGAACATAGAAGTCAACACTTAGAGGCAACAGTCTGTTTCATGCAAGATGCAATCATCGGGCCACGATGATTGCATCTAGCATGAAACAGACTGTCGCCTCTAAGTGTTGACTTCTATGTTCACTTATATATATATATATATATATATATATATATATATATATATATATACACACACACATACACACACACACACACACACACAGACAGACAGACAGACAGAGGGTCCACCAGTTGAAAACATGTTTTTAATGGGAGACAATGTAATGTTACATGTCATACCTCAGATTTTAGCATTCTCATTTAACAGTTAGACTACTAATGGTCTTGGACCCCACCATTTTTTTTTTGCTAGCCATTTGCTAAGAGAAGGATACTTTGAAAGACTTATGACTCGGGGATTTCACTCTCATTGTCCCAGCTTGCTAAGCCCTAACAGATCAAATCCTGGGTGAAAAGGTAGCCTAAAGAAAGCTTGTCTCCTACATTACTCAGTTGGCTAACCGCAGTCAACGGGCCTCTTCTTATCTGGTTGAACATCAGTAAAGAAAAGGCAACAGACTGGCAAGTGCAAGCATTACATTTGGCAGACTGTACAAATGCGCGTGGTACAACTGACACCTGAAGAAGGGCACTAAGATCAGAGTGTATAAAGCGATCATCCTTGCCACTCTCCTATACGGCTCAGAGTCACTTACTGACACTGCACAATCCTTAACATCCATTGGAGTGACCTTGTCACCAATATTGAAATCCTTGAAAAGGTGAAGATCACCAGCATTGAGGTCATGCTGGGCTGGACATGTTTCCAGGATGGAGAATCATCGCCTGCCTAAAATTTTATTGTATGGTGAGCTCTCCACTGGTTATTGCAGCAGAGGGGCACCAAAGAAGCAATTCAAAGATTGTCTGAAAAAATTCTTTGGTGCCTGTCACATCAACCATTGCCAATGGTCAACTCTAGCTGAGAATTGTGATGCCTGGCATCTCACTACCAACCATTCTGTCTCCTTCTTTGGAAATATCTGCAGGGTCGCTCTCAGGGACAAGAGGCAGAGAAGGAAGTACTCTAATGCTATGTCATCGAGCCCAGGCTGGACTTTCAGCTGCAACTGCTGCAACCCTGTATGCCTGTCCTGCATTGGACTCATCAGTCACAAAGTGCCTGCAATCAACGTGTACAGACTCCCTCTTGATCTTCATTTTGCAAAGCCATGCCATGATAATGTAGGCATTTTGTAGAAAAAGTCACACTTTTTGGAAGAGAAATGGTACCCAGTATGCCATGAAGACTCCAGATAGCACTCTTCAACTTTAAGTTAAGAGATTTTCTACATTAGCTGTCAACCAAGGTAAGTGTATCTAGTCTGCCCTGCTATTTAACCCAGAGCTGGAGGAAGATGGGTTCATGCTTATTCCAAGAGTGTTGACACAATGGGTTCTTGCCTTTTCTAAGGGTATTACCGCACTCTCAGGTCACTTATTTGATATTAGATGGAAACTTGTAAAAGAAATTGTCTTCAATGGAGATAATGTTCTGAGTACTTTCAATTGTCTTCAATGAAAAAAAGGTAGAAGTCGAGAGGTAGTCAGGGGAATATTTATACTGTTAATGGTCTAGGGTTTGAAAAGATTATGGGTTCATATTCTTGAAATACATTTATAAAATGAAATGGTGGACGACGTCATCAGTGATGTCGCCCTGGCTTCATTATGAATTTTGGGCCTGCAACATCAGATTTGTTCTGCCAGGTACCCGACCTGTTGACAGGCCACCTCCCCACATAGTTTGCTCCATAATTTTGTTTTTAGAAAAATTCTTATTAAATATATCAGGAGGTAGGTCTTACTTTTATAATGACATTGAGATTTGCATTAGTCAATCGGATATTGTTTTGCATGCTATCTACAGGTATGAAGTCGATGGCGCGATTTGTGTGTGCTTTCTGGTTTTGCCTTTCCTGCATATGTGTCAATATTATGGTAAGTTGCTTCACATTTAATGTTACAAAAAAAAAAAGACTCCATGCAAGATTAATTTCCATATTAAATTACATTCTCCTTAACCTACATCCATGCATTCACTTACTAACCTGTCAGCTGGTTTTAATGTTAAAAAGCAAAACAAAAACAACAAAGCAAAAAAAACAAAAGAAAAATCACAATACCTTGAAGTAACTGATGAATGCTATACTGCAAACCTTTAGTGTTATGGAAAACCAAAACTAAAAGGGCAGACATTGATGTTCCGTTGGGGAGGTGGGATCATACTGAACTGAATTCACATTAAATCTGTTGGCTTCATGGCTTCAAAAGTTATTTGAAGCCAACTTTCTTGGTAAACAAATCAATTGGTCCAACTATTTAAAAGTCCATTGGCTCCTTCACCTGCGAATGCCTAACTTTGGTGTTTAAAACTAAAACTTATTGTTGGCTTCAATGGTGTTCAAGCCAGAAAATGCAAGCTAACTTGCTTAACAAAAAGGAGAGGAAAAAAAAAAAGTCTTATTCATGTTTTAATCCATGAATCATTATATGGTGGAATAGATTTTGGTATCATGTGACTAAAATGACCTTAGAGTTAAGTCATTTTAATATGTGCGTGCCAAGATTAAAATGAATTTTATTGATGGTGTTTTGCAGCCATTTAATATGGGGTGCTTCCAAAATGTCTAATTGCTTTTTGGAGTTGGTTCCCCATAATCTGACAGTAATTAGAATGGACACTGTAATCAGATTCACTCCAATTACGTAAAAAATGAAAAACAATAAAGAATATTATATAAAGACATTTATATATATTATGTTTAACGTTCTTTTTATAGATACAAGTATTTAAGCAAATGCTCTGTTTATTATAAAACAGAGCATTTGCTTAAATACTTGTATCTATAAAAAGAACGTTAAACATAATATATATAAATGTCTTTAAATAAATTGTCGGACTATGTCCAATTCAAAAATAAAAGAATATTATCTATAAATATTGTAACTCCTACAGACAGTAAAATAAGTTAATAGCATTTTGGCTATGTCTTGACTTATAACTTTTCTTTTGCTTGGAAATGAATAACAATGATTGAAAAAATTTGGAATGTTATACACAATTTCAGCAAGTTCCTTAACAAGTTTCCACCCAAGATCAAATAACAACATATAAATACTTAACCTTCCTTGTCCATTCTATTCAATGAAACATGTTTAAATGAAGGATTGCTGCCTAAACTATGTTTAAACTACATTATAATAACAAAGACTGTTTTGCTAAAACAAATGGTTGACCAAGATATTTCTGGATAATGTTTTTAAGGTATACAGCCTTTATAATAATAGTGCTCAATAGCAAGAGATAAAGTATTAATAGTAATAAATAAAATTACATGTCCATTTATCTTATTTCTACTCAGAGTTTCATGATATAATCTGTAAAAACCTGATTACATCAGATTATTACAGATTATTAGAGGACTTGACTGTATTTATTTACAGAAATCATATTTTTCTTAAAAGGTGTTTATTAACATTAAAATGAAAAATGAAAATAATAAAAATAAGACAAATTACAATTCATTTAATTATTTTTATCCCAAACTGTAATTATACAGCAAACCAATCATTATTTTGAATATTACAATAATATAATGAAAATATTTAGAAATAAGAAATTAACAAATATTTAGAGGATTTCGAACTGAACACTTAATTTATGAGCATACCAGAATTGACAAGCACACAGATGAAGGCTGGAGAATACAATGAATGAATCGAATCGTTGTGATAACAACAACAAGGGGGGGGGGTAATAATCCATGTAGAAATAATGTAAATGATGATAACTCCTCATCCCCAAAATTCAAACAGAAATATTTAAAGATGACAAATCTAATAAATTATAGTTAAAACACTTCACAATTTAATTAAAAACTTTTATAGGCATCCTTATCCAAAATAGAAATACTTGGCTACACAGAATTCAAATCAAAAGTTGCATTTATATCTAACTTTTGATTACATAAAAATTATCTAACACATATAACTGGGCAATTTCAAATAAGTTTATGTCATGCAATGACATCTTCAAGGACAAATTCAAATAACTTTATGTTATAAATTAATCTATTTTTAGGAAAAATTAATTAATTTTTTGTAGACCAGTTCAGTTTTACAATCAAGTCCCCTGACAAATGGATGTAATCTCTGTTAAACCCAGAGTAGAGATAAGTCAACATTTAATATTGTGTGTATGTGTGTGGATGAGTTTAGGCCGTGGCACCATGGCAAAATTTAAAAGGTTTGATATGCTAATGACATCCTCACTTCTGTATATAAACATGTGCAACAAAATAAATCCTACATTGCCTTACTAAAGTCCCTCAGAGGACAAAATGTGTTGGCTAAGAATAGGTTACCCTCTTGTCTTTTTATATATATATATATATATATATATATATATATACATATATATATATACACATACATACACACACACATACATACTTACATACATATACACAAAAATGGAATTAAAATTATAAAATATTCATACCTATAAAGATGATTTTTGTTAAATGTATCTGTTGCTTTTAAGTGTGCTTCAATCAAGAGATCAGGATGGGCATCAAAGTGAACTATAGTGGTTCCTGAAAAAGGCAGGCGCTTCGAGCCAATGGCCCGGTGAATAAATGGTAGCACCTGAAGAAGAAAAAAAAAAAAATCAAATTTTTTTAAAATCTCAATTTGCAACATGCAAGCTATCTATTGGGATCTTCTTCATTTTAAATGTAAAAAAATTAAATTTATAGCTTTTTAAAAAATTGTCATTTATTACCAAAATAGATGCTTTTATTTAAGTAAAATTTCATTTTAAGTTCTTGTAATATGATAAGCACTATGATATCTGTTTTAGTTCAAATAATGGTTTGTGAATAATAAAACTGCAAATTGGAAAAAGTGTAATATCTTTCATCCTATATAAAAAAAAATAAACATTTTCATGCTGATAAACATGTAAAGAAAAATATTTTCAGAAATATTGAAAAACTTTAAATTTTCATAAGAAAGGAAATTATTTCAATTTTATAATTACAAATTATAAGATTTAACCTCTTCTATAATCTTTAGTATTGAATGAAGATTCTTAGTTATTTTTCTGCAGTAAGATCATTAGACTGATCATATAATCAAAGGAGTCATATATTAGGTTGGTGCAAAAATAATGTCGTTTTCTCACATGAAGTTGAACGTCAAAAAACGACATTATTTTTGCACTAACCTAATAATAAAAACTGACATTTTGTAAACTGCAGTAAATCTACTGATTCCCACATTCAAAGTCTTCACATGATACAACTTGGAATTAAAAGATCAAGTGAGATTTCTGAACATTTGCTATCTGCCTTTTAATTTTTGCAAAATTAATTAATCATCCATGTCAAATGCTGTTAAAATTATTGTTATTCTTTGGTCAAATCCATGGTGACATTTTTAATACACTTCTTCAGGAGTTTTCTGTCCAACAGCCAAAGCCACCAATTTTTGAAAGAAAAAAAAATCTCCAACTTGTACAGACTCTGAACACAATGAGTCAGTTCTCAAACTCCCTCCAAAAGTGGCATATATTTCTGCATGCACAGAACTCTTGTTCAAAATGTCAGGAAAATTTTAAGAAGCCTTGCATAATTGTTAATATCTTTAAAATGTTCTATTATAAAACATCTAGATCTAAAAAAAAAAAAAAAAACTAAAAAAAATTAGTTATAAAATACTACAGAACCATACTAGACATCTACGTAGTCTGCATCATCATAGAACATCAAACAAGAGACAGACCTGTTTGAAGACCCCATAACCACTGTCAAGAAGTGGAAGCTGAAATGGTATGGAAGCATTATAAGAGCCAACAATCTTTCCACTGCCATCCTACAACTACAAGGCAAAAATAGAATGGGCAGACAAATGTAAATATGGGTTGACAACATCATTGAGTGAAGTGGAAGATCCTTCACAGAAACTCAGACATTGGCATGCAACAGAGATAAATGGAAGGAACTGGTTATGTGCTCAGCTACCCCCAATGACCACACTTGGTCATGAAATTGAGATGAGGATAATGACCCTTTTCTTAACAAACGGTAAAACTCTTTTATTGCAACAACAGGAATATGATCTCTTGATTACGAATCTTTGGTCTTCCCTAAATGATTCTGTACTTCATAATCTTGCACAGTGAAAACTTGTTGTATCCTTAAAGAAGGTTACAAACAGACAAACGTGGTACTTGAGTCAAAGGAACAACAACATGGGCATAGATGAAAGAAAGAGGTTTATTGTAACTGAAAGACCGGGAATCAGTTAGCAGGCAAGTAATTCCCAAAGCAAGTCTGCCAGGTATATTCTGTGCTCACTATATATATTTTAACCTTCTATAACCAATAAGGTAGGAATATATTTTTTATTCTATAAATAAAATTATTTCTTTATGAAACTTAGTATTTTTTTTCTCTGAATCATAAAATAAAAAATGCAATAAAATTAAGAAATTATTTGGTTAGAAAAGCTTCTAATAGAATCATTGAACCCCAGACGTCTCCACTGCCACAGGAGTAAAACAAATCTATCAGCAAGGGAAGAATATTTAACTATTATTTTTATCTCTGCGTCCCAGGCGATGGACCCCGGCTTCTAATTGATTTTATGTATAAAATATATTATGATCTCTATTATCTTAAGAAATTATTTTTTGCTGAATAATGAATGTTTACAAAAATTGTTTTCATTTTTTTTAAATTTATTTAGAATAATTTATAAACTTATAAAATTCTGTATTAATTTGTAGCAGTCAAGTGATAGTGTTATTAAATTAAGACTATTTACTAATCATAAATGGAAACGTTTATTCCAATTCAGTGATTCCCAATAGTTTAAAACGAATTTTGAATTTATTTTATGTGTATAAACATGTTGATTTTTGTAAATACAGACATCCACACATGACATTATCAGAAAATAAGAGTAGTAACTATAGAAAAGTTCAAATTTATTGGTAATTTTCTAACATTTCCTCAAGAAGCTTCATAAGGCTATAAAGCCAAATTACCTAAAATTACATTGCTTAGAATATTTTTTTAAATCTTTAAGATTATTTGGAAATTAAAAAAATATTATTTAAAAAATCATTCACATCAAGTAACTGTTAGTTATGTCCCCTTAGAAAAATTCCTAAACATAAGTCGGTAATCTTAAACCTTCATGCCAACACAAAAAAACAGTGTCAAAAGCACGGTTTTTCCCTTGACACCGCTATTATTTTAACTTCAGCAATGTTATTTTAAGAGGCGATGATAAGAATTAAACCTAAACATATGAGAATTTGCGACAAAAATATTAAACAGTAAACACTAGTATTTAGATTATTACAAGAATAATGTATTTCTTTTACAATAAAAAAAACTAATAAAAAACGATTTAAAACTAAAAATGCAATGCAATTTTTATCATTTATCAATTTATAAAGAAATAAATATGAAAACAATTTTTATTCATGAATTTATAAACATTTAAATTATTAAAATATGTGAATTAACTATTTTTTTTTTACCATTTTAGCATTTAAATCAAATTATTTGGCAATTATCCGATGTTTTAGTTTTACCAACTATTTTCATTTTCAATAAACAATCTCTAACAATAGTGTTTTACTGTTTATTATTTTTGTTGTCAATTTTTCAAGAACAAAGAAAATGTTTGAATTTAGTTTCATATTATTCGCTATTCATTCATTGTAAGATTTTTTCCGTCAAATTTGAAAGAAAATAATGATTTATTTTAAATATGTAAGCTAAGCACCAAATTTCAGCCAAAATTATTTTTTGAGTTTTACTTTTATTGAATTATTTTTGTAAGTAAAAATTTTCCAATTTTTTTTTTACTGTAAAATATCTTCAAGGATTTTTCTTTAATTTAAACTTTAAACATTTTTAATATTTATCGCCACCACCCGCCAATTTTAATACTAAAAAAAAAAAGTATTCACGATGTATCGAACGAAACTCAAAAAAAATGTCTTTACAAAGTTTCCTAAACCTATTCATTCAGTATACAATATTCATTCATTTAAGTGCTGAAAGTTTCATAAATCTTATAATTCCCTTACTTTTGCTATTTTTTAAAAACAGGGTTACCATTTTTTTTTCATTTCAGAGAAAAAAAACGCATCCTTTTTTTTTTGGCAGTACCTGTCCGTGTGTTTTAGTTCATTTTCATAAAATTGGCCCATATGTATCTACACTACAGAGTTGTTTTTTTTAATGAAAATTAGTGTAAAATTATTTTAAAAAATGAATTAATCCAAATTATTGAAACAATATATTTTTTTATTTGATACAGAAGTTAAAAAAGCAAATACTTTGCCAGGTAGTTAAGTCATGAGTGTAAGTGTAGTACTAAAACTTACTTCATTGACAACAAAGTGGGAAAAAAAAAGGGATAGCAGATAGCTCTTAAAAAAAACTAAGCGCACATTGTAGGGTGTTCAAAAAAACTCGCATTATTAATTGATAACCTTGTACAATTTTTTATATTTATTTACAAAATGGAATCAAGTTTCTGTATGTGACAAATTTTATTTAGTCGAATTATGGAAGATGATGTCAAGCAAATTTTCTCTGGTCTATTTTTTTTTTTTTACAAGTGTATGTTTTCTGCCACAATTGTCGCCTGCTGACTTTTGGAGCACCTTGTAAGTGTACTTTTTCAGCAGACTATCAAATCTACTTTTTTTTTCTTTTTCTTCCGTGACAAAATCTTCTTAAGCATTCTTGACCCAAGCGGCGATTTAAACTACGTTTTAAATTGAAATTATTGGATTAAAAATAAAATTAAAATAGTACTGCCCTCGGCAAGTGATGGATAGGCAAAAAAAAAAAAAAAATTGTCAAAAATTATAAAAAAATATAAAATTATACGTTGCGCCAATACAAGAATTAACACTTTAATTAAAAAAAATATTAAAATATATTAAAAAACATTTAATTTTATACTTAAAAGCAAAAATCCAATAGAAAGTTTAAATAAAATAAAATTTATAAATGAGTTATTTTGCCGCGCGAGTAAACTAGCATTTTATTTTTTACTCTAGTCTTTTATAACCTCACAGAAATTTATTTTTATTCTTGTTTATTACTTTGGTATTTAATTTATAAAACACACGATAACCCCGCTTGTTCGATTTTTTTTTCAATAAAACAGGAAAAATAAACATGATAAAAATGTATAATGACGTAAAAAGTATAAGTTAAAATAAAAATAAATACTTATGCTTTTAATGTGTACTGTAAGATACAAACAAAAAGCTATTTCGTTTAAGTTATTGTTTTATTGAAAATTTAGACTAGAGTTGAGTACTATGCGATTTTTACGGCAATTTTTTTTTATAATTGACTTGACATTTGGTAACAACTTACTTAAAAGTGCTAGAGATCTATTTAAATTGAACGTCTACTAATATCTAAACTTACTTTATCATGATCATCAACAATATAGACAGGTAAAGCCGAGTTTACATCTGCCATGCCACTGCTGCTTTTAAATTACGCTTGAAGGCAAATCGCTCTTGTACAGTATTTGTGAATGCCTTAATTCATTTTCCACAAGCTGAAGAGTTCACGCTAGGAGTAGATAAGCAGAAGATGCCATTGTCTTTAATTGTGATTTGATTAAATAAAATCAGAGATTTAGAAAAGAAAACAAAGTGGCTTGTTTTGGTGTGTTCGAATGGGCAATAAATAATTTCAGTTTTTCTAAATGTTCATATTACAACTAACTGGTAAACCTTGAATGCTACAGACAAAAAACGGTTTTTATTTCATCTTATTTTTAATTTTATCCAATATGTTTTTATTTTCACTCAGTGAACGTTTTTTTGTTTGATTGAGTCTCAGAACTGTAAAAAAATTCATAAAGAGGTTGTAAGGTTTAAAACAGAACTGCGTTAATAATTATAAACCCCCTAACATTTATACAAAAATGCTCATAAAAACGAGAATGTCACGTATTTGGGTGTGTAAAGGAGAAAAGTGGGGTCAATTCTCATTAGTTTATGAGTGAATGAATGATAATTATTTTATTATAATTATTTTTGACACTATTTTTAATTTTTTATGGACATGACACGACACAGTGATAGTATTTTTTTTATGTATTTCTTTATGGATTTCTCAAAGGCCCCATCCAGGTCATTAAAAATTTAATTTAATGTTTTAAAAGTATGTTTTGTAATGTTGTAGTCAATGTACTTGTCTGCGGGAAATTTGCCTCGACTTTCCCACATGAAAGGGTTAACCGTTAAGGTTAAAAAGGTGACAGAATCAATAAAAGCAACAACAGCTTGAAAGTTTTGAGCGAGCAATTCTCTCTTTTAGGTGGAAGAATAAAGACTCAAGCTCTTGCTCGGAATGTAACTGTGGCGGACCCCCTGGAGGGGCGCGCGATATGAAACCACGGCCCGAACGCCCCCGTAAAGTAGATGATGATGAGGTCACAAAAGGTCCGCTAACGCTTTTCGAATTAAAGACGTGAAACTTGACAATGTGAAACAAAATGAACATCAGAACGAAGATATGTATGATTCATGCTAAGTTTTTATTTATAAAGGAGAAGCCGTGGGGTACATTGGTCTGGCAATCGTGGTATAGAATCGTCCATATTTTCTACTCACCCCCGTAAAAAATACACTCTTTCAGTTGAATCAGTTTTAATCAATCAACACCTCACTCACATTGCAAATCTCGACTTTTTATTAGTCAAGACGACACCAAAATGTGTATCAATTGTCAAAAATCTATTTTTCTCGTCAAGCTCGCCGGAGCCTACTTTGGTTTCCCAAAACAAATAAAAGGACAAATTTCAGTCCAATTCACCAGTCAGTAACTCAGCTTCAGAGAGATGTCACACGAATCCACGCGTGTCACTGTTTTGACTTAAGAAACTTTTCGCGCGTCAACTGCTGACTCAACTACCAACATCATTCTCTCTCTAAGTCCATTACAACTTGCTTAAAAAGTGTTTATTTACACTACTAAATAGAAATTGTAATTTTAACCAAAGACAAACAAAAGACAGTCCAAGATAAACAACTCTGGAAGAATTAGAAAACAAATCCTACTTTAATCTCGGACATTTACTACCTAAATTACCTTTTTGATAAATTTTCCTTTCTTATTCTATTTGAGCATTTCTTCAACAATTGAACATTGCTGAACTGTAATTCATTAACATACTTAATTCACACTTCGTCAACTTTCATATAACCAAAACACAAGCTTTTTCCAATTGTATTAATTGTATATAAATGTTCGATATTTTCTAATTGAATTCACGAGTACCATTGTTTCTTGTTCAATTTTGCCTTGAGATTTATTCAACTTGTATGTCTATGCTTTATATTGTTGTGATTAATATGAAGAACATGCTTTCAAATCATTTTAAAACAAAAAAACCTTTTGATTACACACTCCTCAATTCATAGCAATCCCAACAGTGGTAATGGTGGTTGGACTGGTCGTGTCGACGGTTGGAGTTGAGGTGGAGACATTCCGGTCATGTCGAAAGTTGGAAAGAGATTGCGGACATTCCGGTCGTGTCAACGGTTGGACGTTGAGGTCGACGACGGGATGTTGAGGTGCGTACGTTCCGGTCGTTTCGACGGTGGGTGGTTGCGGTGCAGGCATTGCTGGTCGAGGTCGGTGTCGAAACCTCCGTAGTAATTACAACCAAGAGTATACCGGAAAGGTTGGTCGTTGCAGATAATCGCTGCTGGTCCTCGTCGGTGATCGTTGGTCACTGCTGGTCGTTGCAGGTGATCGCTGCTGATTAGCTTGGTCAGGTTTCGGACTGGACGTGTCGGACAGGAAAGGGCAGCTGGCGTTGCGATGCAGTGCTCGGATTCGTGACGGTATTTGGTCAGTGCCGGGAAGCTGGCGTTGCGATGTTGTTGGGCATATTGAATATCTGGTGCTGGCGTTGCGTGTCTGCGGGTCGAGTCCAATATAGAAACCTCCCATAGTAATCAAAACCGTAGTGTACGGGAAAAGTTATGAACGACGTGCGGGCAGCCAGTAGGGACGGAGTGCCGAGAGTCGAACATGGGTAAGGAACCAGAAGTAAAAGGGCGAAGTAAAGAGAGAAAGAAAGGTAGATCCTACTCGCGTCCAGTTGGCAGACAAAAAAAAGTGGGAGCGTAACTTAATACGCAGCCCTGGTCCAAAAAGGCCAGGGGTCTGCGTACATACCGTTCAGGCGTCCTGGCCACGAAATCCAGGAGCCTGCGTACCGTTTAGTTATTGTATATAAAAATACAATTATGGCACAAGGCCGAAAAAGGAAGGGGTTGAGGCTGGTCTTCACTATCTTATACCTAGCTAATCCGATTCACGACCCATTCACTCATTACAATTTACCCATTCACCATAAAAAACTCGTCCGTCATCAATCAATCCCCCATACACCATAATACCACATCCTCTTAAGGGGAAACTACGAAACGCTCCCCATGCCATAAAAATTTAATGATAATAAATTATATATAAAATTCTAAAGATGAAAAATGATAGGGAAGGGAGGTGAACCCAATAACAAACTAAACATGAACACAAAGTGAACTAAACATAACTGATGTTAGTAGGGCGCGTCCAACCCTCAGAAAGGAGAGGCCGTTGTATTCTGCCCATTGGACAACATCAAGGTCTCTCACTAAGGGAGTGGGAAAAGGAAAAAATATATACGGACATAGGAAAGTAAAAGCTGACCCAGTCGAGATAAAAAGGGGCCAAAACAAACTGGGGAGGTTGTGAATTTCAACTTGGATCTTAACCAAAGACGCAGACGACAACAGGTCAGGAATAACCCCTACTCACATTAACTAGGTACAAAAAAGCTTGTCTAACCTAACAAAGGGGAAGGCTCCGCAGGAAACCACCCCGATGTGACGTAGGTTGACCTAAAAGAGAAAATCAAGGCTAGCCCCGTTCAAATGAACCAAGCTAGCTTCAGTCACCCACCTTTCGCCGAAGACTGTCGAATGCAATCGTTTTCTATCAGTTCTAATCTTCATCTTGAGCTGATGCTCAAAGAATCGGATCAGATCCTGATGAGAAAGACGGTTGCCTCGAAAGACTTCCTCCATTCGCATCGTCCAAATCGCCATTCGGGCCGTGACCAGCAGCGTCAGAAACACCATTCGTTTCACCCCAGAATACGGTGGAGGGACATTGTCACACACGTATGCGCGATCCATGAGCACGAGCTTTTCGGGAGCGAGACGAGCCGTCAGCTCACCGACATGGTCCCATAATGGGCGGACCCGGGTAGAAGGCGTGCGAAGCCGTTTCTTCCAAACCAAGGTCACACCGTTCACAGTCTGGGAAATTTACCAAGCCCCATATGAGGGCCTTGTCATTGAGAGGCAGCCGATTCCGAGCCAATACTGAGATTGTGGTAAACACCACCACCATTTTACCTAGAAAATATGCAACAAGCATTCATTGGTTAATCACCTTCAATCTAGCTCGCTGATTGGTCAGTTTCGACCAATCAAATCACCCCCACGCGACAGATCTGTTTTGGCGCCAACTAAGTTTGATCCTGTCACGTGATACAACAGATTATAAAAACCAAACAGAAGTGATTCTCGTCCTCTTTTTTCCTACTCTCTCCTCTCTTTTCCACTTCGACCTTATCTGATCTTTTTTTTTGTCTCTCTGAGAACGTTTGGAATCGCTAACTACTGTTTTTCTGTTAAGTTTTGAATTATTTTTCACCGTTTTTTCTTACATTCCTTTTGACTGTTTTGTAAATTTTTCATTTTTCCTTTTCAATTCCTTACCCTCACCAATTTTATTTTTACTTATTTTGCTATTAATCTTTTATTATTTAACATTTTGATTTTCTTTTACGTTTTATTTTTTCCTTTTTGAATTTATTTTCTCCCCGTGTCCACTTCCCAGAGTTTATCTGTTTATTTTTCGTTTTTACATTTTCCGTCCGACTTTATTTTCCTTTGTTTATTATTTTCTTCTGTGTTCTTTCTGTTAAATAACCGTTTAATTTCTGTGTTTTATCTGTTTTTCGTCTCTAATATATTTGTAAATTTTGTGTTTAATTTGTATTTCTGTCCAATTTATTTTCCTTGTTTATCGTTTTGTTTTAGGGTTGACCGTTTTATCGGCGGCCATATTGTAAATTGTGAAATTTCGTTTCGTAAAAAAAGCTTACAAATCTACAGAGTCCTAAAAGAGCCTTAACGTAGAAGCCAGCAATGACAAATTAAAAGACAACCTAAATGAGAATGCAGAGGCCGGGTAATCGCCCTCTTGTTGGAAGTCCCCCCCCCCGAAGTGTGTCATCGATATTACGGAGTTCTTGGTGCGTGCCAAGAGTTACGCACACCTTGTTGTAAAAGGTGGGCTCTTGGAGGATCCAATTGAACTAAAGAAAATCGACAAAAGAATAGTGTCAGTTTTCGTCGTCGACAAGCGTTCGCGCAGAATTTGTCGTTCGACGAAAGACAGAGTGTTGAAAACACTGGAGTCCCTGGGGTTTAAGCCACTCCGAATCGTTAAGGGCAAGGGATTTTTCATGTGGCACGTGCTGTTACCCACCGCCGAAGACTGCGTAAGAGCCACAAGAAAGGAGTTAATCACAAAAGATATAATTCTTCGTACAGAGTACGAGGGCCGACGAAGGATCAGCGTAGCAGTATATGAGGTCCCTCCTCAGGTTATCGGGGAGCACCTGGCGGCTTTCTTGACCCAGTATGGCGAGATTCTGGGTGCTTCTTGTGATAGCCTGACTGGGGGATGGAGCTTCGACATTATGCTCGATCATAAGGCTTTCAGCTCCATCCCCAACTGTCTTGACGTTGGTGACCTGAAGCTGCCGGTCATTGTGACCGGCCGTAAACCAGCTTGTTGGAAGTGCAGAAAGCCTGGTTACCTTTCCTCTTCCTGTACAGAGAAGAAGGCCTCTGGAAGTCAGGTCCGAATTGACCAAACTCCCCCTCTGACCGAGTCTTTAAAAACCGCCTCGCCTGTAAAGGGCATGTCGGCTACCGGGACCGGAGTGGTTTTACCCCCGGTTGGGTCATCACCAAAGCCCTCATTCCCCGAAGAGCCTTCTTCCACTGAAAGTGTAGTTGAGGAGAAGGGAGAGGGGGAATAGCAGGTGACTGGCAGGGCCAGAGGGAAGCGTCAGATAGCGGGTCCTCAGTCCCCTGAAGCCCTCGGGACAAAAGACACTTACAGTCCCACTCCCTCTGTCAGCAGTAAGGGCGACACCCTGGTCTTTGAATCTGCTCTAAGAGATTTGCAGACAAAGTACGACCCCGGATTCGAAAAAATAGAGAAAATAAAACACTGAAAGAGAAATTGGAAAAACAAAAGTCCTCATCACTTAAAAAGGCCACCCCCTCTACATCTTCTGCCCAACAATCCCCACATCCTTCAACCCCTCTCAGTAGAGAAACCAGTTCTAAAAAGACCTCTCCAATGGAAAAGGACACTCCCTCCACATCTTCCGCTCAACATTCACAACAAACAAATTCTACCCCTCTTAGTAGAGACCCCAGCCCTTTAAGGCAAATCGTATACCAACCTTCTCTATACCAACATCGTATACCAACCTTCACTAAAACACCTGAAATGCCCACACACCCCTAACAAAAGGCAAAGAAGTCCCACACAAGACACTAAGGAAAAAAATAAAAAAGCACATAAACAACTCAGGAGAGGAGGTATGTCGTATTTCCCCTGCACAAGCAGAAAAAGCTCGCGATTACGGAAATCGGATAAAAAATTTAAAATATCCATAAAACTCCATAAAATATAATAAATTAATATCTCCATAAAACAATTTGCAGACAAAGACATAGATGGCCCAAAAAACTTCCCAGAAGCGCAAAGAGTGCTAACTGTCATAAGAACTGGGACGGGGACTACACTCGTTTGGGCTATGCTCGACGAGGCAATAGCCTCTTTCAAAATGTCCCCACCAATAGCCATCGTGGAAAACAATAATTTAAAAAAAATGAAGCAATTTTGTGCTGGGAGGGTCCCTGTTTTTGTTCACCCCTCCCTATACAGAGCACTAAAGTTGACCTTTCCATGGGATATAGGCGGTCTCTCCCAAGACGGCACCATCAAGACTGAGATGGGCCACGGGTCGATGGGAGAGGCGGTCGGTATCCTGACCCCGTCCATGTTTAATTAAGGTAAGCAACCCTAATCAGTTTTCACTATGTCTCTTAGCTAGTTTGAATGCCCGAGGCCTGAGGTGCGAGTCTCGAAGGGCGAGGCTCATTCGTGACTTTCAGCGTCTCGGGGTGGATGTATGTTGTGTGCAAGAGATCCGTTTTTGTTCTCGCGATCATGACAGCATTCTGTCTAGAGGGTTTTCCCTCTATTCAGCATGTTATGATGGACGCTCGAGGGGTGTCTCTTGGCTAGTGAGCAAGTCCTTGAAGGCTGCGTGTGTTCTTGTCAGACTTTGCGTGTTGGATGTTACCATAAAGGATAAGGCTCTACGTCTCATTGGGGTTTATGCTCCCAATAAGCATTTTGAGCGGCCTACTTTGTTTCAGCACATCGAGCCGTTCTTGGTGTCATCTCGTCGGGTAGTTTTAGTGGAGGATTGGAATGCCGTCCTTGACCCCGATATAGATCGTATAGGGTCAAAATTGGGTACTAACAACCCGGACTTTATCGACAGGTTTGATCTTGTCGATAAATACCGAAATGAACACCCTCGGGAGGTAGTGTGGACTTGGACTAATAGTGGCAACAAGGGTACTCAGATGCTGTCTAGCTACCTGGACCGATTCTTAGTCAGGAGAGTCGATGTAGGGCTCTTAGGGTGTCCAAGTTTCCATTATATAGCTTATTCGGATCATAGGCTAGTCCGGGTACGGGTAAACTTAGATAAGCCTAAGGTTAAGATGGTTGGTTACTGGAAATTGAACTGCTCATTATTTGGGGAGCGAGATTTCCGGGACCAGCTGCTACTAATGATACAAAGGGAGCTGATGGGGGCTGTGGTGGGAAATGCCTGGTGGGATAATCTTAAATCCAAAATTAGAACGTTTGCTGTTGATTATAGTCGTCGGCTCAATCTAGATAGATTAGCGGCGCAAACGGCTTATGAGCAAAAAGTTGATCGGGCGGTTAAATCCGGTGATAGTGGGGACGTAGTCTTAGCTAAGGCGGAGTTGGCATCCTTGCTTATCAAGAAGGATCAAGCTCTGGTAGTTAGGGCTAGGTTAAAAAGAATGTCTCCAGAGGCAACGAATATGGCCGCTGAATTGCGTGCAGAGGAGGTTCGGAATGCAACTCGGCGACATATCGCATGCGTCACATTGCCGGATAAGCGAACTGTGACCACAAACGAGGGCATATGTGAGGCTTTTCGTGAGTACTTTCAGGAACTTTTCATCTGGGAGCCCGGTCTGAGCCCTGCCCAGTTCGACGCCTATTTAGCTGACTTTCCCTGCTGAAGCAGCTAGGTGCGAGGATCCCATTACAGAGTTGGAAATCTGGGATGCGCTGAAACAGGTTGGCCTGGACAAATCTCCGGAATTAGATGGTCTTCCATACGAAGTGTACTTGTGGCAGTCGCCCGTTTTTGCTCCCTTGCTGGCACTGATTTTCGGCCACTAGTTGAAGCAGGGGTCTATACCCCAACGCTTCACCAGGGGCGTAATCAAGTTGTTACGTAAAGACAAAAACGATGGGGATGGGTTAGATAACTTTCACCCTTTAACTATGCTAAACACAGAGTTAAAGATTTTAGCTAAGGTCTTAGCGAACCTTTTGCAGGTTGCCCTCTCTAGTCTGATTGGCTCCGAACAGACTTGTGCTGTGAAGGGCAGGACTATTCATTGGCGCGTTGAACTCTGAATAGGCCAACTCGTGGTCAACCATGCGGACGTAGACAGAAACATGACATTATTATTTATGGACCAATCAGAAACTATTGTTTTGTACTGAACTCTGGAGCCGATTTTAATAGGTTCAGCACAAGCTGAGAATACTTAACTGTGATCCTCTTTTAACAGGTTTAAAACAGAGAATGTAGAAATCTAATTCTACAGATCCTTTGCTCGATGAGAAAAGATTGGAATGAACATCAAGAAACGTTCCACATGTGTTACGTTATGTATTTGTTATTAATGAAGTCGACAAATGAGCTAGGCATAATAACAACTTTATTGTTTAGTCATCATTACAGGAAGTTCTCTTCTCCGTTTTGGAATGATAACCAAATAAAGGGTTATAATATAAAGGGGGACAGGGAGAATGTCTACACGTAACATCCCCCTCCTTATGGGGAGAAAGAGGATTGCTGGTTTAATTCTTAATGGGGGGTGGGAGTTTGAAATGGAGTGAGAACTGTCATTCAGGGTATCTTGCAGGTCTTTTTATGACTCGACCTGATCGTGTTCGCACTGGCATCTCACTCGGCTGCGGGTTTCCATCTGATTTCACTTAATTCTCTCTGATTATTTCTTTGTCAGAGGTGAGATTTTCTCCCTCTGACTGAATATAGTCAGCCGGTGCCGGTTGTTGTCGTGGGAATGACTGCGTTGAACGTGTTGTTTGGCGCAGAAACCGCCAGTTGTGACGGTACCTCTGTCCGTTCGTTTTCTCAATTTCGTATGATCGGCCAGTCATTTTTTTTTATTGTGGTTCTTTCCTTGTGCTATGGTGCCTCAATTTCCTGCTTTCCTTATTTTGTGCCTCTTCCTATGAGTACGGATAGCTGGGTTTTAGCATAGTTTCTGCAGCTGACATCATGGACTTTGTGCGTCGAACGAAATATCTTTGTGTCGTGCTGGTACTGAGACTTTCAGTGTTGCGAAGGTTTAACAGCCCTAGTAGTAGGTTATCTCCTGTGGCCTTACATTTCCGCATTAGTCGTTCACAATTTTGACTGCAGCTTCCGCCGTGCCATTAGCCTGACTGTTGCTCGAGAAATTCGGGAATGCATTACACGAGAATTGGGGTCCATTATCAGAGGAAAGAGTGTCTGGTATGCCATACTGGCAAAATGACGTCTTAAGCATTTGATTACTGCGTGTGTGGTTGAGTTTTTCAGCTTGTCAACTTCAAAGACGTTACTGCGCTGGTCCACTGTGACTAGATAGTCCATTTCACCCCATGAGAGAATGTCTGCAGAGACTCATTGCTAGGGTCTTTCGGGTACCTCCGTGATTATAAGGGGTTCTGCTAGTTGACAATCTGCATATGTTGCGTAGGTGGTCGTATTTCCGCTGACATACCTGAACAGAAAATCAGGTTCCTCGCTCTTCCTAGACAGGAGTTTATGCCTAGGTGGCTAGCATGTGCTTTTAGTTTCATTTCTGATCTCATATTGAGGAGAATGACTATTCTCCGTCCTCTTAGGATCAGTCCATCTTGTGTGCCAATTCATCCCTGTTATCGAAAAAAGGTTTTAGAGCGTCCGGCAATAGTCTTTTGTCGCTGGGACAGCCCGTGGCAATAACCTCAGCTAGTGTTTTCATTGTAGAGTCTTCCCGTGTCTTAGACCTAATCTCTGTTAGTCTGTGGCCTTTGATGGGGTGCATTGTTAGGTTATTCGCAATTGTGAGTTCTTTTGCTTCTGGTTTATCTATGGCACCTACGATAGTGCATCCGCAAGCGGGATTTCTTTTCCCGGCTTGTATTTGATCGAACAATCATACTGCTGGTCACGTAGTAGTAGATCTTGGAGGCGTTTTGGTGCCTTTTCTAGTGGTTTCTGGCAGATTGACACAAATGACTTGTGGTTGGTGAGAACATACACTTTTCTCCCATGTGTGTAATGGTGAAACTTTTCAAGTCCATACATCACTGCTAGCATCTCTTTCTCGATTTGCGCATATCTCCCTTCAGTACTGGATAGGGAACGGCTTGCATATGCAATTGGTCGCTCCTCTTGTATCAGGGCTGCTCCCAACTCATACTCACACGCATCTTTCTCAAGTGTGAAATCTTTGCATGGATCATAGTAGGCAAGTACAGGGGCTCTGCTTATCAGGTCTTTGATACTGTCAAATGCTTTTTGGGACTCGGACCATGTCCATGTGACTTCTTTTCTTGTCAAGTTATGGAGAGGCTTTATAACTGTTGTAAGGTTTTGGATAAACTTCCCGACATAATTGATCATGCTAAGATATCTGCGCAGGGCTCCCACTTTTTTTAGAGTCGACTACAATACCCTCCCTGGTAATGCGATGTCCCATGAAGGTTATTGCATCCAAGCCCACTTCCAGTTTCTCAGGGTTGAGCATGACTCCCAGTGAGTGACATTTTTCCAACAGTGCCCGAAAGTGCCTATCATGTTCTTCTTGGTTCGTGCCTCATAAAACCAAATGATCAGCAATAATGACGACCTCTTCCATATCATTTTGTGGAATATCTCTGCTGATGAGTTCAGCCCAAATGACAGCCGCCGCCAACGAATAAGTCCAAAGCAGGTTTGAAATGTTGTGAGGTCACTGGGCGCCTTGTCCAGTTTAATGTGCCAATAGCCTGATGATAAATCAGCCTTAGTGAAGATTCATCTCATAGAGCACATCTTCCAGTATGGGTATGGTATAATGCTCCCGCATGAGTGCCTTGTTCAACTCGTCGTGGTCAAGGCATATTCTTAGAGAACCATTTTTCTTTTTAGTTATCACTAACTGGCTGACCCTTGTTGTGGGTCTCTCGACTAGCTCGATGACCCCCAATTTATTAAGTCTCTTTAGTTCCTGCTTCAGCTGAGGCCGCACTGAAATGGCTGTTCTTTGGTTATCCATCACAACAGGAACTGCGCCAGGTTTCACTCTTAGTGCTGTCATTCCTGGTAGTTTGCCTAGCTTGTCGTCAAATACCTCCTTGAATTCAGCATCCAGAGCAACAGCTGCCATACGGTGAAAATTCTTCTTCTTTATTTTCATCAGGTCCATTTGTTCACTTGCTCGAATGCTCAGCAGAGGCTGACAACGATCTTCATCTTTAAAGACAAGGAATTCGACTGAGTATTTTTTTTTATATATTTTAGGGTTTTTTATGGTCCTTCGACAGACCCCGAGTGGTATCACTAGCGCCTTGTTCCACATCGACAAGACCCCATTATATGGTTTTATTTCTCTAGAAAATTTTGCTGGAATCATGTTGACCGTCACCCCAGTATCAATTTGAAAGATGATTTCTTTCTTATCCAGCATCATAATGCATTTGGCATATCTCAGTTTCTTCTTTGTTACTGCATTCAATCATTGTGTATCTTCTTCCACTTCTTCAGAGGTGGTGCTGAAGTAGTGCACCTGAGATCGATGGGGCTTTTTTCCTATTTTTCTTCTGGGTACAGCTTTTTTTATTTATTGATTTTCACTTCTCTGTTGGGATACTGCGCATCTTTTCGTGACATGTCTTGCAGGATCTGCCATATGCGGGATATTTGTCTCGCCTGGGTATGTGCATATAGCCACAGAAACGACAGTTTTTTCTTCGGGCCATTCCTCTTAGTGTCATATACTTTAATCACCTGGGCTTCCTCTGCTCCCATGCCGTTTCTATGATCGGAGGCCATCTCTGCCGCCCTGCACATGTCAATGTACCTTTGTAGGGTCATGTTTTGTATTTTGAGTAAGTCTTGTCTGGTGCTGTGGTTCCGTATTCAGTAACGATTTGGTCCCTCATCAGCGATTTACGACGTTTGTCACAAACATGAAATGTTTGTGAAAGGGCTCTGAGACTGCTAGAAAAGCTGTCAAATGATTCACCTTCCTCTTTTTCTTTTTCTAAACGCGAAATGTTCATATGTCTCATTGGTAATAACTATTGCGTATTCCTCAAAGGCATCTAATATTTCTTGGATGGGGTGATTGTGTTCGAGTGGTGTAAAATGCATGCCCGCTTATATTTTCATTGCATCATCGCACAGGCAGTTCTCCGGCATTGCTACTTGTATTTCTCTGGATCGGCGGCCCAGCTCGGATAGTAGAAAGTAGTTCGTTTATCGCTGTCTCCACTTTGCGCCCAAATTTAAACGTTCAGGGGCTCTAATGTGAAGACCAGACATACCGTGGAAACAGCGTCTACTGTTTCTTTCCGCTGACATTGTGAAAACAAGACAGGGATTCTACGAGAATTAACAGGAGTGAGGACAAGAATCAAGGAGAAAAGGGGGAAAAATGTCCTCTTAGAAAGTCTAAGTGAGAAATAGACAGAGAATAGATAGTGGGCAGTGTGGAAAATCAACGACGTTACCAGTACTGACATGTTAGTTCTCGACAGAATAAAAACAAGGTATCAATAAAACAGTTTACTGCGTGGCTGACAACCTGTAGTCTCTTCAAATAGCAGAGACGTGTTTCAGTAAACCGCTGAGCTGCCACCATGTTACGTTATGTATTTGTTATTAGTGAAGACGACAAAGGATATAGGCACAATAACAACTTTATTGTTTAGTCATCATTACAGGAAGTGCTCTTCTCCGTTTCCGGAGAGTTACCTAAACAAGAGATCATAATATAAAGTGGGGATAAGGTGAGTGTCTACACGTAACAACAGGCTCACAGCCTTTAATGTATCGGCCAGTAAATGTCAGTTGATTTATGTGAGATGTCTGGAATGGAATCTAAATTTACTGAATAATACTTTGACTCTTTTACTTCTTCAAGAATAGCAAAAAGAACCTGTTGTCCCATTAATTCAATAAATTCCTGACAAATATTTGCGGATAAATATGACGGATTCCTTTTTTCAAGATTTCCATACAATTTGAGATGTTTTTCCAAGAAAGTGTCAAATTCCCTTAGCAGCTTTAGTATACCTAAATAATTGCCATTTTTTGCTGACCCAATAATCTGATTTTCTCCGCAAAATGGCAAACCTCTGGAAGCAAGAAAGCGAGTTACAGTAAGGTGATGGGGGGGGGGGGTAGAGTTCTTGTTGTTAATTGTTGCTTGTATCAGAAGGTAGATAAATAGTAGCAGTCCTTCGGGACAGCGGCTAGTTTGGCCTAAAGGTTCAAAAAGCAATCAAATTGAGGTCACCATAACATAAACAAAATAACATACGAAAGAGAAGGGTATATCAAAAACACTTTGTATTTAAATGCAACATCAATGAATAGTACAATGTTTCTTGATTTACACGCACAAAGTCCGTTACAAAATGTTCATTCATAGAAGAGAAATCCGATTATTAAAAGAATATAAGTGTCTTTTGTTAATACTTAAGTTCATGACGTGCTGGTCACAGGAGATGAAAGGTGAGGTCAATGGGTTGGTAGGAGTCCTTTGATATCTCCGTTGGTGAAGGAAGGCTGAAGGCATCGGGTTTGACGGGTGAGAAAAGCGTAGCGACATTCACTGACGGTACTTCAAAGCTTTCTGTCTTAGGAGTGAATTTATCGCTCTATTTATGTGTGCCCTTCGGATCAGAGTCAGTCTGCTGAAACAAACTGTTGGGTATGGCGCGGAGCTGTTTAATTGGTGGAAAATTGTTTATCATTCTTTTTATTTCTTTTTAGTTTTCCACCGGAAATTCTGCGTGGAGCCGGGTGCGCAGAGACCAGTATTGGTCATTTGCTGTCTAAACCTCTGAGGGTTAATATCCGGTCCTTCGCTTGCTCCGTGCCACCACATAACTTTCGCCCCAGTAAACGGAGTTGTTGTTGTTGTTTTTTTTTTGTTGTTTTTTTTTTTTTTTTTTAGTAATAAAAATATGTGTTTTCTTTCTTCCATTTAACCGTTCTACCGGACTTCGTTCTAGTTTCTGGTTTGTTATCATTAGTTTCTTCGGAACAAGATAGGGAGTTATCCAAATCCGGTCTTGATCCAATGGAATCTTTTGATTTTATATTTTCAGAAATATATGCAGGTTTTAGTCTATCTATTGAAACATTGCTATGTACGTCATCCGATCTTTTAATAGTAAAATATTTTTCATGACGACTTAATACTTGGAATGGACCTGTGTATGGAGCTTCCAATGGCTTTCTTACTCTGTCTGTTCTTAGCCAGATACTTTTACATGTTTGTAAATCTTTTGGAATGTAAGAATTAGGTATTGTATGCAGGTGTCCCCTGGATAATTTGTCCATGTCAAATTTTTGCATCTCGTCGGCTAGAATTTTAACGTGCGAGTTTGTCATTTCACTATTCTCGTTCTTGATAGAGTCAATTAACAATCGGGGGACTTGTGCATGACTCCCTGTTACTGCAGTAAATGAAGAATAGTTTGATTCGTTAGGTGTTATCCTCATTCCCAAAAGGACGATAGGAAGAGCTGACAACCACGATTCTTTCCTGGCTATAATAGCCGTTTTTAAAGTTCTGTGTGCTCGCTCAACTAATCCATTCGTTTGCGGATGGTACGCCGTTGTTCGTAATCTGTGGAAGCCTATTATTTTTGATAGTTCTGAGAATAATTCGGATTCAAATTGGCTTCCTCTGTCCGTAACGACATGAAGAGGAACCCCGAATCGGGAGATCCACAGATTGACAAAAGCCGTTGATATTGATTTTGCCGTAATTTCTGTTATTGGGCATGCTTCTATCCATCTCGTATTTCTATCAATGCATGTTAATAAATATCGATATGGTGAAAAATAAGGGTCAGTTTGGTTCTTTACTGGTAGTAAGGGACCGACAATATCCACATGCACCGTTTCAAAACGACTGGAAGGTAATTCAAATGGATTTACTTTGCTCTTTGTGTGTTTTATTATTTTTGCTTGTTGGCAGTGCTGGCATTCTGTGCACCAGGTTTTTATTGACTTGTCCATCTTCGGCCAATAGTATCTGGATTTTATTATTTTTCTTGAAGATGTTATTCCTGGATGTGATAGATTATGCAGACTGTCAAATACCGATTTTCTGAGCTTTTCAGTCACAAAAGGTCGTGGAAAAGGTAATGTCGTGTCACATAATATGGTTTCATTTTGATTTATTGTGTATGGTTTCAGTTGATCTTTGAATGCCTGAATTTCATTGTCAGTAGCTTGATGCTTCATTATTTCTTGTAAGTCACATATATCAATAGTGATCGCGTTGACAGGTCGTGATAAACAATCAGCTACTATATTTTGTGAACCTCTTATATGTGAAATGTCATTTACATATTCGCTGATAAAACAGAGGTGACGCTGTTGTCTATCTGATTTTAAGGAAGACTGGCTTTTAAAAGCACTGCAAAGTGGTTTGTGATCCGTCAGTAACATTACATTTCTGCCTTCTATTAAATGTTTAAAATGGAGTACTGCTAGATAGGCAGCTAGTAGTTCTCTGTCAAAAGTAGAATATTTTTGTTGGGTTTGGGATAATTTCTTTGAAAAGAAACCTATGGGGATGGGTTGATTATCAATCATTTGATGAAGTGCTGCACCCACCGCATAATTCGAACTGTCTGTTACAAGTTGATAGTTGTTAGCTTTCGAGCTGGGGAAAGCCAAAACAGTTACATTTGATAAAGACTTTTTCATATTTTCGAAAGATTCAATTTCTTCCTTTGTTAGGGTTAATGACTTGGAATTTTGGTTTAAACGTATTTTTTCCGTGAGAGGTAGTATGATATCGCTGAAATTTGGCACAAGTTTTCTGTAAAAATTTGCCATTCCGATGAATCGGCGTAGTGATTTGGAATCGTTTGGTTGAGGAAATTCACTTAATTCATTCAACTTTTTAGCACTGGGTTTGAGACCACTAGCAGAAATATGAAATCCTAAAAAGTCTAATTCATTAGCACTAAATATGCATTTGGAGAGACAAATTTTAAAATCGTACTCACTCAGTTTTTGTAGTACTAGGTCGATATGCTTGGAATGAGTTTCTTCATCTTCTGAGAATATAAGGATATCGTCGATATATACAAAGGTATAATCAGTATCACGAAAGATATTGTCCATCATTCTCTGAAAAGTACATGATGCGTTCCGCAGTCCGAAAGGCATATAGTTATATTCAAATAACCCAAAAGGGGTAGAGATGGCTGTCTTGCAAACATCCTCCGGATGTACAGGTATCTGATGATAAGCAGACGACAGGTCTATCTTTGAAAAGAACTTCTTATTATGAAGCTTCGAAGACAAGGAATTTATATTTGGGACTTGATATCGATCGGCTTTTGTTATGGTATTTAAATGTCTGTAATCGCCAACAGGTCTATATGTGCCGTCTGACTTCGGTACCATATGTAAGGCTGAACTCCATTCAGAGTTTGAAGGGGAAATTATTCCTGCCTTTAGGAGTTTTTTGAATTCCTCTTTTGCAATTTCACATCTCTGAGCTGATAATTGTCTGGCTCTGGAGAAAGTAGGAGGGTTGCTACCAGTTTCTATTCTATGGAATATCTTTGGTTTTGTTGCATTCGTGTCGCGATGAGGAGAAATTAAGTTTGGGTATTTCTCCAGAATTGCTCGTACCATTTTGTTAGCATCTTTATTCGGTACTAAATCTATATTCATGATAATAGACGATGGATGTGCATCGGATTGTCTATTAGTCATTTTATCAATCAGCTTATTGTTTGTGCAGTCCACCATTAGCCCGAAATGGTTTAGGAAATCGTATCCTAGGAGTGGCTGAGCAGTTTCGGCTATTATAAATGTCCAGGTAAATTCTCGTCTGAGGTTCCGTAGTGTTAGATTCAGTACTGCTTGTCCTGAGCATTCAATCTTTTGATCGTTGGCAGACACTAAAGAGATATTGGTTGGGTATGTTACAGCTCCGCTTAAATATCTCTTCGGAAGTATAGATACGGCAGCTCCTGTATCCACAATAAAATTTAAACTTTGAGCTCCTAACCGTGCGGCTACAATGAGAAGCGGCGAGGAAATGGAAGCTAACACCTCTCGCCTAGTTAGTTTTCCGAAATCTCACGAGGAACTGGTGAATTTGGGCGAGAGTTGGGTTGCATTTGAACATTCCGTTTATTTGGCCATCTGCACCACGGCTTACAAAATTTTGCACGTTCCGCAAAGTATAAATGCGCTCGGCAAATTAGAGGTTTTTGGTCCTTGTTAAAAGGGCGAACACTGGTAGGGAATTTATTTTCACTGTGGGAACAGCCATGTATCCTTTTAGTTTCATTTTTATTTTGCTGTTCATCCCTTTGCTTCCCCGAAATCTGTCGAATATGTGCGGTGTCTTGTTTGTTAAAATATAATAGTAAGTCATCCGCCATTCTTCCAAGGCGATCTGTGTCTAAATCGACTTGTGCCGCTACCACTGGTTTAATGGAGTGAGGTAGGGCTTGAATAAATTTGTGACGTACGATATCGTCCCCTACGCCAATTCGGCTTGCTAATGACATAAGTTCATTCAGGTATACTGAGGGACGACCTGTTACAGTCGATGACGACATTAATTTGTCCAGCATCTCTGGTTTTGTTTTCTCGTAAGCGCCCGTCACTGCTTCTCTTAGTGCGTCGTAATCTTTTGATTGCAGTATAGTTGGCTGTATATTTCCTACTACGTCCACAGGGAGAGCTGCCAAAGTGTTAAAAAATTTTTGACTGGTCTGTCTTATATTTGCAATATTAAATTGCGCCTCCATTATCGCAAACCAAGCTATTACGTTTGATTCAATGAAGTTTGGTGGTTTTATCGCAACAGCTTGGATTGGTTGGTTTTGATTAATTGTAGTTTCTTTAGCGTCATCTGCCATGTTTTTGGTTTGTGTTGAATAAAAATTCTAATTTTGTGACAGTTCAATTTTTTTTTTTTTTTTTTTGTGTGCGTGTATATATATGTGTTAAAATCACGTCTTGGTCACCACTTATGGTGATGGGGGGGTAGAGTTCTTGTTGTTAATTGTTGCTTGTATCAGAAGGTAGATAAATAGTAGCAGTCCTTCGGGACAGCGGCTAGTTTGGCCTAAAGGTTCAAAAAGCAATCAAATTGAGGTCACCATAACATAAACAAAATAACATACGAAAGAGAAGGGTATATCAAAAACACTTTGTATTTAAATGCAACATCAATGAATAGTACAATGTTTCTTGATTTACACGCACAAAGTCCGTTACAAAATGTTCATTCATAGAAGAGAAATCCGATTATTAAAAGAATATAAGTGTCTTTTGTTAATACTTAAGTTCATGACGTGCTGGTCACAGGAGATGAAAGGTGAGGTCAATGGGTTGGTAGGAGTCCTTTGATATCTCCGTTGGTGAAGGAAGGCTGAAGGCATCGGGTTTGACGGGTGAGAAAAGCGTAGCGACATTCACTGACGGTACTTCAAAGCTTTCTGTCTTAGGAGTGAATTTATCGCTCTATTTATGTGTGCCCTTCGGATCAGAGTCAGTCTGCTGAAACAAACTGTTGGGTATGGCGCGGAGCTGTTTAATTGGTGGAAAATTGTTTATCATTCTTTTTATTTCTTTTTAGTTTTCCACCGGAAATTCTGCGTGGAGCCGGGTGCGCAGAGACCAGTATTGGTCATTTGCTGTCTAAACCTCTGAGGGTTAATATCCGGTCCTTCGCTTGCTCCGTGCCACCACAACAGAAACCACACGTGTCAACACTTTATGCCAATATTCTTGCTCTGAGCGATGTTGCTCAAGTAATAAAGAATCTACACTTCTAGTTTCTTTATGTCTTATCAAATATGCTGTTATAGCATTCTGCTGCCACTTGTTTTCGACTACAAATATCTGTGCAAAAGGTGGGGTCGCAGAGCCTTGATATTTTTGTCACTTCTCAGTGGTCAGTTAATATTTAAATCATCTTCTCAACTACGTCCGAATAACATCGACCTAGTTCCTGACCCGACCAAAATACAATTCCGTCCAGATCTGTCTATGCCTTTCGGAGCCGATTACGTGATTACGTTTATTATAAATACCAGACACAAGTACTTTCTTCCTCTTTTTGCTTTCTCTTGCTTACTAAAATGTAGCTGTTTAAGAAATCGCGTTCCAACCTCGTTCGGGCGAACGTTATGAAAACGTATTCACACACGCACATATACACGCAAGTACGAAAACTTAATTATAAATATTACAAGCATCAACATATTACGAATATTCAACTACAAGCAACGGAAACTAATTAAACATTACGGAACATTTACTCCTTCAACTCTTCTGAATCTAAAAGTTTATCAACATATTCCCAGCTTTACAGAATTCTTTCAACTCTCTCAAAGTGAACATTTTGAGCGGCAATTTCATTCAACTTTCTATGAGCTCAGATAAAAATATTTCCTTAGTAAAGACTTTAATTCCAGTCAAAGGAAAGTAACTCCTATTAACTATGCTTATATATCATTACATCCATAAAATATAAATATTGTTATAAAAACAGTTTTTCGTGTTGTTTCTCTTGTTTGTTTTTCGTTTGCTGACACATCTGTAAAGTAAAAAATGCACGGATTGATTTAGGTCGTCAATACTGCTACACTGTCATGTACTTTCGATGTTCTCCATTTTCATGTTTTACAATAACATTGTTGTGCTTCCAGTCATTGAAGCCCAATGTAGCAAAGAAAGATTCTTTCTTGGACAATCGGTAACACACAAAGCAGTACAAATGAGCTTGGGATGGGGAATAGAGTTGCTATTCACGTTTTACACACTCGCCATTTCACAGTTCACGTTTGAACACATTGATAAATACATTGCTTTCATATTCTCAACACCAGATATTTTATACACCCTGCGTGAGATTAAAAAGTTGCTATCATGATCCTGGTATGATGAGGACCCACTAATCCAGCAATCTATTGTGTTAGTATTATTAATGTTCCATGGCTCCGGATCTATCTCTTGGTTTGCAAACTCATTTACTGTTACAGATTTTGGTATTTCCTTTTGTAAAATGTCAGCAGCAGCAGCAGCAGCAGCAGCAGCAGCAGCAGCAGGCGATGATGGTATGTCTGCTGAAACTGGATGATTGGTAGCAGGAATGGCTATAGATGTGGATGCAATATCCGAAGGAATGGTATGAGTGACTGTTGTACCTATGTTGAGTCATGATGTTAATTTTGGAAGTTTTTCTATTTTGCCCTACTCCTCTGCAGCTCTGTTCTTCTGTGCTCCACTCAAAACATTACGTTTCATTTCTGCTGAAAGGGTTATTCACCTGGAAATATATATCTTAAATATTTATTATTTAATCCCACACTAGGATGTAGGGTTATATTATATAAGTGTGCTTGCAACAAGACCTAAATAATTAAACATTCTGCTTCCATAACGAATATGTCTTTCCTGTATGAAAAGTATTTATTCTTAATACAATTTCTACTGTGTGCTGATTCACAAAACTGCCGGTCAAGACCTAGATCAAGCTTAGTGGCATAGCTTGGGTGTCTTGCACTGATCTAGCTTCATCTATGTATAGGTCTACAAGACTACTTTCAACACTTTTCTCAACTTGCACAATTAAAATTAATTAGTACTGTATCATAAATTCATAATCTTAAATAACCTCTACTTGCTTACAGTACAGGTATGACCTTAAGCCGACCCGGTCCCAGATATAGACTTGGTTACGTCGCTGAATAGCATCTTGTCACTTCACCAACTGCAATCTGGTTACTTGCATAAGGCAGAATTGTCTCTTGATCCCTGGGCGAAGAGAACCTCTCAATGCCGAAGTTGGGTCTGCCGGATCACAGGGGCTTAAGTACGTTGTGTATTGCAGTTTGCTACTAAAAGTAAAAAAAAAATTGCGCCGTGGTAAATTATAATACATCGTCTACGAATGTCGTCTCAGGTTTCCTCAGATGTCGAAATCAAGGAAGAAATGTTGCAACACCGGATTCGATGATAAAAGAAAATCTGAAGTTTTATTTTCCTTCAGCTAGACATTACAGTATCAAATAAACATACTTGGAGAAAGTTCAAAAAACAAAATTAACTGTTAGATTCTTTGGTATGAGTTTCTTTTCGGATCCACGAGAAAGAAAAAAAAGTGTTGTCAAACTTCCCGAATTATCCTAAGTTCATTCACGAGAGAAACAGCCTAGTATTAGCAATCATCAGCAGCAGTCGTCTGGTTCGTTGGGCAGCCGCGGTTCTGTTCTAGACGAAAAATTGTCGTCTCCACTTCTCTCCCGAAACTATCTCTCGAACTCACTCTCCAACTAACAACGGCGACTACTATTAGTTGTTTATATAAAAATTAACATTTTTCTGGAGAAGGGCAGAGCGCGTTGGGGCGATTCACACTTGTTGGAAAATATTTTTTCTTCGTTCTCCCCACCCCTAACCGATACACAGTAGGAATTCTGGTTTTACTCGGCTAAGAATTTCACAGTAAGACCAACTAGCTTTGCCCGACATTTCTCAGCATAATATGTCTCTATTTCTTTCTTTTCTTTTTTTTCTGGAAAAAAGATTTGTACCTTGCTTAGTTTTGCAGAAAAGAAAGGTATGCATTTGATTTTTCCTTCTGATACTTGGTGTATAACTGCACCTACTGCAGTTGATGAAGCATCTGTTATAAGGGTAAACTTAATTTTATCATCATCCTTGATGTAATTAAGCTTAGTGAAGTTGGCTAATGATGTCTTAGCATTGTTGAATTCGTCCAGTGTCTCACCTTGCAATGTAATATTTTTGCTCTTGCGCGCAAATAAATTTGTCATGGATGAAATTACAGTAGATCAATTTGGTACAAATCGCCTGTAATAATTTATAAGGCCTGTCGGAGTGGAGTTTGTTGCGGGAAATTTGGACTGCCTCTACATTACCTGTCAAAGGTGAAATACCTTCTTGGTCAATTTCATGCCCATGAAAATTCAGGTTGAATTCTGCAAAATACATCTGTGTGCATTAAATTTTAGTCCAAAATGTAAACGTTTTGGGAAGGTTTGTTCTAAATGTATTTTGTGATCTTCCATATCTCTGCTGGCAATTAAAATGTTATCAATGTAGGTGTAAACAAAAGGTAAACCCCAGAATACTTCATCTATCAGATATTGGAATATTTGAGCCGTATTTCGCAATCAAAAAGGCATTCATACAAACTCATATAACTCAAACGGTGAATTAATAGCAGTTTTGTAGCTATCCTCTTTAGCCACTGGTACTCTATAATAAGCCTTTACAAGGTCTAACTTTGCGGAAACGCGGGAACATTGGAGGCCGATGGCAAAATCGTGTATACGAGGAACGGGGTACCGGTGTAGGGATAGCATTCAATCTACAGAAATCGCCACAAGGACGCCCTGCCGTTGTGTTTGGTTTAGGGACCATGTGCATAAAAGATAACTACGCACTCTTTGATGGGCGTATAATTCCTATCTGCAGCATTTGTTGAAACCCTGTCTTGGCAAGCTTGTACTTGTCAGGTTTCAATCATCTTGCTGCAGAATATACCGATGATCCTCGTGTTTTGATGCGGTGTTTAGCATGGTATTTGATACTGTCTGTATGCTTAAACGGCTGTGTTATTTTTGTATATTTTTGTAGCAATTCTTTGATGATTTTATCTTGAGGTAAGGCAAATTTAATTTCAGTTTATTGATATTGAGAGCAAATTCCTCTCACTGAAAGTTCAGTCAAGTTTTCAACAAGAGATTGAATAGTCATGTTGACTGATCAGTTAAAATTAGCCAGGAAGTCTTCGCCTAATATGGGTATTGTAACATTTGCTCGGGTACACACCAATAAGAACTCTCGCCGACGAACTTTCCGTGAAAGTTCAGCAACAGTCGTTGTCACTACTGGTTGGAATTGAAATTTCCCTGTGCATCATTGTCTTTAAAAGTACAAGGTTTCGGGCATCGTTTTGCTTTTGTACCAAATTTATAGTGGAGCTCCTTCATCTGAAATTATGTCTGCTTGTTTGGCGTTCAGTCCTATTACTGTATACTCAAAGGAACTGCATTTGTTGAGCTAAACTAGCAGCTGTGACTTTTCGAACTGCTTGTTATTAGGTTGTGTGGGTGTGTGAGACATTTATATCACTGCTTACATGAATGCAGCTCATAGACTTTGATAGTTTGTCAAGCTCTGTGCCTTCCGTCATATGTGCGAGAATTTGCGTCATTATATTAGGCAGTTTGTCTAGCCACAACCTGCGAAGAATATTTTCCGCCATGACGTTAGAACCAAAAACACACTTCATATGTTTAAATAATTGGGAAGGAGTTCGCTCACCCAGTTCCATGTTGTTAAACAAGTCACGCAGCATAGTTTCATTGAACTTGCCGGTCCGTTTAATTATGACACTTTTCAACGTGTCGTAATGATTTTCTACAAGCATGGTTTCTAGTAAATCCGTAACCTCTTCGATTACTTATGCTGGCAATTTCTCTATGACGTAGCAGTAACGTGTTCATTGTGAAAGTATATTTGGCGTTAAAAATTGCCTGCATTTGTATAAACCATGACTTATGTTGTTTGGATTATAAGTAAGTAAATTTTAAGCCGTTAGTGATGCCGTTAGTAGGATTGGCTATTGTGAGTTCATGAAATACAATATAATTTTTTTATCAGCTTTCTGCAGTCTCCGGTGTAAAACTGTTAATTTTATTTCAGAAGGTCATTTTGCGCTTAATGTTGGTTTGTCACCACTTATAGGGGCGTAAATAATTATAAACCCGCTAACATTTATATATACAAAAATATTCGTAAGAATGTGAAACAGCAAGACATGAAAACAACAAGACAAGTATTATTTATTATCTAGTTGTGGTGTTGAAGACATGAAATACAGTAATACTGAGTAACATTTGGGGTCAAATGTAGATCAAATATCGGAAACCAACAGAAGGATAAGATAAAGAATAAGCAAAGTTTTTTTTAGTTTCATTAAAGATAGTATCAGCAGCAGCTCTAAAATAAAATTCTTACCAGCAGCAGCTTAAACATAATAGCAGCAGCAGCTCTAAAATAAAATTCATATCAACAGCATCTCTCGAATATAAAAAACACGTGAACCCTAAAGTAACTTTCTGTTATATGGGAATAAATGTCGCTATCGACACTGGAGTTTGAACACGGATAGCCAAAGAGCAAAAACAGCTGATCCCTTTATTGGATTAACTGGAACACGTGACCAGGGGGAAACGCATAAGTAGGAAGTAGCGTAGACAATCACTATTTCTATTATATCTTCTATTACTATTTGGATCACCATTTCTATTCTATTCTCTATTACTATACGGTTCGCTATTCTCTATACTATTCACTATTTCTACACTATTTCTCTATACCTCATCACTATACGGTTACTTTTCGAGCGAGTACTATCGATCAAGTAATATTAGTACGAGTGATATTCGAAGGCGTCTGACACCAGTATAGTAACGCCTACTATAGTTATATCTGCGATTACAAAATCTCTACTACAACGATCATTACGAAAGTGACAACGAGTATTTGTTAACATTACAAAAGTGACATCGAGTGTTCGTTGAAATCACAAAATTTTCTCTACCCGAGTTTTCCCCTCTTTCGAACTGTTGACATGAACTTTCCACGCTGAAGCTAAAAGGGCAGCAAATGCTTCACATAAAACACACCAACAAAGCAAGTTCGCACTATACCATATTAATGAGTATTTTGTTGTGTATACAATTTACGTCTAACAAAAGAAACTCTTGTTTTAAACTTTCCTTTTGTTAATTTTGTTTTAATGAATGTTATCTTTGTCTTGCAAATCATTTGGTCAGTTATTTTGCGCATGTACTCTTTTCATCTTCATTATTCCATGTGCTATACAATGTTCCCATAAGAAACCTTACCCATTTAATTATTGAAGTAGCTAATCACTAAAGTGTATACAGTCTTTTTTGTATTTTTTTTATAGATGTGTGTAATGAGTGTCTAGATAATTTAGTTAGAAAATGCAAGAAGTGTGTTTTTTATACTATTAAGAAATAAATGTAACTAATATGGCCTGAAAAAAGAAAAGGAGATGGAATTTTCATTGTTTCGGAAATTTTCTTTTCTTTCAGAAAATAAAACCTGCTGCAACAGTATTTCCACTATTGCCCGAATTAATAACGAAAAATAAAGAAAAAATGCAAATCATTCAATTACAAAGAAAAAATATTTATTTCTAACCAGCTAAATAAGGGTTCTTGCAAAAATTCGTCCCTTTTTGCTGAGAATAAGATAACCTATTCTCTGAGTAACACAATGTAAAAAAGCATAGCAAAAAACAACTCAAAAATTACAATGCACCAAAAAACCAGAAAAAAAGAATAGCGCCCACCTGCTGTGTCAATGATAACAATAAAAAGGGGGGAGCCTTAGCTCTACAGTACACTGTTATCTTTTTTCTTTTCTCTCATGTGTAGACAAAGTTCTCTTCTTGGTGACCAAACTCCCTCCTTTCTTCACTTATTCCCCCCCCCGTCCGCCTGGAAATTACGCCTTTCTTTTACGGCCGCTAGAAGGTGGAAATTTACATAAACACGTGGCAAAATACTTTTTCAAAACGCACGTGTTCGCTCCTTCGTCTTCTTCTCAAACGGCTTTGGCTCCAAACTCCACTTACGAACTTTTCAACTTTCTTTTCTGGGGCTTCTTCAAGAGGACTTCTCAAAACTTTCTCTGAAGAGGAAACTTGACCTCAGCAATTTGTTACCCATGCATCCTTACTTATGGGCAAACGGTGCCTGCCTTTTCAGCAGGGAGAGAGAAAACGAACCTCTTATCTCTAAGCTGTCTCGTTTGCAACTTCTGGTAAGTTCCGGTCCCAGTTCTCTCTTTCAAAGGGGGGCAATTCACCTTTGAACTGTCCAATTACAGTCCATTAAAAAAAAATCACCAGGTTCTTAGGGACAGCAACACAGTGAGTGTCTTTTGTTCTCCCTGGCCTAAAAATTTTCAAAATGTGTGTAATGAGTGTCTAGATAATTTACTTTGAAAATGCAAGAAGTGAATTTTTTTTTTTACTATTAAGAGATAAATGTTACTAATACGGCCTGAAAAAAGAAAAGGAGATGAAATTTTCATTGATGCACGTGTTAACAAACTGTCCGTGTGAACTGCTTGTCCGAGCGTGAGAATATCATGTGTTTGTATGTGTAGAGGAGAAAAGTGGGACAGATTCTCATTGGCTTAGAATGAGTGAATTAATGATAATTATAATTGTTATAATTATTTTGTTATAATACCCGTGACCCATTGGGTTACTGACGGTTCAAGTTATGAAACATTTGAAGAAAGTGGAAATAAAAATACTTACTGTATAAATAACTCGTATTTTAAAATCTTATACACTTAAAATATTTTTAATATAATAATAATATTAACTTAAAAATATTTTTTTAATATGACAAAAAATATTTTAAAATCATAAGCAGATATACCCGGCGTTGTAAGAAGTAGCAGTTTAAGGAAATCCCTGAAAAGGGCTGTTCACCGACAGTGTAAAAATGAAATATTAGTAGCTCTAAAAGGGGCTTGACAGCATTCTCTGAGAGTTTAACAATCAAACAGTGGTAGCCCTTTAGAGTGTTACAGTTTGGATGTATACCGGCGACATGTCAACGGCTTCTAGTGAAATGGACGTGGAATCTAATGTCGACAAAAGAGAAATAGACACTGTCAGTAAGAGTTAAACTAAAGGAAAAATTCGTGAAGTGCATCACTCACCTAAATCATGCATGGAAACAGGGGCAAACCGGAAACACTGAAGTGTTACAGAATTTGTGACTACGGGCGGACACGTGAAGAGCCTACAACCCCTCTAAGTAGACAACACTTTTAGTTTTTCCGTTTGAAGTGAAAGCAAATAAATTTGTTTTGCTTCTCACTCTGAAAGTGCCAACATTGCTGTCCATGGGAAAAACATGGCTCACCAAAATATAGACCTGATATGGAGAACGTTTGTCCTTGAGATTTGTTGATTGACATCGGGTTACAAAGTCTTAGTGAAAATTGAAGTTGCGCCGAGCAAAGGGGATTTCCGCACCTGACTGAGTGAGAGGTATCCTGCAAAAACGCAGTAAAAAGTTGTCGGAGACTGCTTGCTGTTCGCATTGCATCCCAGTGAGCACCATCTTCCCGTAGCCAATGTACGTGCTACAAACGTGTCCATTAAACCTTTTTAAGTCGTCGAAACACTTTTGGAACCCGTGTAATATAAGCCGAAGGTAAAAGCACTCCTGTTGGCTGGGGTGGTCTGTATATACTCTGCCAAGGCAATGATCAAATTCTGTCAAAGAACTGATTGGATAATTAGTAGTGGTCACGCGAACAGGTCAAAGGCCATGGACATAGGGAGAGTAAGTGAGTAAACACTAAGGATGTACTATAAGCAGACGTTCGCAGGAATTAAAGGACTGAAAGCGGGGAGCATTATTAGTGTTTACAAGCACAGCTCAAAGGTTGTGTTTGCAGTCATCCACTTATTATCAGACAATGCGCAAAATGTATAAAGGAATATGATGATGAAAGGGGAGTATTATGATCGTGGTTAAATCATTAGTTTACACCAGATAAGACGCTGAAAGTTGGGGGCGCATTAATAGTGTTCACGCCCACATTTCAAAGGTCATGCTCGCAGTTCACCCATGGGTGGAGTAAAGTTAAATCAGTTTAATTAAATAGCAGAAGTTTAATAAGTTTAATCAAATAAATAGCAAATTTAAAGCAAATTAACGTCATACAAAATTAGTTTGAAACATTTCTTGACGCTTAACGTTCGTGCAAAATTTGTAGCGAATCGGCTGGAAACTGCGGAAGACGAATTTTATGCAGTTATTCGCGGATTTTTCACGATTAAGGGGAATGACGTTGAAAAAATTTAATCAAAACAATCGTGTCAAATTTGGAGAAAATCGCTTGAAAAATCAGGGAGTTATAGGCAAAAAAGTTTTCTAAACAGTTTTTTCGCTATACGCGGAGGGTTCGGAAGAAATAAAGTTGGTCTTGACTATTGTTAGCAGATAAGCTATCAGTGTGTCCAGTTTGAGCGATATAGGTCGAAAAATGTGGAAATGTATAACGAACATACATACATACACACTGACATTTTCTGTTTTATAGTTATGTGGATTTACCTCTACTTACTTTCCTGAAACTGCTACTAGGGGACGCTTTGCGATAATTATTCGCAGCCTTTTCTTACTTTTTACGCTTACATCCCAACATTTAAGTCTCTGGCATAAAAATGCATTTCCCATTGGGAAACACATGAACAAACCACACACACACAACACAGGTATGTACGCACATTCACTCACTTCACATCCTTTGAACTTTAAATGTTTTCTTTCTTATATCATTGTCATGTCACTTGTACAAATTGTTGATCCCGATGTGATATTATTTTCTCCTAAAAACAAGAAACACCCACGGCTATTTATGTGAAGACTCAAATATACATTTACACACCTTTTTCACACCGAGAACCAGTGAAGAAAAACATCGACAAACTTCTCTTCCTACCCTACCATGAATATTTCATGACACTTTGTTCGTCGTGACTAAGTCTAGACAAGGCTTCTGGAACACAGCTCAGTATCGGAGGTCTTTTTCAGCGGCAGGAAGTCACGTGAGTTCGGTAAAGCAGTCGACTCTTGTCTGGTGGCTTCTCTCTCTCTCTCTCCCTCCCTTTTGCTCTCTCTCTCTCGATCGTTTCGATTCTCTGTTTATATGGAACTCTGTTCAAAACCGGAATGGGGTCTGATGTGGGTTGGGATTTCGGTGATTCCATTAATCTCCAAAGAGAGTTCTTTGTTTGTTTTACTCTGGACATTAATTGCATGCCCAATTTTCGAGAGGCCCCCTTCCCCAAGGAATAGTGGTAGAAGAATATCGATCCACCCTAACTCTTTCTTTCTCATATTGGTGCCTCATACCAGTACTGCCAAAGGAGTGTAGGCAATTCCTTCGTCTCGTTCTAACTAGGCCATTCACTTTGGTTGTCACTTTGATCAAACCTATCTTTAAACTGCGTGGCGAACAGGCGTGGCTTAGCTTCAATCATTAAATTTAATTAATGTTCAAAATTTTTGTCAACAGAGTTCCTTGACCCCTTCCCCTTTCCCAACCAAACACTCACCAGACGCTCCTTTGACAGCTTCCTCTTGTGGCATTTCGGCTCTTATCTAAAGAAATTTCACCCCTCCAATGATTTACACCCCCCTCTTCTTTTTTGACAAGTGATAAAAAAAACAATTCTCCAACTTTGCCTTTGTTTCCAGAACATCCTAAATTTTATCTCACAGCCGATTTTTTTCCACCAGGTTATGGCCTGCAGACAATTCCTTAACCAGGATTTTTAAAATAATAATGTCTCCACTTCATAGTCAGTTGTCAACTTCAGTCATGATTTTTATGAAAAATCAGATGTTTCTGTCCTTCCCCTCTGCCTTTATTCAAGGAAGAAAAAAAACCTCTGAATTTAATAAATCTTGTCTCATCTCTGCATATAGCTATTGAGCTATCTCTTCAACCCTTAAAGTGTCACAACTATATAAACTTATAGCAAAAACAATTTACACAGCTACAAAATTTGTGATTAGACCCTATGAAAGAGCAAAATCACAAATTTCAAACACTACAAAATATCTACACAACAGCAAATAGATTTTTCTTCTTTTCAACATGTGTGACCCAGAAAAAATCCCTTATGGCTTTTGCAATTTCTACTATGGTCTGTCAGTAGGCAAATAACACACAGCTCATCCCTATTGTCTTTTTGCTTGACCCTTTTCTCCTCTCAGGCACCATTATACTTGACTTGACCTCAACCAGCAGACATCTGGAAAAAAAAATTTTCTTCCGATAAAACGAAAATACAACTCCATTTCAACTTTAATCGACACTGTTTCATCTGGGCTAATCAGATAAAGTGTGACATAGCTCAAAAGGCGACTCACTGTCCTTTTTTTTCACTCCGACAGATGACAAAACCAATTCAACGTGGACAGGACAAAATTTTAATATTAAACGCTGAACAATCTACACTAGCAATGTATATTCCAGGATGTGCTACATCTCTGACCTGCTAGAGAAAATAATACAGTATCCTGATGACAGCACAAGCACATTTTTGATGATATGTTTAAATACGCATCTCAACCACACTTCCGATATATTTTCTTTTCAGCTCATGAGGACAGAAACAAACCTAAATGAACTCTACATATGGGTAGAAAAAAATTCTACCTATCTGGAGGAAAGTATTGTGGGGTTAACTCCACTTACTTTCCTGAAACTGCTACTAGGAGACACCCTCTATAAATACTCTGCAATAATTATTCACAGCTTTTTCTTACTTTTCCACTACACGCCAACATATAAGTCTCCCACTGAGAAACACATGAACAAACCACACACACAACACATATACGTAGGTACACACATTCACTCACTTCACATACTTTAAAACAAAACCGTTTTCACATTCCTTTGTTACACACATCATTGTCTTTGTCACTTGTATAGCTTTCTTGTTGTTTGTACATGTATTGGTTTTTGTTGTTTCCTTGCATTTATTCACATGGACTCACATACCGAGAAAAAAAAACTGCAACTTTTTAAATATAATATAGATAGATTATATTTGACACCATAATTAAATTTTATTTATTTTTTTATGGACTTGACACTGTCACAGTATAATTAATTTTTTAATTTGTGTACTTCTTTATGGATATGATAAGGTGAAAGAAAAATCTATGTTTATTTATACTCAACTCAAGTGTTATCGGATATAATACATACATTTGTGGGAGACTGAAGAACATATCGGAAGAAATGTGATTCAAACAACAGATACTAGCCATTAGTGGAATAAAAAAATGCTTCATCTCAGAACTTCAGGTTTTTTTTAATTTCATGTCTCCTCATGATGTAGGTGATAATAGCTTTAAACAGATTCCCTTTAACTATGAATTACCATGAATTCTTGGGAAAAATAGTGAAGTGGTTTCCCATCAACAAATTTTAAATTTATGCATAATAGTATCACATGTAATTATCTGAAATTTGTATCCATTACTTATTACAAAAGAGTAATAATTCCTGTTGAGGGGTCTCCCCTTTTTACACAAATGGACTCACCCAAGGTATACATATACTACCGCCAGTGAATACCCGGATGGTAGTAATAGCGGAGGGTAGTATAAGAGTTACAGTAACGAGCACGTAGACTCAGTAAGAAGTCATACAGCAATACGTCGATACCAAAGACTATATATATATATTTTCCTACTAACCCGCATTCCTGGAACTACTGACCTGTATTACCAGTTTGTATTATTACATTAATACATTTATTTCCTATATTCATTTTTGGCGTTTGTTATTATTTGATACCGGATTTCATCCCGGAATCCACAACAATTCCAAAAATGTTATTTTAATTTTATTAATTTCTTTTTTTCTTTGCAACAAACACAACTATATAGTGTGTGTGTATTAGATAGAATATTTGCCATTGTGATATAATCATTAATAGATCAGTGAATAATAAAATAAATTGTGATAGTAAAGTCAATGTATAAAATAATCATTTTCTTGGGAGGGAATGGGAAAAAAGAGGATATCACCTATCTTATTTTGAATATTAAGAAGGCACAAACAGTAACAAAAAAGACTTGAAACTACTATGTGAAATTTGAAAGTTACAAACATTATATAAAATGTAAAAAAGTACAAGTTTTACAAAATGGCTTGCACAGAAATTTCCTTTCATGCACCTTTTTATAAACTAGGAAAAATGACATAACAAAATTATAGAAGAAAAAAGATTCACAATACAAATTTTTCAAATCATGAAAGAAAAAAAACTTTGAGAAAGTGATATGAAAACTGTTGAATAAAAGAAGAAATTACTCTTAGAAAAATAGGAGCTCCCACTTAATGAAAACCCTATGTCTCTGGGAGGTTTAACGATATTTTTGCAATGTTCTGTTTTCTTTCTGCTTGGCTTCCATGTGGTTCACTGGGGCCTGTTGCTACTCTCACAGACAACTGAAGAATACATATGAATTATCACACCATAGAAATACAATATGGAATACAAAATCAAACATCAACTTCGTACAACTCACAAACTAATGATGCTCAAAGCAGCAAGAGATTAAATCTGAGCATTTCTGCCATCAGTACGAACTCTGAAAACTTTGATCCACTGAAGACAAATCATCATGCAGCTAAGTAAAACAAGAACTATCTATATATCTATCTCATAACACTGCATTCACATCCACTGTGAATAAATTCACTTAAGTTTGTTGTATTTTGTTTCTGTAAATAAATGTTGTTAACCTTCAGAATGTCTTTCTTCACATCATTTATGTTGCATGACGGAAAAGAGGTATACATTTCAAGCAAATCCTTCTGATATTTATATAGGGCAAATTTCTACCTCATCATCCATGGCAGACCTTTAACAATCTTTTTGCAGTGTCATTCAGTTTTCTTTCTGCTTGGCTTCCACATGCTTCTTTGGCTTCTTTTGCAAGTCTCCAGGAAGTTTTATGTTATTTTGAAATGCCTTTTGTTAGCATAGTTTTTATGAATGCCGAAACCTTTCTGCTCTTTGATTTGTTGGAAAAATAAATTCCTAGCAGTCTACCTTGACAGTTATTTCTGGCATCCTTTTTAGAGCCAATTCTAAACAAAGAAACATTTACACACAAATGAAACAATTTTTAATAAACCGTTTGACTTTCTTATAAAGCACCACTCCCAAAAGTAAATGTGTAAGACAAGCCCAGACTATTTAACATTTATTTACTTTCACTTTTTAATTATTTTATACTATTAACTGATAAAAATTTTTTATATGTATTTTTAGGATGTGTAAAATAGATTATGAATAAGGTCCAAAACTAAACTTTAAACAGGTTTGTTACAACCAGTATTTAAACACATACAGCATATTCATTTGTCGTGGACTCAGCTTAGGTTCTAAGCAATAAAATATCTTACTCTTTCTAAGTAGAATCAACTGTAATATTTTGGAATTCACTGTTTGAAAAGTTGAAAAAAGTATGAAATGATGTGTCTCCACAATACTATAGTTAGTTAAGAGTAGATGAAAGAACATTTGGACTTTACTCAAATGGGGTGCTTGGAGAAAGAAAAGAAATATTTTTATTTTCTCCATCTCCAAAGTCCACATTAGGCATTGGTAACATCTGTGATATACTAACACTTTAACATGATGAAAGGAAGAAGTAGAATAACTCAAAGAAATTAATTTCAAAGATGAGTTATACCTGAAAACATTTTATATGCACATTGAAATATAGAAATATGTTATACAAAAATGCAATACATAAATATATATATTCACCACAATTTGTCCCACAGAGAAAAATTTAAAACATATGTAAAAAAAAGCAAGCAGTAGATAAAAGAACAAATAGAGGGCAACTGAATAGTGAACTGAACCCGCATGTTTAGAAAATTAAAACAAGAAATGATCTGAGATAGCTAGGGTTAATTACAACAACAAAAAATGTATAAATTCAATTTCATATGTTATGGTTTTATTAAAATTCTAAAAGGTATTTTAAAAAAAGAAAAATGACTGTAGGAGGTTTTTTTTTTTTTTAAAGAAGTCTAAAACAAAACCCTAAAAGAGAAAAAAAAAGATCCATATAGTTATGGTTAATTACAAATTATAAATTAATAATCTTGTAAATAAATAATTGAATAAATAATGTTTAACAATTTTTTTAGTCAATTCTTGAGAAAAAAATGTATAAATTTAGTTTCGTATGTTGTGGTTTTATGAAATTTCTCAGAATAGTCTTTTTAAAACAATAAAAATTACTGATAGAATATATACAGTAATAGTGTTAAGAGAAAAATGTCAGACCCTTTTTGGGGCCTGATCCTAAGTAAAACTTTGCTATAATTCTAATTTTGCAATAAACCAAAAACTGGCTCTGCAAATTTCTGTAATTCTAATAAATTGTTAACACAAACAATATGAATTGATTGAATTCTACAACAGGTAGTAAGCAAAAAATGATAAACAAGTGTAAAAAAGTCTCCTTAAAGGTAACATAAAAAAGAATGAGTATTTTTTTAAATGTTATCTTTATTAAAGAAGTTCTTGCTAGTAATCATAAGGAAAAATGTTGGGTGAATAGCAGGTTATTTAGTGTTCTACTTCAATTTAATAATATTTTATTTGTGATTTAACTATTTCTATTAGTAAAAAAAGATTCCAATACATTTCCTATGTAACAGTACTGTGATTGACAAAATCTGTAAAAAAGTGGATCACAGAGCCTTGATATTTCTCTGACTCCTGATTAGTTAATTAATGCCAATATCATGCTTTCGTCTATGTGTGCATGGTTAAAATTAATTTACCGCCAAAAATCTGTCTATGTATTTCAAGCCTATCACATGACATACAACTTTCTTCAACTCTTCCTCTTTTTCCTTCTCTGATACAGAAGATGTAATGTTAGAGAGATTATGTTTGTCCCTTAAGGGCAAACGCTATGAAATATATACACACACACATGCTCACACATACATACGAACATCTATGACATTTATTCATTCCTTCAACTACAAGAACACAAAAATTTATTCAACTTCTAACAGTGAAATTTTCTTCAGCAACAAACATGCCATCTGAGAGAATACAACTTTCAACTCTTACCAGTTTTTCCCCAGCAAGAAATATTACTTCAAAATCTTCTGGACCAGTTTTTTATTAGCGAGAAAAATTACTTCAAAATCTTCTGGAGCTATAAGTTTCAATTCAACATATTCTCAGCTTTCCAGAATTCTCTCACTCATATTCATCTCTCTTTGGTGAACAATTTAAGCGGCAAGTTATTTCAGCTTATTACGCTAAATTTTATTCAGAAGTTTAAAATCTAAAAACTACATTTTAGTACTAAACACAACTTCTTGATATTTCAAGTGAAGATTACATTTTCTCTCAATCAACAAGTTTCTTTGAACTCATCTTACACCGAATTTCAGCCTACAACATCTTCTTATTGAAGAATATTCTTTCCATTGAAACTTACTATTATTTCTTGAACTGAAATCTTTTTTCTGTGAGATCAGATAAAAACATTTTCTCTTAAAAGGCTTTAATAACAAGTTAAAGTTAAATAACTCCTGCTATATTATTAATTATAAATACTACACTTTAGCATACACATTGTAACAAAATGGGCACCTTGAGGTGGTGTAATGGTTAGCAAGCTTGTCTCGCTAAAACAATTACAACTGAGTAGTGAGTTCGATCCTCACTAGGTGTTCCATGCTTTTGGCCTTGTGCTACATCTGAGCTACGCTTGGTAAATCGCTATATGGGCATCTCTAGGTGGTGTAATGGTTAACAAGCTTGTCTCGCTAGAACAATATTGAAATTATTACGGAGTCGCTAACTGGGTGCCCTGTGATTGAATGAAAAACAACCAATCACAGGCTACCTTTTTAGATCTTCACCAACCCAACGAACCCTCTTCCTCTTTTGCTTGTTGGGACCTTCAGAGACAAGACGTTCCCCGTCTGCACTCTCCGTCATCTAAATACCATGACGTGTGAGGATTTGGACAGCAACTGAAGCACAGAAGTCAAGGCTCTATTTCTTCAACCCAGCCAAAACGACACAGGAAATGTAAAACTGTTAAAAGGATGCATCTTTCAGATAAGTTCTGCAAACCCGACTGTTTGCAAGAAAACTTTCCTCTCTTTTCCTACAATACAAGTTTTTCAAACAATTCCATCTGTGTTTGTGTTCCTTTCTTCTTGCCGGCATCACAATATATTTGTTACCAAATATAATTGGGAAAATCCCAATAACAATTATGACTGAGTAGTGAGTTCGATCCTCACTGGGTGCCCTCTACTTTTGGCCTTGTACCACATCTAAGCCATGCTTGGAAAATCACTACACTTTGTAACAATTTGCAACTAAGTTTAAATTACCTGAGTAAATTCATTCTTCAGTTTTGTATATTGTTGATGTAAAAATGTTTTATTTCTAGAAAACATATCGTTGTTTTATATTTTGGATTTGATAACCTTGTGACATACCCAAAGTTACATATTTTTCCTAATAACCTACTCCTCTGCAACAGGTATGTCAAACCACCTTTAACAGATTCAATTTTAGTTATGTCATTGCAGGAACATGAAAGTATTAATTATTTATATGCATTGTTTGGTTAAAGGAAGTAATGATGCATCAATCCACTCTTATTCCACCAAATATTCATCATCTTTGCATATTATGGTTTCTCATTCATATCAAGCCATAGTGCAGTTATTTTCTGGTTATTATATAAAATACCTTTTTTGAAATTCCAAATGATTATATAATGGAAAATAGATTAGTTTAATATCATTAAATATGATGAATGCAGGTTTCTATGTTTGATTTTTTTGTTCCCCATTCACTTCATTTAGAACACTTTTATCAAGCCTTTTTTCCTTACAATTTTTTTTTTCATTTTAAAATATTTCAATGCATTGAAATTCTCTTTTTTGGGATCATTTTCTATCATTATGGTTTGGACTATTTCTCTTCTGTTTTTTAAATTGAAATTCTGAAGTGTGAGTTGACTGGCTGGTTGGCTTAAAACTACAATCAGGACTGCTGACCAAACAGCATGTGTTCTGTTTTTATATCTGTTTGTCTACTCAGAAATGTTAAGAACAAAATTTTTCTATTTGCTCATTTAATAGTATTTTTTCCCAATGTGAAATTGCATGAGTATATTTGAACATCAGCTATAGGTTTAATAACAGATTAGACAAATTTCTAGCCTTGAGTGGCTGCTAGTCTAGAAGGATTTTTCCAAGGTAAGTCACAGATAATCTTGGACAGTCATGATCACCCATGTTTTGAAGGGACATGGCATTTAAAATAAAAATTAATTGAACAACCAAAATAGAGAGGTCTTCTCTGTTTGTCTAAAAAAATGTAGTAAAAATTAATGAAATGAAAGAAATTTTTTATTGAATAATCAACAAGTAATATATTATTTGAAAAGTAAAAAGGCTATTGGTTTTGAAAAAAAAACAGTTTAAATAAAAAAAATAACAAGCTTTAAATGAAATGTGAAATTTCATACTGAACTTGATAAATAAAGGTACATATGGTTAGATCACCTTTGTAAATAGACTGTTTTTGGTAAAACTTAAAATAACATGCAAATTAGGGAACAAAAAATAGAATTTTAGTGAACAGCTGCTAGTTACAATTTAGTCAGAATGTAATATCTTGGACGGGCCAATATCTTGGTTCGTTTGAGGATTATTTTCATTCTGTTAGGTTTCAATCACCATTGTATTTTATTACACTTGTGTTGAAAGATAAATAATAGATGAAAATTTATCTAATTCTAATGAATTTTGAATTTAGAATCTATATTAATTCAATACTTATATTGCAAAATGTTAATAAAAAATCTAAACTTTTTCACTGTCACAAAAATCAAGTAACTTATTTCTGCTTGAACTTCCCATGGAAGAATGGCCTAATGGATTAAAATGTTGGTTTATGAATTTGGTGGCATAGTAATTGAGTTCAAACCCTAGGTTGAGTAGTACAGACTCAGTAGAAAGAGAGTAAGCAATAACCTAGCAGTACTAAAAGGAACAAGATGAGATAACCTTAGACATGGACAGTAGAACAAGAACAATTTACACTTGTAGATTTCCTCAGGTTCACCTAGATTGACAGACACTTAGAGTTCAACTGTAAATAATAAATAGTGTGGGAAATTTGTCCTGACTTTCCCACATGAAAGGGTTAAGGTTAAAGGTGTCAGGATTGATAAAAGCAAGAATGGCTTGAAAGTTTAGAGCAGACAATTCTTTCTTTTAGGTGAATGAATAAATACTCAATCTCCTGCACATGGTGTAACAATGGAAGAAGAAAATGTTTATTTACATACGCAAAAAAGGTAAAGAGATATGTACAAAATATGAGAGAAAGAGAGAAGAAAATTTCTTTAACTTAAAGGAAGCAAAAGTGTTCTTAAAGGCTTGCTCAAAATATATTTCTGAGGGCCTAAAATTTCTTTAAACAAGTAAATTGTTCTTAAAGGGTTAACACTCACATAGATTTCTTCAGAGCTCTTGTTGAGAGGGAAATAATTGGAAGATACATAGTTTGTAGTTGAGCGAGTTTGTAGACTGCAAACAGGAATTTCTAGGTGCAAGGAAGCAGATCTCAATTAGTTTTTAGTAGATGGTATCGTGGCACCCCTGCTACTCCTGTTCATGTCCATGGCAGACGAGTTATTATGTCGAGATCTTTGCCTATTCTTCATTGCATCAACCCAATTTCTTCTATGCAACATGGTAGGCTTATTTAGATTTTATAATCAATCACATTTCTCTTTGTTGATTGATTAATATTAACACAATTTAAATAGTCCCCTTGAACATTTCATAACATTTTTAATACATTATAGCAACTTGGTATTTAATTTTTAGATACTAAGTACATAGCAAGCTTGGTGACGTGACTACACACATATTATATGTCACCTTTTTGCCAATCTTTGAGGAGGCAAGAGGAGGAGGAATGCAGGCCCCTGCTCCCTGTGACCAGAGTGCTTGGACAGGATCTGTATTAAGTTACTGCCCACTTATTTTGGTCTTCTAGCTAGACGATAGTAGGAAACTTTCCTGTCCACTCTTACTTCCAACATTCCTGGCCTTTATTACTTTTGGCGATCTTACTTTACTTTCTGCCATTTCTGACCTGTGCATACACTGGCCACCTCAGTTTTCTACTTTCTGCTTTTGTTCCTGCACTGAACAGTCCCTCCTACTTCTGGCATTTCTGAACCTGCTCATACAATGGCTGCAACAGCCCCTTACCGCAGGCTTTTATGGACTTGCACATTTAATGGCCATCACAACTCTCTACTTCTGGCTACATATGGAGAGCCCATTTTTGGCATTTCTATTTCAACCTAACTCTCTTGGTTTATTACAATGAACCTGCACCAGACAGTACAGCTATTTTAGTCTATCTTCAACTGCTCATTGTGAACACACTACCAATACTTATCTACCACCAGCATTTCTTGTCAACCTAATTCACCTGGTTTAGGAAGTTCTTGCATGCATATCGTCCAGACTTTAAACAACCTATTCTGCACACTTGGGTTAAATACTACAGAAGATCCATTGTTTGACTCAACCAGCAACTATTCAATGTTAGCACCAGACATTTAAACTGAGCTTTCTTCACCTTTGGCTTTTTCTGCCAAACCTAACTTACCTGGACTCTACTTTTAACATTTAGTCACAGTTATATTATCTTTGATCTTTTATTCAGTCAGTATTCCTCCATTTACTTAATTCTTCCTCCATTTATTTGATTCATTATTTATTCATGTTTCTTTAACCGAAACACTACCTTTGTATATATATTATGTAAATAAATTTTGTATTAAATTAAATTTGTTGTTTTTGTTGTCCTCTTGTTGACCTGTCAGATTTACGTCATTTATTTTCAAATGTTTGCGGGCCTCCTGTGATTCATCTTTATTTAGGCACACAGGCCATATCCTATATTATATCGCTCCCCACTCCAGGGGGTCTGCAACAATGGTTGAAGTTCTGTCTTTAGAGCTCAGCATGTAGACTTCTTCCTTGAAACAGGTTCTGAAGATGACTGGTGTTCTGTTGCTGACCTGATGTTATCACAGATAACATACTCACTGCCAAAGAGGTGCATATTCTTGGTATTTATTGAGATTAGAAGGCTCAGAAATATCAGGAACTTTTCCCTCCCAAATTACTATACACTCCTACCCCCCAGCCCTCCCTTTCTGCAGAAAATAATTCTTATCTCTGACAAAAATCTAAGGTTTGGGAGCTGGTTTTTGGAAGTAAGGGTCCAGCAAGTAGTGAGTGTTACTGAACTCCTCCCCACCTGATATGGTCAGAACAAGGGTGGTCAAATTCATTTTTATATTTTCCAGCTCTCTTGGTTTATCAAAAAATATATTCTTATCTCTGATAAGGATCAAGGCTTTGGGAGCCAGATTTGAAAGCAGAGGTGAAATTTGGGGCAAAGATCAGAAAAAAAGTTAATCTTTAGGGTTAGGTGTTAAGGTTAGGGATGGGTTTTTTTCTGTGTAGAAAAGGAGACAAATTAAAAAAGATTAATTTTAGGGTTAGGTGTTAAGGTTAGGGTTGGGATTTTCTGTGTAGAAAAGGAGACAAATTAAAAACAAATGAAATAATACAATCAACTCTTCTACTTTACCAAGTTTGTGCATTAATTTTTGTCCCCTTTTCTACACAGAAGGAAAACCCCATCCCTAACCTTAACACCTAACCCTAAAGATTAACTTTAGGGTTAAGTGTTAAGGTTAGGGGTGGGGTTTTCTGTGTAGAAAAGTGGACAAATTAAAAACAAATGAAATAATACAATCAACCCTTCTACTTTACCAAGTTTGTGCATATTACATTTCTTTACGGTAGTGCGTAGTGATTTTCTGCAAGGAAAGTCTGTAAAAGAAGTAAATAGGCCAACGCAAGTACCCTGCACCAAATCAGTATTCATGATGGAAGTAATGGGGGACGAATGACCAACAAGAAGTCTGATTTTTTCTTGTCAATAACTCAAAAACGGAAAGGTTTCTTCATAATATAATTGTTAATTCGAGATCAGCATATACATTTGCACAGAATTATGACGATTTTGGAAAATTTTAAGGGATATTTAGCGATTTAGCGCTTGGGAAAGAAAACCAAAATTTACCACAATCTTATTCTAAGTACTATTTAGTTTTAATTTTACTAAAGTTTTAAATTTTCAAAATTTTATTCACATTGAAAAAGAATTAACCTTAATTAGAAATAATAGCTACCAAAATAAGATAAAATCTCATTTCAGAAAATCATTTGGAAGATATTTAACAAGGGTTTTATATTTTCATAAGGAATTTAAACATTTTTTTCCTTTTCATATGATCATATCAGGACTTTATTCTTTACATTTAAATAAGATTATTTCTTTTTTGCTGATAAAAATATTTTACAAGGAACTGAAAATAGTTTAATACTAACATGAAAAAAAAGCTCTATTTGAATGATGCCTTAAATGTTATTAGTAATTAGCATAACTCATGCTTATCTAAACGACAAAAAATGCTGTAACCAAACCCGGATATAAGAGACTTCTTCTCCGGTCCCGACAACTCTCTTATATCCGGGTTACACTGTAACAATAAGATAGCAAGTTTTTATGTTCATAAGATAATCACTTTTATATCCATACATTAAAAATCAAGTGAAATTAGTATAAACTACTTCTACGAATTTATACATAGTTAATATATAATTTATGTTGAAATAATCGATTAAATCAAAGAATGAAAAAAACTATTTTTTTCTACTTAGGTTGATGAGCTCTCATTTATTTTCTTAAAATAGTATGTTTGATTTTTTTTCAGAAGGGTACTTAATTTATTGTTTAAATTTTTTTCCATTTGTCTAATTTACTCGTTTCTACAAAAGTATAATAGGTTTTTAATTAGACATTTTAAATTTCTCAAGGAGAGAATCAAGCTAAGATTTTCCGCGCCTTTCGCCATTACATTTTCGTGAAATATTGTATCCACCTTGTCTCCCTTGTAAAAGTCGAGTGAAGTATTTGGGCTCCGTGGCAATCTAAAGGCATCCCCTTATAATACTGAATCTATCATGCCACGTCCGTTACGTGGGGGAATTTGACATTAGTTTTTTTCTTTGTTCCTCTTAATTTTTGACACTAAATTTGCAATAATAGAGTGGGATAAGAACAAAGGTTAAATGTGCGATAGTCTATTGATGTAAATTGAAGCCCTAAGTAACAGCGTATACTTAGAATATAATACCTCTTCTTTAAACTGGGAAGCCATTCTAGCGATGGCCTGCATTAACAAGAGAACTATTTTAAGTCAGCCACTTCGTGTGCGTTACTCGGTATATTTTTTCTGGCCTTCTGATATGGTAGGAAATATTTTGTTTGTTTTTTTTTGGTTAAGGGAATATTTTTCTCCTTATTAATAGCTTTTTTAAATGGATGATCGGTCTCATTTTATTATAATATATAGGTTTCGTTAGTCCGCAAGTCCGGCCCAGATCGCCACTCCGTACCGTAACCCAGTTTCTATTTTTATATCAACACATTGTGTTGTTTTCATATTCCAGCATGGCTGACACAATTGCTGGCTGTCCACGGCTCGACATCGACTTCTACTTGATGGAGTAACCATATTATAGCCTGGAAGGTCAGTAGTTGTTGATTAAATTCATGCAAGCCATTCATTAGTGTATATGTCAGCATTTATTTCCCAGCGATTTTCCATTGCCTTCCTGGAGAAATGATGGCTTTTCATCTGAAATACTAATGGTGACTAAGACTAAAAACTGTCCAATTTACTTTTTTAACGTTACTATTATTATACAGACTTATTTTTTTAGTTTTAGGTATATTAGTGTGCTTAATATTGTGTACTGCTTGCAAAAGGTTCAACACAGTATAGTAATTACTCAGTTAACTTAGGCGGGAATTTATTATATATCGTTTGACAAGCTAGCTGCAAGATTCAAAAAGTGGGTTTGGACTCTAGCAACAACCAACCAGGTATTGGATAGTCATTTGATTTTTGCACACAGCAGCTATATTTCATAGCGTTAGTTAAATTGACATTACTGTGGCATTTTCTGACTAAAATTGGTTTTCTTTAAAATTTCTTTTGGGACTGAATAAGGAGAAACAGTGTACCTTGGAAATAAATAGCATAAAAAACAAATGTTTATAAAAAAAAAAAAAAAATTTTTTTTATTTTTTGCAAATCGTTTTATTTTACACAGCTAAATTTAGTTACATAGTCCAATATTTTAATCTTTTTTAACAGTGTCCTTTCATTTTTGGTGTTCGTTTACTAATTACTTTCATTTCGTTACTTTTGCCAGTGACACCATCATTGAAATTTAAATAGAAATATTTGATTGGAGCTACCATTTTTTTTTTAAAAAAAAAAACAAAAAAAAAACAAAAAAACAACAAATTCGATATGTACAGACAGACACTACGAAAATTTTATATAACAATTCAATAGCTCATTTTTTGATTTTGAGAGCGACAAACTCCGGAAAGTTGAAGAAAGCGAGGTGCTATAATTTAACCATATCCTCCTTTTGCGTTGTAACTTTATGCTAAAACGAATAAAAAAAAAAAAAAAAAAAACGAAAAAAAAACACTACAGTTTAAAAATAGTTTTACACAGCAAGACGAGAAAGTAAGAAGTACCAAATCAAAATATTAAATAAATAATCGACCCTTTATCAATAATGTAATGTCGGTAGTCTAATAATTATTGTTTCTTCAACTAGGCAGTATATAGAACTTAGCTCTGGCGAAGCAGTACCACTTAACCGCTACCACAAAACACGTCACTCGATCAATTGTATCTGGCCTAATAACCACATTTCAGCATGTTGCTGCCTATGCTAGCTGAGCTCAACTTTGCTTCATTAATATTCATGAATAACGTTGGCTTCTGATTGGTCGAAAGAATAAAGTTGGCATCTGATTGGTCGAAAATTGCAACTGGTGGCCTAGGTGTGCTGCTTTTTTTTTTTTTTTTTCTTTTCATTTTTTGTCAGGATGAAGGATTCTAACTCTCTCGCTCACATCTATCTATATGAAATTATTTTTTTTCTTCTTCGTTTGTAGTTTTAACTGTTCAGAGCTAAAGGATATAAATAACTTTGTTGCTTGTATTTGTCTATCTTTAAAGAATGATCAGAAAGAAATCGGATTTATTTCTTAATTGTAAAAAAAATAGGGAATGTGTCACTGGTTGAGTGCATAAGCTAAATTTTATAAAGTCTAAACAAGGTAATTAATAAATAATAAACAGAAACTTATCCATAGGAAGATTTATTACAATTATAGTTCGTTTTTTAGCAATATCGACTTATCCATGTTAGTGTTATCAAAAATTTGAGTGGAAAAAAGTTTGACATTAAAATAATTTCTGAAAATTGATTTAAAAACTACACAAGAGGAATACATTTGAACTGAAGTTCAAATTATTGTTTGTATAAACAAAAAAATAACTATATACCGCTTATGTTACCTGAGAACATACACAGGTGAACTTTAATGGAGTTGTCTGTAAATAAGCAGTATGTATCTCCAAAGATTTGCTAAAAAATGAGCATACATGATGAAAAAATGCCCAAAACTTAAAAACAATGTTTTATTGTTAAACTCTTTGTTGTTATTATTAAGAGGAAAGACCAAACACTTTTTTGATTATTAAATTATATTTTTTTTATCATTTTTTAGACCCTTCAAAATATTGGTTAAAAACTTTTTCTTGTGTCAACGGGAGACCAAAGATTAGTATAGGAAATATTTACAACTTTTTTTGGTGAAAAACACGATTTGTAAATTCTTGCAAAGATCAAATAATTGTTGGATAATGAAACTTTTAGGACTTATTCACAAATGAATAAAAAATTATTTTAGAAATGTTTCTTTTTTAGAAAATCTTGGTAAAAATATTTTATTTTAAAAATCTGTTATCCCACCCCCTTAAGAAATTTTGAGAAATTAATTTTTTTATTGCTTAATGTTTATATTAGTTATATGCAGAACTTGGAGAATTTTAATTATCAATTGTTTTTTGTAAAACAGGACCCCCAGTTACTGAAAAATCTGCTCTGAATCGTAAAATAAAAAATGCAATAAAACTAAGACATTATTTAATTAGAAAAGCTTTTTTTACTACTGTCTTAAGAAAAAAAATTCTTTTGATGAATAATATAAGAATCGGTTTCATTTTTTTTTATTTAGAATAATTTATAAAGTTTAAAATTTTATAAATTCTGTATTAATTTGTACTGGTAAGGTGATAGCGTTATTAAGTAAAAACTATATTTACTAATCATAAATGGAAAAGCTTACTACAATCCAGCCCCCTACCAGTATATTAAAAAGAATTTTGAATTCATTTTGTTTATAAACATGCTAATTTTTGTAAAAATAGATGTCTATACACAACATTATGAGAAAATAAGAGCCAAAGTACCTAACATTCAATAAAACATTGGATTACTAAGAATATTTTCCAAAATTTTTAAGATTACTAGGTAAAAATTATATAAAAGAGGTGCTCATGTTACATTCTTCAAGTAATTTTTACAGATATGTCCTCTAGATAAATTTCTGGTTGTCAGTCAAGCTGTCAACACCTAATCAAAACATCTACCTCTGTGCTAAAAAAACATTTCTGCAGTATTTTAAACTAAAAGTAATATTTGTTTGAAATCAAATTAATTAAATTTCAAATCAGCTAATATTCTTCTAATAAAGTTTCAGTAAAGTATATTTTATTCTTGAGAGATTTTTTTTTTAATAAAGAATTATGTTAAAATGGCTAAAAGCAGTGATTTAAAAACAAAAAAACTACTTCCACTCAATTTAAATTAATTTTGTAATACTTCAAAGTATTTTGCTTAGTGGAAATATTAAATTTAATCTATTAGTTTGAAATTAAAGCTAAAATAAAAGTGTCAAGAAAGATTTTTTATTTTTAAAAATTCATTTTAAATCTTAGATATCGTGTTTCTTTGGAGGTACCTAAAAACAGTTATTGAAAAGCTTTTTACTTGTAAATTAATAGAAGAATAATGTTATTCATTTTGACTTATATTTCTTGGCCTGTTCCACTTCCTAAAATCAGTATTATGTTGTTTGGTCATTGAAATACTGATGTTGGGAAGTTAGTCAAGCCAAGAAATTTTCAACACCTCTCCATAAGAACTTGTTACCTGTTGTTTAGTTTCTTACTTACCCATCATCTCTGCAAATATCTGATTGCTAGAAAGCATTGTCTGTTATATGGCTTCTGTTTCACTTAAAGTGGAGAGTCTGTACATTTCTTGATGCTTGCTGCTTTTATGAATGCGTCTTAAAATACTTAGTTACATTAAATAACCAATCCTGTGTCACAAAATCAGTAGGAACTTAAGTAAATATTACCACCTGTCTTACTTAAGGAAAGTATGGCTAAATATTCTTAAATATATTTTCTTTTTTTTTTCTTTTTTAAAGTACTTTAAAGAAAAGAGTTACAGAAAATTAGATATCCTGTTATTTAAATAATTTGTTGCAAAATGTTGTTTGGTGTCCTAGGGACTAAGCATTTTCAAGTGGCTGGCTATAAGGGTATCAATTTTGGTAAATCAGGATGAAAAATAATATAGGTGTAGTAAATATTAATATGTGAATTTGTGATAGGGTTCCAAAACATGTTAATGAAATATTTTAAAATTTTAAGCAAACATACTATCGCACTTCAGACTGTTCTGAGTCTTAATTTCTTTCTGGCTTACAGCAACATCACATTGATTCAGTGTTATGATCACCAAAATTAAGAAATGTCAAGCCTGGTCAGTACCTAGATGGGTGACTGCTTGGGGATACCAGGTGCTGTAAGCTTGGATGTGCAGCTGGCGTAATGAATAATGACTCCAGCTATGGGTTAATTAGTAAGACTTGTATCACTAAACTCTTATCCCCCCCCCAAAAAAAAATTGTTACAATCTAAAACTATGTAACCTGCCAAGGGTTGATAAGGCATGGTAAATGAATCGATCAATCAGTCAATGAATTTCTTTCTGTCTTTTGCTATTGTTAGTAATTGATGGGATATAAGAAGAAATTGAGGATTATATTTTGTAAGTGGCTTAATGTATTAGTAGTACATACATATACTGATTGATGACACACTCAAAAAATGGTTGATTGCTTTTGATTTTATTTTTCTGATGTCACAAATGTGGGCATCAAATAATACATTCATGTAAGCAATCTTACACATATATTTTATGTACATATATGCCTATTTCTTAAATAGGGTAAGTGAGCTTTGCTTTGCTGTCTTGTGACTCAATGGTAAAGCACACTTAGCTTGAAAGTAGTTTCCCTGATTAAGTAGGGAATATGAATTTGATTCTTGTCAGGAAGCAAATTTTCTTTAATAAAACTTTTGATCTTTAGGCCTGCGGACATTTATTTCACTGTTTAAAAAAACAACAAAAACAGGGATGTCTACTCAAAGACATGTACCCACTAAATATAACATTTATAGTAATAAATAAGGCTGGATAAAAATAATCCATTAATTTCTTTAAATTTCTAATATAATTTGAGTAGGCATAATTATTAGAATTCTTGCAATCATGTGGAAGCTATGCTAGTCAAGAAATGATCACTCTTGGCTAAGCCCATGGCAGAGAAAGTTTGATGTTATGGAGGCCTGAAACATTCTATGACCCCAGAGTAGACATCACTGAGGAAGCATTCTGGTGTGCAAATATGTGTATAAAATGAACACACACACACACACACACACATATATATTACATGAATCATTCATACAAAAAAACAGATATTGAAGTTAATGATATAAATGGCTAGAATACATCTTCGCAAACAAATTTAATAAATGACATTAACCCCAAACCTGTAGATGAATGTTATGATCCCTGTTTATAAATTCCCGTTGCATAAGGTCTTTTTTAATTTTTTTACAAGCTTCCATCTGTGCATACAGACATCATCAGGTATGAAAATATATTTGTTTTTTACATCCAGGTAATAACAGGACAACAAAAGAATAGATGTAATATGAAATATGTTTTTAGAAATGTGTTATTGTTAATTGTAAGAAATTTTGGAGCGTGTGGTCGCAACACTGAGGTTGAAATTTGAAATTTTAAGATTGTGCGTTTTTGTACTAATATGGTAATAGAAGAAACCTACCAGTACAAAAGAATTCTCCTTTTACCATATTAGTACAAAAACGTAAAAAGTAAAATTTAAAAATTCAACCTCAGCGTTGCGACTGCACACTCCAAAATTTCTTACAATTAACAATAACACATTTCTAAAAACATATTTCAGATTACATCTATTCTTTTGTTGTCCTGTTATTACATGGATGTACAAAACAAATATATTTTCATACCTGAAGATGTCTGTATTCACAGATGAAAGCTTGTAAAAAAAATAAAAAAAGACCTTATGCAACTGGAATTCATAAACATGGATCATAACATTCATCTACAGGTTTGGGGTTAATGTCATTTATTAAATTTGTTTGTGAAGATGTATTCTCGCCATTTAGATCATTAACTTCAATATCTGTTTTTTGTTTGAATGATTCATGCAATGTAAATTGAACTGCACCACATACTTGATATATATATATATTTATATATATATATAAATTCCCAAGAGGATAGAATCCAGGTAGAACTCAAATGTCCAGGACAGAGTAAGAATATAATATGAAAGGTTCAAACACTAATATTCCGTGGTTATAATTTATTACATTGGAATCATAATTATGATCCAATTCATCAGACCTACAAATTTAAAAAGAAAATATGATATATATATATATATAAAGCAGGTTGAATTAGATTGAAGAGTAATTAATCTAAGCATTGTTTACTATTACTTCAGTACCAGTATTTTACAGGTGGGAAAGTGTCAAGACCATGTCCTATTTGATCATCACATTAATTATTAAACAAACAAAAAAACAGTTATATGAAAATTGTATATTTTAACAGTAAAAAATATAGAAGTCATAAAAGTTATTTTTGCTTTTTGGATCTATGTTGTTTCTGAGTCTTTTTATATATCTTTTTCTTCCAACTTGGTTAACCAATCAAAAGTTGATTTCTATTTATTGTAAAATTTACTTTTATAACTTTTACAATTATACAAATTTACTAAATATGAGCAACTAAATTTTTTTTTTTTTGTCATGGTTGTGGATATACACATTTGCATAAAATTTCTGTATGCATGATAGTTGATCTTGTTTATCTACAAAACAAGTAGAGCTGTATTATAAAAGCCAATGAATATCAGTTAAAGATATAGTCAAAACTGATGGTGTTGTAATTTGATATTATACTCTTGAAGATGCAAATCTCATTGATGGTTTATTATTTTAGTGGTTAGTTTTCTACTTACATTATTTACATTGTTGTCCTCATCTTTGTTGTGATATTCATGACGTTTCGGCCGTTGTACACTCTGACCTTCTTCGGGTGATTGAAATTTTGAACTGACCCCCCCCCCCCCGCCATATGGCAACAAAAATGAGGACAACAGTCCAAACAATGTAAATAATTACAATACCTCATCTCAGAAATATAGACAGAAATTGTTAGTTTTCTAGTTTATTAATACCTCTACCATAGAAAATCAGATTGTAATAAAAGCTTGTAATTAAATTTCTATTAAATTTATTTTTTATAATTTCTCAAATATATTTGCAATATCTTTAGCTTGTTATGAATGATCAAATAAATATGCTTTACGTATTTTTCTGATCTATATATATAATATTGTGAAAAGTCTTACTGCAGAGAAAATAAGATAAGTCATGCAGAGAAAATTTTTCTATTCACGTTTCATTTTTATTATTTAGAAAGATATTCTTAAGAAAAGTTTGATAACTTTAAAAAACTTTCTATAAAGTTTCAACATGTTTGCTATTCTCCATCACCAAACTCTTCTCTCTCTTCTGAAATAATTTATTACTTTTTTTTATATATTATGTAAAGATTCTTTTTATCAAATTTAAAACTGATGTGACTTTAATTTGCATTCTTTAAATTGATGTGACCTGAATTGGGTCTCTTTCTATAAATTAAAATTTCAAATATCATTGCCAGAAAATAGACAAAAGTTTAATATTTAACTTTGATTACATTTGTTTCTTAATTTCTGAAACCATTTCTGCAGAACACATTGATTTACGAGATATAATGTAACCTCTCTGACACTTAAAAATTATGCCCTTATAATACAGGAAATTTTCACCTAAGTTGTCAGTACAGTCATCAAATATTGCATTCAGTACTTTCTATTAATGTCCTCATATTGTAGGAATTAACTTGGCTCTTAGTTCATTTTTTTCTACACTGAGCCATTCTAAACAGTTAAATTTAAACCCCAATGCATATTTTGTAATGATGCTATTGCTTATAATTAATAACCCATTATTGTATCAGTGCATTTATTTTAAGTATCAATTATGTTTTTGCTTTTGGACCAATTATATAGCTGTATACATAACGATGACATTCCTGCTGAGCATGGCTCTCAACTGCTGCAAGCAACAAGATATAGTGTCAATAAGAATAATAGTTTTTTGTATCAAGTATGCTCTTTATCATTTTTGCCAAGTGCTTTGCATTGAAACAAATCTGTAATGGAGGCATTTTTGAGATAGGATATTTTGTTTAGCCAGTAGCATTTTGCTATTAATTGATAGCTGCACAATTGAAGGTTTGCAATTTTTTAGGATACTGCTGAAACTCCCAACAAACTGCTTAAAACATTAATTTATTTCTTAAATAGAAGAATAATTATAATTTTTATATAAAGCTATTATAAGTTTTTAATAACCAGTTATAAATGTAAATTTGGTTATAATTTTACAGATTAGTTATTTAAATTGATGTTTATGCATGATTGATTTAAATATTTTATAAATTAGTTTCATGCAATATTTGAATTTAAAAAAAATCTAAAATTGTAACTGTAAAGATGGAATGTTCATGGATATTTTGTACATTGTTTGCCTCCAAGTTGTTCTGATAAAAAAGAAATGTGTGATACTGACTTGAAATGTTTACTTGTATTTTGTTTATAACTTAATTTTTTTCTTTGTAAATATTTTTTCCACAAAATGTTTTGTTTTTTATCAGGCACCAAATGCTCTTCAGTTTTTATTTTTCAGGATGAAAGATATTTTCTTTGATATTACTTCATTTTATAGGAATACAAGCAGAAATTCTCAGCGGAATTCTCCAAAAATTGTCTTTTATTTGAATTGATTTGGTTCAATGTGACATTTTTTTTATATAAAAGATAAATCTATCACTTCTGATTGATAATGAAGGCTAACCTTATTTTGTCTGAAAGTATTTAAAATTATTGTTACAGGCTTCATTTTCATTAAAGTAGGTGTCTATAATCTTAAAATTAATTAAATTAAAATTAATGTAAATTTAATTACAAACAACTGTTTAATAGTTATAGATATATTTTCACAGTAAAATATATCATTTCAGATATGTTCATTATCATTGTCCTGTTCAACAGTTTATGGTTTAAGAGATGAATTAATAGACGGCTTTGCTCCATCCTTATAACAAATATTTTCCAAAACATTTATTGAAAGGTCTTGAAGTTTACTTGCTGTCATGTTAGGCAATCTTTAATTAAATGGCTACTGCTTTTTTAAGTTAGAATTAATTTTAATTTTGTATATTTGTCTTGGTATCATTTGAAAGTAAAATAATGAAATTAACATTTTTATGTTTTATTATTTACCATTTTTATGGAATCTTTGATACTTATTCCAATTAATGTAAATATTAGATTGTTTTTGGAAATTCAACTTTTGTGCATTTTGATAATCTGGTAGAAATTATTCAGTTTTGTAATTAAAACAAATATTTATATGGCTTAGAAGTATTGTACAGTAATTCTATATTACATTTATGTACCACTTTGATTTATGACTAAATTATTTTTTCTTATATCCTTTGAAGTGAGCATGCCAAGTAAAAATTGCTTTTTAAATTCCTAGAAAAGGTAATCAAATTAAAAGGTGAATGGAAAAAATATTAAAAACTTTACTTTTCTATCAATTTCAGCATTTATTATAATAGATGAAAAATTCTTATGTTTTTAATTGTAACCATTAGTTACCATGGCAGCATAACCAGCACCTATTTTCCTTTACTATTACTGATACAGCTTGTTACCAATTATTATTTTTTATAAATTAGGTGTATCTTTTACTTTATCTAAGAGGGTAGTTTTTTCATTTGCAGTTAACTTAAGTTTTTATCAAATGATAACTATTTTACTAGAAAAACTGCACAAGTCTTCTAACGAAATTGCAGTTTTTCTTTTCCTCTCTTTGTGTGATTTCAGGTTTTCTCTCTTCATTGGCTACAAATTGAATAGCAAAAGTTAACATGTTAAACATGATTCTGTAAAGGAAGTAATTATTGTTTGTGTTTGCATTTCTTTTCTATTAATTTATTTTGCTCTTCTAATATCCAACTGATTTTCAGTTGTCCCAAATAATTTTTTTATGCTTTTCTGAAAGTATTTGACTTAATTTACTTTTGTCCAATAAGCCTGCAGATACAATATTACTAAGTGAATTGGTTAATGAGTGGTGGACACTATTTTGTACTCACTGATAAATTTAATTATTGATGTGTATCATTGTCATTAGTGTATCATCATAAATGTATCAGATTTTTAAAGTCAGCTCCTTGTACTCTGGCATATTTTGCTCCTTATTAGATAATTTTTACTCTTATTAGATCATTTTTCCATAATTATGGTTAATTTGTAAAGACAAATATTAACTATTAGCAAGAACATTTCTTTTTATTTTCTGATATCTACAATGCTATAATATATGCTTTCTCTACAGGGTTAAAAACTATATGCTCCCTTATTGGAACATTTTTTACATTGATCTATATTAATTTGTTTGTACTGATTGATCCATTGTAAATATTTTCTAGTTTTTATCAACTATAACTCAAGGAATTGGTGTTTGCCTGTTGGTCATTATTTGTAAACTACATCCTCTAAAAAGAAAAAAAAATATTAATGTAACTTGTCATTTTATTTAACTAGGTAGAGCAGGGAAAAATTACATTTTTCTTTGTGAGGCAAACTTCAAATATTTAATGATATTGATTGAAAATTATATTGTTATAATTTTACACCTAAAACATTTACATAGATTAATTTCATAATATTTATACAATGTTAAATATTTTAGCACATTTTATTCTTGAGTATGTGTAGTTAGAATTTAATGTAATTATTTTTGTAAGAAGTGCAGATATCTCAAATTAATCATTATCATCATCAGTCCCATTACCAGGTGTGGTCGTTGGGTTGCTGAGCACTTGACCAGCTCTTTCTATATATCTTGAATATGTGTCAATGTCTGAGTTGCTGTGAATTATATTCCAGTCTGCTCAATGACATTGTCTGATCATTTCATTTCTCTGTCTGCCTCTTCTTTTTTTGCCTGAGGTGGTACCTTAGAGGATGGCAGTTGAAAGATTGTTGGTTATCATTCCAACTTTCTCTTCTTGGTGGTGGCTATAAGATCTTCCAATGAGCCTGTTTCTTGTTTGATAGTGTTGTACACTGTGTTATTTGTGATGTGGTCTATATCAGAGATGTCTAGAATGGTTCAGTAGAATCTCATTTTTAATGCTTGGATTCTATTTCTATAATTTTGCTGTTAATCTCAAATTAGTCAAAAGTTACTTATATAATATTATATTATTCTGAAAATGGAGGAACATTTCTAAATTAAGTGTTAGACATCATTGGTTTAATTCCCAATTTGTAGAAACAGTTATTCAATTGAGAGAATAATAATTCAGTATTGTAAAAGTGGACAACTAGTGGGAATTTGTGAAGTACATAGAGACAAATTATTTTTTGGCTATAATCATTATTCTGACATAACTTCCAACAGGTGAATATAAACGCTTTGCATGAGTAAAGTTTAAATACTTATTTTTCAGCAATTGTATTGGCCAATACATTGAGAAACATTTATCTTTACAAATTGCATAAAAAGGAATGAAATATCCATTTCATACATGTTGAGATTTTATGATTTTTTTTCTTGTGCTGTTCTAGTCTTTAAGTTTGCATGATTTGCATGAAGTACATTGCAGCTACTGCTACTGTGGTCCCATTTATTGAAAGGTTGTATCATATATAGTATGCTGTACCCAAGTGGACATGTCTTCTTATATTGTGTGTGTGTGCGTGTGTGTATTTCCCATAAGCACTTTTAAGCATTGAAACTTTTCAAAATACTTGGAGTTAATACTTTTATTTCTACTGAAGTGATAACTTTATTTCTAATAATTTTAATAAATTTAATCTTGACTCTTATCTGTCATCTTTTTCTTTTTTGATCTTTCCCCTTTTATTTTAAAATTCAAGTACTCAATATAATCATAATATTATGATGGCTTAATTTCTATTTTAATATCGAGCCATATTTCAGCAAGTACTAAATAAATTAGCTACTGAAGTTGAATGATATAATTTATCCATATGCTATAAATTTCATTAATCTAGTGCAATATAAACTTTATTTGTAGGTAAATTTTATTCTGAAATTTGATGACAATTCATACACTGATTTGTTATGAATTACGTTTTGATTCTATAAAATAACAAATCAATGCTCATATGCAAATTTGCAAATAAATGTAATTTTGCAGTAAAATTAAATGTATTTTTAAAACTTTATAACTTTTCCTAATAATCCTTGACAATGGCAACCTGTTTATAAAATTGAGTTATTGTTTAACATTTAGTATGATTTCTTTAGTTTATAGAATTGTATATAAATTTTTAGATTCAAAATATAGTGAAAAATATAAACTTATTTTATTCATAACTTTTTTGTTGATATAACAATATTTTTCTTGTTTTATTTGGTTTATCACAAGTGACATAGTGTAAATGAATAAGTAATTAAAATTTTAAGATTTTTATTATTATCATTAATAGTTTAACTGTACTGTCCAAACTTGATGGTAATATTTAATTGGTTATATTTTCTGCATGAAAAGTCTAAAATTTTATCTATGCAATTAACTATTGTCACATGTTAGAAAGAATTTCAGATTTTAGAATATTAAAAATAAAAATATTCAAAGTTCACATGAAATTAAAATAAAAAAGACATGTTAACAATCTATTCTCATTATTTGCTTATGTTATATTCTGTTATGGTAACAAAAACAAAACAGACGTTATTTTGGAATATTGATGTTGAATAATGTTTCCTGTTATCATAACATTACAAGTAGAAGCGATCAGGCTGCATGACCAATAAGTATCTAGTCATATTGGGTTTTATATTATAGAATAGCTTCTAAACAAGACATGGACAGAAACTAGTGAAGCTTTTTGATAAGAAAAAACAATGAAAGGAAAAATATTCACCTGTATAAAGCCTAACAACAATTTGAATTTTAAACAAGGACTGCTAAAAGTTCATATATTTTTACTAAACATGGAAGTGATCAATTTATTATTAAATCAGTGTTGACATGTTCATGAAATTTATTTGAAAGTTAATGATATCAATTAAAATAAACTGTTAAATTGTCAATAAGTCTCATGTTGCATTGTCTTAGCCAAATCTAAACATTAGTATTATGTAATTCTCAATAGAAGTAAACTGTCAGTGCCTACTATTATAAGTGGCCCTAAGGTTATATCATCCTCTTCAGATGAGGCTAAGCTCTATGCAATAAGCTTTGCCTTTAACTCCACATTAGACATCCCTACCTGACTTCTTCCTTCTCAATGAGCACAAACTTCTCAATCTTGGTATGGAAAGATTCTAAATTCATCAAAAGCTTTGACTCTATGAAGGTTACTGGTCTGTATAAAATCCATGTATTTCTTGAGCCCAGAGTTATCTCCAATCTTGGCAAAGACTAAGCGTTGCCTGAAGCATAAATGTTTTCCAAGTCTATAAAAAGTGTCACCAGAATGCCGTGTTTTAAAAAACGTGGGTGTGTTCTCATCCTAATATTGCCCCATCAGCCTCATTAGTGTCATCAGCAAACTCTTTGAGTCTATGATCAACAAGAACAGAAACAACCTCCTGAGCAGGAAACAGTATGAATTTGGTTTCCATAACTTTTATTTCACACAGAATAAGTAAAACTTGATAATAAGTTCATCACAAAAATGATTGCTTTTGATGTTTTAAAGGCTTTTGACAAGATGTGGCATAGGGAGTTACTACATAATCTCTCTAGCTATGATAACCCTGGAAGAATCCTTATATCACATTCTTATCAGGTAGATCAATGAAGGCCACTGATAATGGCTAGTTTTCTGAAGCCCATGAGATCCATGCAGACATACCACTCTCTCCTCAGTTCTACCCTTTTTCTACTTTATACTAATGATCTACTGAAGAACATTCTCAGATCATTATTAAATAGCTATGTAGATGATACCACAGTTTAGGGGTGAACCTCCAAATATCTAGATGACCAGAGCCTGGTAGCTGATCTCTTGTCTGACCTAGCTCACTGGGGAAAAAAACTGGCTTGTAACATTCAATACCTTCAAATCCAAACTAGTAACATTTCATCATCACTGAGCAGACTGTGAAATTTCTCCTGTCATGATGAATGGTTGTATTCTGAATATGACCCTTGCTTTGAATGTCTATTGGGGCTAAAGTTCACTCTAGACCTCAAATGGAGTATCATATATGATCCATTACTAAAGCAGCTGGAAAAATGATTGGTTCACTATACTGTCCCAGAAAGTATTGAACTCCTGCTGTCCAGATTAGACCAAAAATGGAATATTGATGCCATATCTGGGCTGGAGTTGCCCATCCTAACTATTCAGCTTTGACAGAGTTCAAAAGTGTTTACATGGCCTTTTGGGTGATGAATTATTTTCCACCCTACAACCCCTTTCCCACAGACAAAACTTCACAAACTTCTCGCTATTCTATCACTATTTTCATAAAAAATGAACCCACCTGCTACAATCCTTTCACAGTTCCCAAATACCAGATTATATTCATGAAGGACTTATAAAAAATCAATCTAAGTGCATTGGCATTTTCTTTAATTAATTAATTAATTAAAGAAAATGCCAATGGGGACTTATATTGATATTGACTTCATTAGTTTTTTATAATTACCCATTTAATGTTCTGAGAAATGTAAAATTATTAAACAAAGATGCACTTATTTCTTAAATCTAGGGGTTTTGATTATTCTTATTCTTGATAGTTTTATTCATGCATATTCACATTAAACATCATGTTTAGGTAAAATATCTTATAAACATCACCAAATTTACTTTATTCTTTACATATAGCATCCTGTCAAATTATATGAAAGTTACATTTCAGATTATCAAAATATAAAAATCTCAAATTTATTGACTTAATTAAAACGACAAGAATTTTAAATTGAAAGAGTATATTATTTTTAACTACATTTTTTTATTTGCATTGAGTAAATTGAGTTTTACCAACCAATATAATAAAAATTTATTAGTTTAGAGAATAAAATAATATATTCACAGTTGATGTAGCATTTACTGGAATTATTTAAATGTTTTGTTATTCAATTGTAATTTATATACATACCAATAATATTTTGGTGGATTGTCACATTAAGCAAAATTAAAGCTGTAGTATAACAGCAGCTGCATATAATCTATTGAATTAATACTAATGCTAAATTTCAGGGAAGTTTTTATTTTTAGAGAGGTGGGCAAAATTTAAAAAAATGAAAATGATATATGTTAGGTTTATAAACATCAAGCGGTACTGTAAAGTATTTTCTTGAAAACTTTCTTGCTGCTGTCATTTAACTGACCAACAGACTACATCTATTATCAAAATCTTATATTAAGATAATTCCTGTTGACTTCACACTGGAATTGGCTGTTACCAAAAATGAATGTTGAATCCTACTATTAGGTTTTCTTTTCTTTTTTTTCCCAATTCAGTGACACTAACTTTGGTGATAACTTATCAACTGTGGCAAAAAAGGTAAGAAAGAAGAAAGGCAAGTAAAATTGCTCCAAGATTTAAATACAATATTTTCCATTTAATTTATAACTGTTAAAGTGTTTTGATGATGATCAGCATTAATTATATCATTATTATTATTATTATTATTATATTCTGTAAAATTTAGTACTGGACTTAGGACCAAATTTGTAACTTTAAAACATTTATTTGAAAATCTTTCCTAAATCTCTTTCAAGATATTTTCTACCTGTTGGAGTATCATTAAATGCCAATTTATGAATCAAGTTATTTAAATTCTTCAGGTAAGTATTCAATATATTTTATACAGTATTCCCATATATATATATATATATATATATATATATATATATATATATATAATTCACACGTGTGTGCACATACGCACACGTCTCAAAACTAATCTTTAATTTGGTCCTTCTATTAATTAAGTATGCTATATATTCTTTTGTATATAGATTACTTTTAAAATATCTTTTAAATTAAATGTAGTTCCTTATTGAAACTTATGCAAGTGCTCTTCATCTGAACTGTCAATAATCTTGTTTGTACTTGGAAAACAAGAGACAAAGTTTGGTTAATGAATGTTTGTTGGGGTCTGTTCATTTTCTGGATAAACAGACATTCTTTCAGATAGCATTGATCTGTCTGTTACTGAAAAGTTAATAGAAAATTAAACAGTTTTGCCTTTATGTATAAGGTGAATGTGTAATAGGAAGTTTTGTTGTGTGTATTGTTTTCAAATTTACATAGTGAAATAATTGATTAGTTGAAATTGGATGCAGCATAAAGATCAATCCTTTAAGTATCATAAATATTTGTATTTTAATTGACAAATATAGTTCTAATTTTAAGAGATTAGGATATTGCTAATCTGAATATTTGTTCTTTCAAAGATATCCTGTTAAAAGAAAAGTTGATTTGAATTAATTTTTTATACTGGATTTTGGTTTTACTATGAATACTGTAGATAACGGTAATGCCATCAGTGCTAGATACTTCTGGACATGATGCATTTAGATTAAATAAAAACAAGAGAACACTTCATATCTATGCTATTGCTCTGTACTTGTAACAGCAGAGTTACTTGTATTATGTTACAAACTATTGTAATGGCTTTTAAAGTTCCTACTTATTTCCAATTATTAGAATTGAAGTTTAAAACTACTATTGTGCTGCTAGTTATTTTTGTAAAATTTAATGTAGTAGTTTAAATGAATAAATCTTTTGATCCAGTAGACCACTGGGTATGAAGAAAATACAGACTCTATACAATAATCTATTTTAGAGTGTATTATTTGTCATATAGATATACTTCCTTTGCCCCACCAGTTTGAAATGTTTTTATTTTGATTGCAAGCAGCATTATTTTTTGTCCTGTTTTAGTTGCCACAAAGTGGACAACTAATTCTTTTCCTTTTTTAATTTTGGTTTTCATAATGAATATGTTCTTTTTCTCTCTCTCTATTGTTGGCTGATCTGATTTTTGAAACTTCTTTCCCATGTCATTCCCAGGAATTCAAGAATGTGGACAAGTTTGTCTTTCAGCTGAACACGGCCTCACTCACTCATCATTGAAGCAGCAGAGGTTTTATTTTTGTGTAAAAATACACAAAAAATAAAAAAAACAAAAATTACAACAAACAACAAAAAGAAACTTAAAACCCTCAAAAAAGAAAGACAGAAGGAAAAAGAAAAAAACAAGTTCAAAACATTCCAATTAAAGCACCTAGAGTTGCTAGACTTTCTTTTAATATCCTTTCTCTCTGGATGTAATTCTAATATTGAGTAAACAAGTAAATTATTTAAATCAGTTAATTAACATTAATATCCTGATCCTTGCTGACAGGTTTTATATTGTATCATATCAAGCCTTTTCTTTGCGCATTAGTTCAATCAGAAACTCCAGTTTTTTTATACATATTTATGCATTGCATACCAATGATAATGGAGGGATGATTATTTTGTGCAGCCATCAACTTTATCTACTGTAAATGAATGTACTAATAAAATTATTTTCCAAGTACTGGATGAGTTTGCTTGTACCATTGTTATGACTGTGCCATCTGCAAGACAACCATTAGGATGATTGATACATGAATAGCTGAGGCTCTACTCGACCTCTGACCATGCCTATAATGGGCCATAGCACTCAACTGTTGACTACTTTAACTAGTGCATGACTTATAGATTACTACTGATCTGACCATCAGAATACCAAGACTGGATCAGCATTACAGAATTTTGCTTTTTTGTTTTTGTTTTTAATTGACTAAAATTTTTGTAAATTTTGACAAAAGAATTTTTACCTTTTTGTATATTACCTGCACCTTGAATGTTTTTTTTCTGTTTTTTTTTACATCATTAGTGTAGGGCCGCCGATTTTCCGTTTCAAATTTTCCTGGATTCTGTTTCCACTTTTGGTAAATTCTGTTTTTTTCTGTTTTTACTTTTGGAAAATTTCAATTTTTCCATTTTTATAGTATTTTATGAGAAAATTGCAATACAATATGCTATAATTATTATTAAAACAAAAACATAATTCAAAGGTTTATTGCATATAAAGAAATAGCAAATATCTACAAATCTTTTTTTAAATGTTAAAATCCAAGTCCAAAAATAAATTATATGTAAAAATAAAAAAAATTTAACATGACTAAACAATAGAATGTTACAGTGCATAATTATCTTTGAGGTAGAACTTTTAATCAGAGCTTCCTTCTCTAAGAACACATTTAAAATGCATTCAAATTGTTTTTTAAAGTAAAAGGATTTAGATTGATTTATAATTAATGATTCATAAAATAAAAAACTTGAATCTCAATAATAAATATCTGAATAAAGTCAAACATTTTGACTAAAATTTTACAAAACAGTAATTAATCCATGATAACTGAATTTTTGTAACAAAATATCAAAAAACAAATTAGACATATTAATTCAAAATTTAAATAAAATAACTTATCCTGTGTTGAAATACTGCTCAAATTTAAAATTGCTAATTTCTTAATTTGGGAAATATTTAATCTTCAAATCTCTTCTCTGAATCTCCATTGTAAGTTGTGAGTTGCCAGGTGTTCTCAGGGGTAAGACTTTCACGTTGTTTATTGAGTAAATGTTTATACTGAGAAAATAAATGTTCACCATTTATGCTGGTAACAGGCATCCATATGACCTTATTGGCAATCTGTTCCAGAAGAGGAAATCTGCTCTTATTTGCATTTCAAAATAAGTGGATATTAAAAGGATTTTGTAAATCATCTTGGTAATTCACATACATTTGAAATTCTTCAAGAAGATCAGTAGAAGGACATTGCAAGTCTTTGATGGCTGCAAACTGTCTAAATCATGGCCTATACAGGGTAGCTGTCTAGAATCAAACAGGCAAGCTGTCTTGTAAAAGTTATACACAGTGTATTCAGGTATTTATTCAGTTTCAAAAAAAATGTGCTGAAAAAAATCTTGGAAATTTGAGATAACTTTCTACCTCTCTGTGTTTTGTTTAGACAGTAGATGATCAGTTTCCAGGCCAAATATTGATTTTGATGTACCAGTATGCAAATACTGTTTTACATCCTCCATCATGTTATATACAACACATGCAAGTGGAGATTTAGTTTCTTCTAAGTTTGTCAAAACTGTTATTAAACGAGTGCAATTATCATTTATAAAATGCAGATTTAGGTGCAAATTATGGTAAGAGGCATGTAGAATCCTATCTACTGCAAGGCCATGACTCTTTTCTTGCTTAAAGAATCCTTCATAAAACTGTACAAAGGATGAGTGATATTTGGCTGCATTAAACTAGGAATTCTATCTAGCTGCCACTGGTACAGGGGGTAGTTTCACTTGTTCCTTAGGCAAGGAACTTTCAAGCCATTTTAATTATTGCTTATTCCGACTAGGCTTTTTAAAAAATGCTAACTTGATGAAAGTAGTGAGCTGGGTAACATTATCAAATGCAGTCCAGTGTGAAAATACGTCCTAAGCACAACACATTTTTAACTGTTAACATTTGATAACACTTCCTTATGAGCTTTTTTGCAATAGGCTGCAGAATTTGTTACAAAGGCAATATTATCTTCAAATGCAGTATCCACATGAGTTACAGCTCAGATGCATGCCTGACTTACAGTTTAATGATTGCATTCTCCCAAGGTTACAACATCAATGAGAAATGACTCCCCACAAATGCTTGCAATTACATTCAAAATGATGTGGTCATGACAGTTGTTTTGTCTGTTATGATGCTGACTGATTGATTAGCAAGCTTGGCTTTCAGGGCAGCAAAGTGACAAGCAAACAATTTTGGTAGATGAAGTTGTCTAACCCAATTGACACTTGGAATAGCACCACTTTCTTTACATTGTTTTAATATGAATGACCTCATTTTGTCAATTTTGTGTAGGGGAATGTCAGACAAAGTGCTCATTTTAAAAAAAATCAAGGACAAAATCATCTCTTACCTCTTTACTCTTTAACAAAGTTGTGATTGTCTTATGTTTCAGATGAGTTGACTTTGAAGAGTTTTTTGTTGAATGAGTTTTTTATTTGATGTGATCTTTGATTGTGTCAACTCTAAATATGTCAACACTATGGAGACAGAATTTGCAAAATAACATTTTCTTCTGCATAAAAGTCATCAGGAAATTGCTTTATTCTGGCTTTAGCACAAATTTTAGATATTAGGGTCATTTTCTTTTTTTTTTTTGTTTAATTTTTTTAGAGGAGATGGCCGAACTTTTAAGGTTGATTCACTATATTGACTTGATTGAGTCATCTTGGCAATTTGTTGCTTATTCATACAACTGGTTTAGATTACAAAATATAAATAAAATATGAAAAAATAATCATTGATAGTTAATGTTATTAAAGGATTTTTTTTGTCCAATTAAAATTTGTTTACAATGGTGAAGCACTGAAGATAATGCAATTATTAATCTAGGAGAATCACTGTGTGACGGTAAGCTTAGACAAGCCAGTCATTTCATAGAATGGTTTTGGAGAATTTTTTTTTCTTTATTTCTAAATTGTATGGTAGGTACGTGACAGCATTTACTTTTTTTTCATATTCATAAAACAAAGTTACAAGTTGTTTAGAATCTTTTACTTGTAAATTATGTGAAGTCTTAAAGGAAATGAATTTGTTAAACTTATTGGTTTGATCTTTGTTGCTCTCTCTCTCCCCTCCAAATTTGACATCAACTAATGTCTATCTTCCCCATTTCCACTTTAGCAATGGATCTCAGTGGCCACGACCAAGCAGTGACCTGACTTTCATCTTGTTTACTAGATACAGTTTCTTAGAAAAGTTTTAAAATACTTAAAGATAGACTAGCCAACATATTCTCAGAAAATCGACAACCCACTTTTTCTTTTTTATGTAAATATTTTTGTTCTTAATTCTTTTTTGGGTCTTAAAAGGAAAAAAAATAACTACAAATATTTGTAAAAACAAATTTTAAGGAAATAACTATGTTATTGTCATATTTATTAAAATGTTTAACAAAATTGGGGAGACAGTTATTAAGTTTTGAAGGAATTAAAAAAAAAATCTGAAAAAATATCAAATAATTTGTTATTTATTATTGAAAATTACATTAAAAACTCAGATTCCATTTAAGATTAATGATTCCACGATTCCGGAAAATTTGTTCCATAATTAGTGCTGAAATACACTAGCATTTACTTCAATTGGTAACTGATAATTGTCAATAGTAAATACAATTAATTTCAGATGCACTCAATGTTATTCAGCAACACAGATAATCTTTGGTAAACTATCAGTAATTACCAGTTCCTTTATTTTTAATTTACTTGAAGACCAAAAGAATTCTTCTGGAAGTGACAGTTTCAGAATCACCTTTTGGAGAGTGTTTCTTGTTTTCTGATCATTTTGTTCATTTTGGGTTGGATATAGATTTGACATTTTTTCTTTTATTGACACATTAGATTATGTCAATTTTCATCAGGTGTCAAAATTATTTTAAAATAATGCTTGTTTTATGAGAAAGTTGTTCATTTACTACTTCATTTCATGTTAAAAGTATTTCATCTTTAATTCTTGTACAGTTTACCTATATTGGATTTTACCGATTCTATCAGAACTCTGGTCATATATAGTGTGGAGTGTAATAATACCACATATGGTACTACCATATTGCACTTGATTAGTAGGTCAGAGCTATTCTTGATGCTTGTAGCATCCCAATCAGTGGTGTCAATATAGCTGAGCAATTTTTATTCTCTAATCCATGGATGCCTTGAATTCCTCAAAAAGTTCTTGTGTCATATCCTGATTCTGTAGAAAAAAGAGTAAATGCCTACTATCACCATATAGATTGTAGCATTGGGCTGCAGTTATTTCTTTTATTACAGCTTACTACAATACTACTGTTGGTTAATACTATTTATTCATTACAAAATTAAATGCTATGAAAAGGCATTTTTCTGTATTTTCTTGTCATGTTTTCTTTCTTTTAAATTAAAAGAAGTTGTTATGCATGAACTTTTGTCCTCCTAATTTTATGCATTGCAACTTACCCAGCAATATGACAAACTGATTGAAGAATATGTGGTTTTATTAATAATGGGCTTCATTCTCCTTAAACCTCATTACTAAAAGAAAAATCAGGACATTTCCTGATCTGGTGTTGTGCATGTCATAATAGGTATATTTTGATATTCTTACTACTAAAAATTCTAAATTAATTTATACTTAGTCTTAATACTTTTGATAGTTATTCTCATTAGCTGTAATGGATTTTCTTAATTAATATTATCATCCTGACAATGTTATTTTAAATATATACTTTAGTAATAAATAACTTTTGATTTTCTTATGTCAACTATAATATATAACTATTAATTTCATATCTGCTGAATTCTGGATATCTTCTGCCACTGACTTTGGGGCTTTGAAATGTGGGTTAGAAAGTAGTAGTTAACTTCCTTGACCTCTTAACACTGATGTACAGAGAGGGTGAGATAAAGACTGTTTATTGCAATTTGTTTAGAAAGTATGAAAGCAGGTTGGCAAATGAAGTCTGTCTCATGCTAGTTGTATGCAATGTGTATGGTGTGTTACCAATAAGAAGACCAGATATTCTATAACTAGGTTATGATATTTTCACTGATATCTTGGTCAAAAAAATTTTAAGCATTATGCTAATTATGAATTTAAAGTAACTGATCTTTTAAGTAAAGACCATTTTCATTTTTGGGTGTCTTTTCACTTTACTGTTTTTGATAAGATGTCCTGTAATTTTACTAATGTTAATTAAGAGCATCAGCAAATAGTTTAATGAAATATAATGCATAGAAACTTCTTGAGAGAATATTTGTTATTCATAACCACATACTGTATTTGGAAAAAGCATTTAATTTTGATAAGTAGAATAAAACTGGATGAATGTAATTCATCATTTGTCAGGATTTTTTATGAAGAAGTCTGCAATCTATTACACTTAAGAAAATAGTGCCTGTTTTTTGAAAAAAAACAAACTTTATTTACAGGTATCATTTAAAATTTTTCTTATCCATGTAGAAAAGAAGTCATCTAAAGGAAGAATTAAAGTTTTGCATGTAAATATGCCATTAAGTGTAAAAGATTTCATAAGTATGTGTATGTTGTAGCTGTGATATGAAAATCTCATTTCAAGAGATAAATACAAATTGCTTATATTTCCACTGTCAGAGTGCAAATAAGTAAATATTGTTATATTAAAAATAAAAGATGTTTTTATAAATTTTTCCAACATATAGTCTAATGCCAGCTGGACACACCTTGACAGAAAACTGGTTGATAATTAGTTATATAGTAAACTAATTATCTGTATGATATGAGTATTGTATATTTTTATGAGAACATGATATCTCTTTAAAGTTGTTTTTTTATACAGGTGTGTAGTAATGAATATCACTAACTTGCTTAATTTTCCTTTTGAGCAATACCTGTAAGTGTACATTAGGTGAGAGTTGTTGAGGTTTATAGATTTAACGTTAGAAATGAATAGACTTTGTGCATAAGATTCAATGTTTAGATAGTCTTGCCTATCCTCACTATTGAGTTAGTCATATTTATATTAATGTCTTTCAAGTTAACCTATTTAGAACTATTTAAAAAATAAAAAAGTTTTGAAAGCCGCCTTTTTATATGCATTCACTTGTCCTATTCATTAAGCTTATTGTTATGAAGTGTTATTTCCTTCATATTTTATCAGTCCAACAGTAGTCATTTTATCCTGCATACAGAGCCCACTTAATGCTTGGGCATTTATATAGTCTATGCCTTATTTATGCTACTTAGGCAGTTATTTACGTATCACTACACTACGTATTTACATATGCTTATTTCTTCTAAGCTCTTTTAATGTGATTTATTTCACTCTCTCTTTCTATGGACCACTTAATGACTTAAATGATCACATTTTTCCTACTTGACAAAATTGACTTGAAAGTTGGGTTTGGTCAATGTTAAAAAGTTGTCTGTGCAATAATAAATCTTACTGTCTATTGACATTAATCTACATACCTCCAAAAATTCATATAACCTAAGGTATAAATGTATTTTTCATAAAGGAAAAATCCTTTTTGAAGCTTTCCCCAGTTTCAATTGAAAGCTGAAGGATTAAATTTTCTAATTCCAGAAAAAAAATACCGTGGAGTATTTCAAATAGAAATTTGAATGATCTTTAGTCGATGCTATCAAAAAACAAATTGAAATGGACATTCTTAACTTTTTTAGAGAAATTTAGACAAAACTTATTTTTTTCTTTTTGAAAATCCTGCTAAAATAAGATATGCATTTCTGAAATGTTACTTTCATAAAATTAGCAAATTTAAATTTAAATTAATGTGTTCTGAAACAAATATCACTTATAGCATAAAATTTTCAAGACAAACATTTCTTGGTGTATTGTTATTTTCACATCTCCATCGATAATTTGATGGCTGAATGTGTTGACAGGTTTAGTATGGTGCACCAAAATTGACATAACAGTTTTTTTTGTTTCTTATAGTAATTTAAAATACTATAAAAATTTCTTACATTATTGAGTTACCTCTATCTCTTTCATTATTTAATAGCTAAGATAATGATAATTTTATTAATTATTAATATTACATTAAGTTGTTACATTTTTAATTTAATAACTGAGATAATAACTAATAAAATTATTATTATATTAATAATTAAAATATCTCACTCAGTTATTAATGGTTTAAATTCATAAATGAGATAATTTTACTGTCTCAATTTAATTTTTAATTTAATAACTGAGAGTGAGATAAGACCTTTATATGTCAAGGGGCTTTCCCCAATGAGGAGACAAGCTTTGAAACATGTGACCTTTTAATCATAATGTCACTTATGAGATATACTAAAAAAAAATATAACATTTTGACGCACAAAAAAAAAAAAAGAAAAAGAGATTTATGGTAAAAGGTTTTGGTAGCATTATTTGTATTAAGCTTTTAATTTTCACTTAGTAAATATAATCTTCACTTAAAAACTTAATAACCTACCCCATACTCTGGAAGAATTTTAAAACATTTTTTAAAATTAAAGAATAATGAAAAATCTAAAAGAAAAATGTAAACAATTCTTGTAAAAATTCTTTATTCATCAAATCTTCAGATAATAATGTCCTTAATGTATATTATTTATAAAAGCAAATAAAAGCCTATCTAATTCGATAATTAGATAGTTTTATTGCAGTTTTTATTTTACGATTTGGAGCAGATTTTTAAAAAGTTGGCAGTAGATGTGAAAAAAAATTGATGATTTAATTTTTCCAAGGCATCCTGCTTATAAAAAACCATTTGTGAACTGTTTGAAATTCTAGAAAATTTCATAAAATTAAGTTATGGGGGGTAACGGATGTAAAAAAAAAACAATTTTTATCAAAATTTTCTAAAAATAAAAATTTCAAAAATAAATTCATTTATTTTTGAATAAGTCCTGAAAGTTTCATTAAAATCAAACAGTTATTTGATTTTTGCAAGAATTTCCAAATTAATGGCTTTTCTCCCGGAAACTGCTACACTAAAATGGCCATTACCACAAGTAGTACAAAGTTAACAAAAAAAAAAAATAGGATTTTTGACACAAATTTAGAACATGTTAGAAAGAAAGAAAAATATTTAAAAAAATAATTAAAAAATACTTTGTTCTTTCCTCTTAATAACAAAAATTTTAACAATAAAACTTTGTTTTTATTAAGTTTGGGGCTTTTTATCATTATGCTATACTGATTTTTTAGCAATTTATTGGAGGTACCGACATAAATCGCTTCAAATAATTATTCTTGTTTTTTATTTATGATTTTAAATAAACACTCTTTCCATAAAATATCTTACTTTCCTTCAATAATTTATTGTTGATCTACCTTCAGTTGTAATATTAATTAACCTGATGTACCCTGAATGTAGGAAGGGACTGGAGGATCTATATTCTTTCTAAATTTCTCTTTATTAATACTCTTAGAGAAGAAATCAACTTTTTAACTCTTATAACTTTAAGTCTTACTTGCTTAGGCAGTCTCTACAATAGAGCAGTGGTTTGTAGGATAGTCTTACAAATCATTTCTAGTATAATAAGTTCTGTCACAATTATAACTTGGACTGTCTGAAACTGTTAACAATATTTTCTGGGCATGATTAACTAAATAAGTCTTAAAATATCAACATTTTAAAATGTATTTATTGATAGAAATTGAAATAGTTATTTGTAAATATTTGGAAGGCTGCAGCATGTTTTGGTAAATCAAGACTTTCTCAGTCATCAAGTATAAATAAACTCAAAAAATAATCAACTTGTATTTTTATTACTTATGAATACAAATAGTTTTCAGATGTCAACAGCTATATGGGTGGTTGAATGTTAAATATTTTATTTATCATTTGTATCATTTTTTTAAAGATAATAGTGTTAAATATGTTGTATAAGTTATTCAATTATGGAGCTCCTGATTCTTTCTGTTTTTGTGAGCAAAGGCAATGTCTATAGCAACAAATAATATTTAGTGACTAAGATTCTTTTTTTAACTTTTTACAAAACTCAATAAAGACATTTAATTCTTATCTCTTTACAGACAACAATATTATAGAGAATCAATTTTTATTTTTATTTTATTTTTTAAAACAATAACTGATTTTTTTTTTTTGTAGTGTTTTCTTTCTTTGTTTTTTTAACTTGCTTGGGGTGAAATGATTAAAAAAATGCTTTTACCTAGAAATAAAACTTATATCTAGGTTAGATGAATCTTAATGCTATTTTTATTTTTTTATTTTTTGTAAAAATAATGGGTGTGGTGCAGTATTATATGACAATTATCCAATGAAATGACCCCTCTTTACTCTATTTTTATTTTAAAACTTCTTGTTTTCTTGGAATCAGATTGCGATTTAAAAAAATTTTTTTTTCTAAGTTTAATCAGTTCACTTTTTTCTTTAGATCATTTTGATGAGGAGATATTTTTATTTTGATTTTATTTACCACTCATGATTAATGTAGACTGATCACAAGTTGTTAACATTTTTTTCTTTTTTAATCATCCTATAAATTCAGTCTTTTTGTAAAGGAATATATAAACACGTATGACTAACTCCTTAGTTGGAATTTCTGTCCTCTAATCATTGAATTTTATTTGTAAATGCAGTAAATTATCAAGACTAATAACAAGTCTAGGTATTATGGCCTCATCATGGATTCAAATTTTATAATTGGTTCATTTTGGAAATTGCTAGGTAAGAGCTTTCAGAAGTTACAAGAGGCTTTTGTTCCTTAACTGATTTTTCATTTTGATATTTAGCTTACATTTTTGTAGTATGAAAGATTGTTTACAGTTTCTTGTGGCATTTTTAGGCTTTTTTCAAGAATTGTAAAAAGAATCTCAAAGAAAATATTTTTACTTTAAAAACAATTGTTTTTGTTTGACTTTTAGCAACTTAAATTGATTCTTTTCTTTATAATAACATTTGAAAAATGATTAAATGTAATTTTTCATACTAACTTTGTATCTTATATTTGTTTTCCATAATGAAAAAGACTGTTAAGTGTTTTAATGCAAAATTGGAACATAGATGAAATTAAACTTGTGAAGTCTCAAGTTAAAGTAGTAAGTATAGATGTTACTGATATTTATTAGTTACTGATATTAAAAGATGTTATCATTAAACAGCATTTAGAATGATACAACTGATTTTTTAGCAAAATGGGAATAATATAAGCATGTAGATTTATTAACTTTTTCAATTATTTTTCTTAACTATGTAAAATGTATCATTATTAAATATAGCTTCCATTTTAGATTTAGGTTTGGGGGTGTCCAAATTATTAAATATCACATTACACTAGTGTTATCTCGATAAGCATACAACTATATACTAATAGTTTTTTTTTTATTCCAAGTTTAATCTTTGTCAAATTTAAATTAATTGAGTGAAACAAATTTAAAACTCACACTATAATAAAACTATTATTCTTTAGTATGTACATAAATATTAAAAATGTATTGTTGGTTGGCATTATATGAGATCTAGTATGGATTTTCATTACTCTGAATGTTAGGCATGAATATTACAATTATATATAATTTTCATTTATTGTTAAATACTTGAAAAGTTGGAATGGCAGATTAGAAAAACAGTATCTTATACCTTTTATAGTAAAATCTTACATTATATCCCATTGACCATGTATCACCTTTTGCCACCTCCTACACCTGGTGGTGTAACCACATTTTAGTGGTTTGGTCCTTAGTGTCTTAGAACAATGTTTTAACCACAAGGCTAACTCTGCACTGGTCAATGCCAACGCTGGTCCAAGCTGGTTCTTGGTCACTGGATGCTTCGATCCACACCAATTCTACCCATGCTGTGTTCTTGATCTCAGAGCAGTGGAAAATCGAAGGTTGTAGTCTCACAGTGTTGAATCAAGCCATGGTGGGTGCTTTATTAAGGAAAAAAGTATCTTCATGATGAAAAAATAAGATGAAAGATTCATGGGGTTAATGTTCAATTGGTTTATATAACTCTTGGTGCAACAAAACTTAACCCTTCCTGCATCAATCTCTAGTGACACTGGGCCTTGTTTAAACTACAGGAGGGCTGGGCTAAGAGTCTTGGAATCAAGAATGTTAGCAGCTGACGTGGATTTCAGAGGTACTCAATGTGAGATCTCGGCCCAGATTCTCCAGGTTCCCGAAGGTCATCTGCTTGTATACACTTTGGCCCAAAACTGGCGTGGGGCTGAAGGGATCTGGGAATTTGGTGATTCCCCAATTTTTATTAATTCCAATAAAGGTTTTCTTTGTTCCCTATTTCTGCTTTCTTAATCAACTTTCCAAATTTGGAGAATTATTCACCTTCCTTGGGAGTAGACACAGGGATTGCTTCTCCCTTAACTCCAACCTGCTTCACTTCACATCTTGCACCACTACTCTGCACAGGTGGCACCAAATTCTGCCCTTCCTCCTTCCTTCTCAGTATTATAATTCTGCCCACTTCTCAGGGCTGGAATAACTTTTCGTGACAAATCTAATTCTTAAAGTGCAAAAGAGAAAGGGTGTGGTTTATTCTCATTAATTTCAATTCTCTGACTCCTTTTCTGGACCCCCTTGTTTGGCAAAAAACACAAACCAGATCACCTTCTCATTTTAACCTTCTGAGTGATAGATAAAAATTATTTCCCAATGTTTTTGTTAATGAAAATATATTTGTTTATCTAAATTCTCAACAAAGAGACACGCTGTTTTCCATCCTTTGGCTGGTTGCCGTCTTAGCAAAAATATAATCCAGATCACTTACCTGTTATGACAGATCAATTTTCATAATCCTAACCCTCGCAGTGGGTTCATTCTCTGTTTTCATTTCTCAATTCGTTTTCGCTAATGAAAATATAATTCCTATCTGCTTCTCTTTTCACGAATGATGTGTTTTTTTAATTTTCTAAGAAAGAGATAAAGCCATTTCCCAATTTGCTTTATCCGCATGCTAGATTTTTGATAGATAAAAAAATGTAAACTCTCGGTGCATTGTTCTAATTCATAGGGGGTGAGATAACCCAGATGGTCCTTTCTTAACTTCCACATTACCAGGAAAAATGTCTTCCATTCTCTCTATCACTCTATCTTCCAGTTTATATTTCATTTTGGGTTTAACCCTTTTTCTGTTTAGAATTAATATTTAACCACCTCACAGCCTCAGTGTCACACATGACTTACTAATAGTTACTTTTTATTACAAAAAAATATCAGTCTACATTATTGACATTCACTTAAATCTGCTTGCATTTTCAAATGATCATTCTGAAATAAATAGGATCATTTTTAGAGATCAAGTAGAAACCAGTGTTATTTACATTGTCATCACGAACACAAAGTGTTTTAGAGAATTTTTTTTTTAGATATTGTGGATGGAGCAATGTATTATTAGAACTGTAATATAACCAGTGATATGATGTTAACATTATCTACATACATTTTTGGAATATATAAATAATTGCTTATTCGTATTGAACTAACAACTAAAATGCAGTGTCTTTAGTCTCACCAAGTGCTTGATTGTTTTAATTGATTACAGAGTTGAAGTTCACATCAGTATAAATTAAAAACTTGTCCTGTTGGTAATTTATGGTATTGGGCTATTTGAGTTTTCATTCCAATTTGTAAAATCATGTGAAGTTAAGCATATTTTCTAATTTTTGAAATGTGTTTAAGTGAAATTAATATTTCATCTTGCCATTCTTAACAAAAGCATTAGCAATGCTATTCTGAAAAATTAATCAATTATACAAAGAACTGATTCTTTATTTCAAACAAATATTCAACAGGTATAAGTGTATTTTCAAAATAAAGACCATTCATTATACTTATATCATTTTACTATATTGTAAAGGTGCTGCAATTTGATTTAGATAAATACCTGACACAATTGTATGACTGAAACCAACTGTTGAAAATTTGACTTGATGTTTTTCCCCTGATCAAATCACTTTCCATTTTGTATAGTTTTAACATTTTATTAGCACTTCTGCTACTGTAAATGTATGTGTATGAGAGTTGGCTGGAAAGTTCATAGGTTGATCAAGATATAAATGTAAGTAGACACAACAGCTGACCAACTGTTGTATTCTGGTAAACTTTCATGTCTTTTAGTCTATCAATTGGTGTGTCTATTTACATTTATATCTTGGTCAGCCTATGAACTTTCCAACCAACTCTTGTATGTCTTTATGAAAATTGCATTACCTGCTGTTGATGTATATATACATTTTCAAGACACTGAAATTTTGACCCCTTAATGTTTGTATTATAAAGTAGTCAATGCTTAGTGCTATTTCCAAACCAGTATACACATATTAGTAGTGTATAATATGACCTGTTTCATGACATATTTTTATTATATTGGTGTTATGTAAATTTGTCTGTACTGTAGAGTATCTAATTGAAATCAGAATAACAGTGCTCATAAGAAATTGCTGACAGCATTTTTAGTTAATTATTTCCGGTAAATAGCAATTACTTATTTTCCCAAAATTGACCAGCACAGCGAGGCAACAATGCTATAGTAATGCAGCAGTGGAAGTTTTAATCCATTTATAATTTGATTTTTGTTTCTATGTTTAAAAGCAGAAAATCAGTATTACTAAAAAATGAAAATAAAAACGTTATCTCCCTCTAATTTGGGAATAAAAATTAAAAAAATCATATTATAGGTTACCTCCCTCTGACTCCCCATAAGAGGGCGGTAAAAATAAGTTAAATTGATATAGTTGCCTTTGGTGAATAATGTTAGTATGTTCTGCAGTTTGATTAAACTTTTATTGGCGCATTTGTTAATGCTCATGTTTTCACAGTAATACTTGGTCAATTTTACTGAATTACTCTAAAAAATAAACTGGTGAAACTAAAAATTTGAAAATGTTCAACTATTTCTAACTTGGGATATGAAAACAGTAAATAAAAGAAACAAAAGAGTGAACAAGAAAGATTACTGGTAGCTTCTAGTGGCTTGTTGAACAAAATAATGAAGATCTATGAAAAATCATCTTTGTTTTTATTACTTTTGGGAAACTACACTCCAGATTTTGTCATGAGTATGTTGCATTCAATTTTAGAGAATTTTGAATAAACTTACATTTTGTTCTCATTCTCTATCTCTTATCCTTAGGGATTATTTAATTGGCAATCTTTTTTCCTTTTTATAGCATTATTTTGCCCTTCTGCTGAGCCAGTTTATTTCAAATATTGCTTAGCACAGGTTTTTTTTTCTTATAACTCAAAGGTTAATTGGTAAATTACTTTCTATCTGATTATTTGACTGAAATTTAAGTGACAACTAAATTTTATTGTTTGCATTCTTCTGTTTATTTACCACCATAACTTGGTAAGTATTTTACATCTAAATTGATGTGAAACTTTAAAAATCTCTTTTGGATGTTTTCTTAGATGCTGGTTAGTAAAAACTAACTAACCATCATTGAAATAATTTGTCAGGTAAGATAATTTTATAACAATTCATTATATTTACTTGAATATATAATTTTATTCTGTCAAATTAGGTAAGGAATTGCTTTATTTCATTTTAAATTTTATTTTTTAATAAAATATTTTCATACTTGCTAAAATTTTCTTGCTGATATTTTCTGACTTTATTTTTCAATTATTTTTTCTTTTAAATTGTTCATCTAAGCAATAACTGTTCCAAATGAATATTTTGCAAGTATAGGTATTTGCCTGAAATGTTAATAGAATGAGTTATTGCTTGAAAATTAGTTTCAGTGTTTTGTCTGTAAATAATATAAAATGATTTTTTGCTTTTAAAATTTGAATATAAGTTAATCTCTTCATATCATTCTTATAGCTTGATGTTTCTTAAGGCAATATACTAGTAACTATTTTAACAATTTATTGCTTACTATGAAAAATAAATCTTTAAAAAAAAATTATCTCTAGAGAATGACTTTTAATTTTAGAAGTGAATGTTATATTTGTTAGTAAAATAAACTAATCTTCCTGGAACTTGCAACTTATTTGCTTAGTATTTCATAAGAAATAAGCACACATTAACCACTGATAATTTTAAAGGTTAATTAAAAAAAAAACCCAAAAGATTGATGCAATTCTTAGAACATATTTTATGCAGCATCTAACTGTATTTGGAATAGGGTTACCAGACATGCCAAATATATATATATAAAGTGGACATTGAAGTCAACACCCAGAGGTAAGTCTGTATCATGTCGCCTCTGGATGTTGACATCAATGTCCACTTTTATATTTACATACATTATCTATTGCTGATGTCGAGTACTTTAACACATATAGCATAACCTGAAAACTATATTTTATCATATATATATATATATATATATATATATATATATACACGCACATGCACATATATATAATCACACACACAAGATCCTTCAAATTTAAATTCCAATGATTTATAATTTGTATATTAATACATAAACAAGATAAATATTACCAGATAGGGCAAACTAAAATAGGAATATTATAATTCATTTGGATTTAGATTTGTTCTGTATATCTATTTAGTAAATCTGGCAACTCTAATAATGTATATTCGCTGGGAATAAAACAAATGACACGATTTTGAAAATTACTCTATATATAAGGGAGGTAAATATTTTTGCCAGCATTGTAGTTTGGGATTACCTACCTTAAAAAAAAGGTTACCGGTTGTAATTAAAAGCGGGTGTTATTTCTACCCAAGTTTTATAAAATGTTATAAGAATCAGATTGTATGAAAAATTTAAATCTGGATGCTATTTTAAATGTATCTGAAAATACAGTTTACTATCAACTTTAAAATACAAGTATATTGATCTATTTAGGCAAAATCTTTGAATGTAGACATCGTGTAATGTTTTATTGTTGTTGAGCTTGTAAGAGAGACTAATTTTGAATTACAAATTCTATTTCAAAAAGTTAATTTAAAAAAAAAAATTGACGTTATTCATTAAAAAATTGAATATCAAGGACAAACCAAATGTTGATATTTAAAATTTTTTTTAACTTTTTGAAATAAAAAAAACAAAAAAAAACAAGCAAAAAAACCCCTAGATATTTCAAAGATATTTTCATGGTAAATTACATAATGTTTTAAATTGTATTCTATAGTGAATGTATTCTTTGGTTGTCTTCAGGTATATGTAGCATCAGTTCAAATTTGATTGTCATCCAGTGTTTTAAAGATTTTTGTTGTTTTCTCAAATATCCAGTACCACTATGAAATTTTGACTACTGGATATGCAAATTCTTTCATGTTAGGTAATTGTTGATTCCTAAAAATACTGGATAACAATCATGAATTATTATTAGTAATATGTCTGAAGAAGGCCGAAAAATATTAGATGAAATTTTGTGGTGTTTTGTTAATTAAAGTTAATAGATATACAACTTTTTGAAACTGGTGTGAAAGAACTTATAAATTATATACAAAACAAATAGATGATAATGTCAATATATTAGGTAAGATTTTCATAGATTGATTCATTTTAGGACATTAATTTGCTTACATATAATTGATAATTTTTACAAGGAAAAGCAAAATATTCTTACATATTTACTTGGAAATGTCATTCTAAATTTCTTCAAATTCTGATAGTTTTATGGCCTGCAGGTTTCTGTAATTACAGAGTTAAATTTAGAGCAATATCTTTTCAGTTGTTCTGCAATTATGAATTATAAAATAAAAAAAAAGCAATATAAATTTGTAAATGATCAAATTAAAGGCAAGATATATGTTTTTTTTCAAGATGCCAAGTAGATCTGTTTAAAAAGGAATGAATGTAAATCTTAAAACTTAAGCTTCTGAGTCTTTGGTTATGTTTTAATATATAAACTTTTTCCATTAGTGTTTTTATTTATTTGTCAGTGCTGGTTTATGCGTGCATACACATAGAGGTTAATAAGTTTAACTGTATATAGGGCTTTGTGGAAAGTTTAGGAAACTTTGGGATGCATCATAGAAAAACAAAAACAACTTAGAATGTTCTATATTAGCAAGATAAGAATGGTTTTATTAAAATACTGTATTTTTCAGCCTGTATGATGCATATTTTAGAAAGACCTTTTCTTAAAACTTACTATTCAGTATGACTTGTTTAACTGAACAGCTTCAATGCATTAGCCTCTCATTTCTGATACTGACATATATTACTATTGTAAATTGTTTAATCAAAACAGTTACACCATATAGGGAAATAACTTGATATTAAGGAAAAAAATACAGGCTTTGAATTATGATAATCTTTATAATGTGTAAAGTTTATTTAATTTTTTAGTCATTACTGAAAATTAAAAATAAATGCAAATTCACCCTTGTGTGTTCTTTTTCTCATGTTAAAATTTGAAATTGGTTTCTTGATTTTTAAAGATTTTTTCCTCCCTTAAATTAAAAATATTGAATGTAACTTCAAAATGCATTTTTTTGTATTGATTTATAACTTTATGATCCTATGATGTAAAATAAAAAAAAATGAAAATCCAATTATTTCAGTGAAAATTTTCTACATATTGATTATGTACTTAAACAAATAAGTATCTGTCATTAGGTATTCAAAAAATTTTATTCAGTTGTCAACCTAATGATTTTTTCCACAATGACATGAATAGACTTTAAAGAATACAGGCAGTTATCTTTTCCTGCATATTATAGGTATATATTTAAAGCATTTTACATATGGGATGATAGAATTTTTGCTAGAACATTTAAGTACTGGCCTTATTGAATTTGGTTCAATATCTTTTACTAAGCAGATGAGGTAAGACTTTTTATACTGCAGGAACATATTTATAAATAATAAGTTACTTAGTATATCCAATAATGGAGGAATTAGAAAAATTACTCTTTGTGAATGATAAATAAATTGTTTTGTCATTGGAATGTGCCTTAGAAATGCAAATGAACCCTCTTCATTTTAAATGTAACTGTTCTTTTTCTATTGATGCTGGTATTAAAGTTAATTTGTTTTTCATTCTTTTGTAGCAGCATATAATTATATACTGAAATGTAATAGGCATATTGTAATTTGTCATTTTCATTATCATACCGGACATTTTGTCTTTTAAATTACAGCAATGCAGATAATTAGCAGAAAACATTAAATAATTTTAGTCAGATATTTACATTTTAAACTTGATGATTTTCTGTTATTATATGGTATAGGTAAAAATCAGGTTACTTTAGATCAATGTGGATGGCTCTTCTAATAAGTCTTTTGCTAATTATTCTTATTAAAATAAGCTAGAGTTTGGGTGTAAGAGCATTTTTAGAAAATCTTTTCTGTATCACTCCTGAGCCTATTTTATATTATGAAATGCTTGATATTTAGATACAATAAAAATCCAATTTCATTTTACTTATGTATATTTGCATAGTTTTTTTAAAAAACTATTATTAAAGTAAAACTACTCAATTTGCACATTTTGATCCCATCAAAGCCTTTAACTCAAAATATTTATCCTTATAATATTTTCAAGTAAATATTAAGGAAGAAATAAGTTTTTAAAATTGTTCTAAGATTAATGTTAAACTTTTTGTATAAATAACCACTCCTCATATAACTAATATAAATAAAAGCTTGTGTTTGATTCCATCTTCACATTGTCCGTGGCTAATTATTAGTGATAGTATTCCAAAATGTTGAATAAATATAATTATTATTCTTAAATAAATTTTGCATAAACAATGAATTGGTTATAAGATTTATCAAACTATCTTAATGCTTCAATATTCATGATCCTTGTTTTTTTTTGTTTTTTTTATAAAAGAAAATGTGCATTGTTAATAAAGTGGAGGTAAATATATTTACTAAACCCAATAGGAAACAACTCTGAAGTTATAAATGTATGATAAAAAGAAAAGGGGAAATAATTCATCTAGTGCAAGAAAGTGAGTTTTATTAGGTTAATATATAAAATCATTGGTGTTTGTATGCATATATACTGAACAAGAGTAATTCATGCACAACAAATAGAGTGAAATAGGAAATTGATATGATAATTTTACCCATTCACATCCATCATTTAATTCAAATCTTTAAAAAAATATTACACAAGGAAAATACTATAAAAATATTGAGTTTTTACATAAAAAAGTATTATATATTTGTCATGGAAATGTTTTAAGGAAGAAAAGGAAGACTACAAAAAGTTTATAAAACTGACAAAATTATAAGAATTTTATTTTGATAAATTCACAATATTGTCTTCACAGTGATAAATATTAGCAAATTAAACTATCTTCATGCATTTCACTGTATTACAAAAAGAGTGCTCATGAAAAGATGAGCTTTGAAATCATAATCTGGCCATAATATTTAAAACTAGTTTTGTGACTATCGTACAATGTTTGAATGCTGGGTCAAGATTCAGTTATGTTTGTAGGTTCAAACCTCACCAGCAACTAATTTAGTGATTGTGTGTGCTGGAAAAAATTTACTGGTTAATTATCTAAAGGGCAAGAATATCATTTTTTAAAAATCTGATATCAGTAATATATAAAGAAAGCAAAGAGGAATGATAATTTTGTAGAATAATAGAAAAGCTGCAGCCTTTATATTTCACTAGTCTTTATTTTTTTTCTGTGCATAAGAAGAGTACAAGGAAGTATTATTGATTAACTTATTTTGCATGCAATCCACAATAGTAAGAACTGGAATTTAGTCTCCCATGAGATGAAATTTTATTGTTTTCTTTTATATTGTATTTATGATAATGACAGCAAAAATGTAAATTGGAATTATGCCATCTTGTGTAAATACCTCTATGACTAATAAAATTAATATCTAAGCAATTAATACCAGTAAAAAATGATTTCTCCAATGTTCTATCTGCCTTAACAAAATTTCCCAGAAGATTCTTTTCTTTTATAGGAAGTTTATCAAAAGTTAAAGAGAACCAATAAATATAAAAAGATAAATACTACTGTCTGGGATTATAATATTGTTGAGAGCATCTAATTGTCGGATTTGGAACTTAAAAAAAATGAATCCCTAAGACAATCCTGTTAACATAGGATGGAATATGTATGATTAATGCTGTTAGTCATTTTGTGTATAATGTATATAGTCCTCTCCAAAAATATTGGAATGGCAAGGGCAATTCTTTTGTTTTTAATGTCTACTGAAGTCATTTGGATTTAATATCAAAAGATGAATATGAATTAGAGTTCAGAATTTCAACTTTTTTCTTGGCATTTATATGGCAGGACATATCACTTCTGGTATCAGATCACCCCATTTTTAGGTGAGCAAAAGTAAAGGAACAAATAGTCTTAAAGTAATATTTGGTTGCATAACCCTTGCTGGCAATAACTGTATCAAGCCTGCAACCCAGTGGCATAACCAAACTGTTGCATTCTACATTTGTGATGTTTTTCCAGACTTTTAATGCAGTTTCTTTCAGTTCTTGTTTGTTTTGGTGGGTTTCTTCTTTCACTTTCTTCAGGAGATGAAATGCATGCTCTGTTGGGTTAAGGTCTGGTGATTGACTTAGCTAGTCTAAAACTGTCCTCTTTTTTCTCTGTAAATTGGCAGACAAAACGTTTCTGTAGACTTTGAATTCATTCTGCTGTTACCATCATGAGTTACATCATCAATAAATATGAATGAGCCTGTTCCAGAAGCAGGTGGAATGGTGAAATTGTGAAACCTTCACCACTTGCACTGTGGAGGTGGTTCGTGATGTCATTGAC